>JAJEJO010001177.1:35603-283740 GCA_020662805.1 Glaucomys volans
TTTTTTTTTTTTTTTTTTTTTTTTTTTTCAGAATCTCTATCTCTTTATTGAAGTTCTCTTTTACTTCCTGCATTTGTTCTTTTAACTGTTTATTGGAGTGATCATGCATTGCCTGCATTTGCTCTCTTATCTCATCCTTTACTTCACGGATCATTTTAATCATGTAGATTCTAAACTCTCTTTCTGTCATTTCAACTGCCATGTTGTCATTTGATTCCATCAAAATAGCATCTTGGTTTGTCAGGGACACTTTTTCCCCTGTTTTTTTTTCATATTATTTCTGTATATTCCCCTCTACCAGTGAAGATCTGAGTTACTGCAGCTTCCCCCTTGTAGGTTTACTGTGACCCTGCAGAAACCCCCTATAAAGACATTAACAGTTTGCAATAAACAAATAGGATGAGATCAATTATCATCTGCAGTATAGCCAGTAGGTTTGCAATGAGCTCCTCTTTAGCATGAGAAAAGAAGAAAGTTTCTCCATGACAACAGGTAAATAGAAGGAAAATAGAGTGACCTAAATAAATAAATAAATAAAAATTAAGAATTAAAAACAAAAAAAAGAAAAAAAAAATTCAGTCATTCACAGTCCAAACCTCCCCGTCTCAGATACCTCCCAGTATCTCTATGTGTGTGGTACTTATCAAGGGACCTCCAGTCTCCTGTAGACTTCTCAGGAAGCAGGTTGCCCCTCCCAGTGATGATGGCCATGCCCTCAGGGGTAGTTCAAAATGGCTACACCAGCCTCAAAGAAGCTGGGGAGCCACAGCACTGGCACTGAGTTGTGAGGAGGTGGGGGAGATCTCTCTCGTGTTGGGAGGTAGCTTAGTGAGTAATTCTGTCAAGATGTCAAACATAAATGAGCAACTAAGAACACCAATAGCTTTTTCAGCTTTCAACATAAGCTTAGGAAGTCCCTCCTCTCTGCCCTCAGGCATTCTAACAAGCAACCTTCCTGAGGGTGAAGTTCTAGGGCATGAAATCAAATGAATCTCAGGAACCTAGGGCACCACTTCATAAGATGCTGACTCATTTGCTGAATTCATTTTTCTTATTTGTAAACTGGTACCTGTATCAATTACTTAATAAACACAATAACTTAAACAGAACTCATTTCAACAATGGAAATCATTTCTAATACCCCTCACGCTGTTTAATAACTCCTGAGACACAAGCTAAGATCATGATATTTAAAATTTGGCCTAACCACTGGAGACTGAGATGCTGGATTGAGTATGTAAAAGGCTACCTGAATGTTCTTGCAAGGTGTAGTCCTGATTAGGATGCTTCAAATGCTAACTAACATCTTTAGTGTGTAAAATGGAGCCAATTTACTCAGAATTAATTTAAAGTGACTCAGTCAAAAGGAAAGGTCCAAGGAACCTGGAAAAAAAAAAAAATTAGCAAATGTCCCAAGTGCCAAAAATTACTTTAGCAGACACTGGGGCATAAATTCAAATTATATCTAGAAATGTATTTAGTCTAATTTTTTAATTTATTGATTTGATTATCTTCAAGCATGTCATTTTCCCTTGTGAAACAGAATTATTAAGTATCAAAACACTCTACCCAGAGATTTTTCCCAATATGCTGATTAAATCTCTTGTTTCTCAGATCTTGTTTGTAAGTTCAAAACTTACAGTTAAATTTTTAATGCTGAAATTTGTTAATCTGCAGGAAAATTACAAATTTTATTAAATAAATTAATGGAAGTTTAACAAAATTACAATGAAACCTTACCTACACCAGTCTCACTAGTAAGATGATTCTTTAATACTGTTAATAAATCTTTAAAAATGTTTGGCAGTATTTGGCAAAGCATTAAACATTTGCAAGAAAAATACATGTCAGTGTATCAAAATTCCTGAGAAATTAAATTTTAAACTTTTTTTCTGTATCTTGTTGGGCATCAAATTTACACTCTGATTTTGATTTGTGACCATGATATTTTATATTCACAAATTATATGATGGAAGAATGCTACAAATTTGTTAATCACTAGGTTCGTAAGCAAAAATGATAGCTTTATCTATTAAATGAAAGGAAAATTAGATTCTATTTCAATAAAAGTTCATTTTAACTCTGTTTTTTGTTTCACTTTCATGTTCCATTGGAAGAAGTAAAAAAAAAAAATTACAATAGCTATCTTGAATATATAGATGTTGATTATTCTGAGTGTCAAAATTACTATGAAATTTTCATAATATTATCTGGTAAAAGGATAGCAAATGCTACAATTTAGAGGTGGAAGGAATAAAGTAGTCTATCATATATTTCATGAACTTTGCCTATTTTTAAGTAAACATAATTAAAACAAATTTTAAAATGTTTTAACATTTATAATGAATAGTTTTGATCAGTGAGCAAACATTGAATAACTCCCACACCCCCCAAAATACTGCAATACTTGATAAGGCAAATATTTTCCAAGGGACATTTTACTTCAAGTTTTTTATATGCATTATTTATAGTTAGATAAGTAAGATCTGCTGGCTTTGAAGGCACTCATCATGAAGTGTCAGGGTACTAGGTAACAAATCAATGGCTGTTTAAATGATTGTTTTTCCCTGAGGGAAAATATATTTTGGTTTAGAGACTCAACTTCATTATGCTTCAGTACATACTGAGTGAAAAACACTATTTCCGTCATTAATGTGTTTATAAAAGCTTTTTGTTGTCTGCTCTGAAAAGTCATTTGGTTGAATTCTTTTTACTTTTCTTGTGATGTATTGTCTAGCAGTAAAAGCTAATGCACTCAGCAGCATTGGTAGACTTTCAAATTTTAACTAAATTTTTAAAGAGGAACATATCGAACTATGTTATTAATTATTGTGAATTCTTATCATATATCTATCAGAAATGAATAAAAGTCAATTTTTTAAAACTAAGAGCACCAATCCCTTTTCATATATATTTCACATGATTCAAGGAGAGTTTTCAGTGGTTTAATTTCACTACAATGATCACTGCTACTGTTTTTCAAGCTCTCCTGAGTTTTTCTATTTTGTTTCTATCAATATTGTCAGGGAGAGTCAGGCAACTAATATTTTATCTACTATTGCAATCACATTTCTTCATGTAATAAAAAAGGTAAATTCTTAAAAATTGTTGAACTAATTAATAGGAATTTATAAACATTCCTTAATATAAACATCCTTAAATATATTTGTTTGCTATTTATAATTATACACCTGTTCCTTACTTTAAAATATTTTTGTATATATACAGTTGCACACTTATGGTGCATATTAAACTCTAGAAACAACTATTTTAATTTTTCAGAAACCTCATCAGCAATCCACACAAATATAGAAATTACTCAATTTAAGTTCCAGATTCTTGTGTTTAGTTGGGAAAATATGCAATATATGTAAAGATGTGATCTCTCCGATACATAGCATTAAATGTCTTTAAAGGTATTTTCAAGCAGAGTAAAGTGCTTGAAACTTGTTACAATCCAGACTATCCTTTCCTCTTAATATGTACACAGCATACCTTCACAGACACACACAGATTTCTTTGTGGTAAAGTTTCAAGACCTCAGTGTCTTATCCCCCAGTAGAGCATTTTGATCACCGGGTTTGCTATGGAGGGTTTCCCAGGCCATGAAACTCAAGGAAACTTGGACAATATGCACCCTTCAGTGGAAGCAAGTACCAGGGATTATGAAAGCTCATGATGCTTATGAACTCCAATGGGGAACTCTCTGTGATTAGTTTCCTAGGGGTGTGGCTATTCATACCCTTTCTGTGACTGACTATATGCAAAGTAGAAAACCCTTGATATGATTAGTGCTTATGTTGACCCTGCTTTCCACACCCCTTCTGGTGAGTTTTATGGATATGCACCTTCAAAGCCTCAATATATTGGCATTAATAAAAGGCCTCATAGGGATATATGCAGCTCCTCGGAGGAGGAATATAAAAGGTGCTATACAGCTAGAATTCATCCACTTTCATGAATCTACAGGTGAGGTGCAAGTGGAAATTAAAATATTCTTTCTGTCATTGCCTTTAAAATCTCTAGCTCTATTATTTGATTCACACACACATAACCTAAGGGCACTAAATCTGGAAAGAGGAGAACCATTTCTGGATTAGTTTGTAAATTCTATGACTGCAGATGGTTATGTTCCTCTTATAATCACGCCCTTCAATGAACAGATTATAACTCACAAAGGCACACTATTTTTATTGATATTAGTTTGCCCAGTATTTTTTTCCCATATACATGTTTTATTATAGGTTTTTCTATAGTACCCACATTAATGATGCATCTGTCCTGATTTACATTACTTTTATTATATTAAAGACTCAGAAAAATGTGTGGTACTATTTGGGAAAGATCAAAGAAATTCTGGGAATGCAAACTAGAGATGATAAACACATGAAAAACACCAAAATGTTATTCATTTTCAGTTTAATATGCATTAGCAGAGTTCATTTTTTAACTTTCTGAAATTGGGTCATATCACTTTCTTGCATTTTTTCAGTATTGGAATGCAGATATAAACATAACACATTTTTTTGAATTTGATAGGATAATTAAATTCAACAATTATGTGGATAATGAAAAGTATACATTTTTATGACATTTAAGAATGTATGGATATTTAATTACAAAAAAATGACTTCTGAATCTGAAGGATTCATCTTTTCAGTTAATTTTTTTTTTTTTTTAGATCCTATAACTGTCAAGAAAATCAGTGAACTGTCTGGCATGGTGGCACATGCTTGTAATTCCAGCAATTCAGAAGACTGACGCAGGTGGAGCAAAAGTTTGAGGCCAGCTTCAACAACTTAATCAAGCCCTAAGCAATTCAGTGAGACCCTGTCTCAAAAAATAAAAAGGGCTAGGAATGTGGATCAGAGGTAAAGAGCCCCTGGGTTCAATCTTTAGTACCAGGGAGAAGAAAGAACGAAAGAAAACAAAATCAGTGGATATTTAAAAATCCCATGAATGAGTCAGTTTTCTGATTGAAGATTTAAGAGTCATCACACATTGACTTATATGTAAAATCTCACCTCTGACTTTTGGTGGCATTATAAATTCACATGAAAAAAGCCATCCGTGTCTAGCATATTTGCAAGGCAATATTCTAGGTAATGTTAATCCACACTAAAATGCTGTAAGCCAAGAATTTTAATGATTATTGACATTTAAAAACTTAATTTCTTATATGCTAGCTTTTAAAGTCACATAAATAGTACTGACGGCAGAATTTTTGTCCAAGCTTGAAAATCAAATAATTCATAATGAACTAAAGTATACATCTTTTATCTCATAAAAAGATTAAAGCTAAAATTTTGATATTGTGATCTTATTAAATTTCTCCTCTATCTTTTTGCAGGAATGATCCAAATGTTAGGCCTCAAATAACTGATACCTGAAATTCAAAATAAATGAGCTCTGTGAAGGCAGTATTTATTTTGTTTCTACTATATTCCAAATGCATAGAACAAGATATACTGCATAGTACACACTTGATAAATATTTACTTCAAGATTGAGTAAATCATAATTTCTGAAATCTCTAAGTAGAAAATGTCACTTTAAAGTTTTAATGACTAACATCTCAGAGTTTAATATTTAAAATACCAAATATTATGTACCCTACAGAGTTCTAAATTTTCCACATACTAATCTGATATAATCTCTACACACTATGTGAGAAAAAATTTAGGGGCATCATTTTACAGAGGAAACATTAAATTTAAAGAAAATAAGTGAATTTCTTAGGTATCTTGCATATAGTATTACTGAAACAACATAATCTTGCTTGTGAAAATATTAATATATTTTCATTCTTGATATCAGAAGTTTGAATACCTTACTATTTTATTGGTGCATAATAATCATACAGAATAGTGTATCTCATTGTGGAATATTAATTCATGCCTGGTAACATAATTTGATTGATTACATTGCCTGCATTATTATGTTAAACATACATTTGGTACACTCACTATGCCAAAGATAGGTTGGATTAGGCTACCACTTTTTTCAAATTTCAATTAACAATTTGTCTCTGCACCTTCAAAACTAGATTCTATTTGTTAACAACAGCAACAAAAAAATATTCAGACTGGTGTGCCTGTATTTAATTGTGGAGATTTCTTAATCTTTCAATCTTTTATTTTATTGGCAACCCTAAGATAAACAATGTTGTTCCTCTTCAAATCACAGAAGTTACATATTATAATAACAAAAATGACATCAAAATTATATAGGCATAGTTTAAAATACATATATACACACACACTTTTATAAAATATATTTGTATATATAGAGATATATTTATATATATACACCATGGCTAATGGCCAGTAGTAAGTTTGCTGTACTGAAATGTTCACACTTAAGCAATAATTGAATCAGTTGGGTTGTTGCTTGTGATATTTTTAATTTATTTTAATAAAATAAAGTTTAATGCTTAAACCAAAGTATTCTCTCAATAATAAGAGAAAGTAGTGTATTAATCTAAAGACAATAAAATAAATCCTGAATACAATATCCTGAAAAGATGTGGTATCATTGTGCTTTAAGATCAATCTTTTAAGTCACATAGAAGTTTCTGAATTTCTCCTTCACCAGCTTAATATCTGTGAGTATGAAGAAAAGTCCTTTGATATCTTTAAATATCATTTGACTCTCAAAAGTAAAATAGATATATAAATTCTCATTGTTAGGATTTGGATGTGAGGTGTCCTCCAAAACTCACGTGTGAGACAATGTGAGATGGTTCAGAGGGGAAATGATTGGGTTGTGAAAGCCTTAATCCTATCAGTGAATTAATCACTTAATGGGATTAATTGAGTGGTAATTAAAGGCAGGTAAGGTGTGACTGGAGGAGGTGGGGCATTGGGGATGTGGCTTTAGGGTATATATTCGTATCCAGCAAGTGGAGTCTCTCTCCCTGCTCCCTGATCATCATGTGAGCTGCTTCCCTCTGCCATACTCTTCCACCATGATGTTCTGCCTCATCTGTGGCCCCTAGGAGTAGAGCTAACTGACTATGGACTGAGACCTCTGAAACTGTGAACCCCCAAATAAACATTTCCTTCTCTACAATTGTGCTGGTCAGGTCTTTCAGTAACAGCAGTGAAAAAACTGACTAAAACATTCATCATATAGGTTTGTTATATTAATTAACAGATTATACCGATATATTTGTATTATTTGGAATTGGAGCAGAGAGTCCAGATTAATCACCTAGACAGACTATTCTTGGAATTAGATGTGGATTGGTTTATTTTTCCCCATTATTGTTGTTCCATTATCTACATATTACATCTCAGCTTTAAAGTCACCCTTCAATACCTGCTCTGTGGTAATGGATGAAATTCCTTTAAACATTCATCCTTGAAAGTGAGCACAATGCAATGAATACTGGGGGGACTTTGTAGAAAGAAGAGGTTGATCTTGCAAGTTCCTGCTGCTTCCGTCTTTCTATGAATTGTTATATTGTACAATTTTGATATTCATTTTGGATGCTAATGCTAACCAGTAATTATAGATAATGCTCTTAATCCTAATTCTAGCTACAGTTGAAAAGCATTTGGTATTCATCAGTAATATGGATCAACACATGCTGAATGCTCACATAATAAAAATTGACTTTATCAGGTCAAATTCCAGAAGGTCACATTGTCAACCTTTTGTGTTTCTATTCCTAAAGATACTTTTGTTACTTTTCCTGAGAGGTTAGTTCTGATCTTGGTGAGTTTTGGCATAAGACCAAAGAAGAAAGCATAATATACCATGTCATTACTGATGTAATTACATCATCCATAATATGTAAAGTATCATACTGATTTATATAATTGTTCGTCAGAATACTCACTTTCAAACTAGGTTAAGGACTGCCTAAGCATATTTTCAAATAGTAGTACTGTCATTATTTCAATAAATGCTACTGCAATCCTAAAACAATACAAGTATTTTCTCTATGATAGATAAAGACCTTCCCAGGATATCATGTATGTTAACCTTGGAATCAGTAGCTCCATGATAATGCTTAGCATTGATAGCAAATTATCTAAAATGCAGCAGTAACTCAGTAAGTAGCCACTGGCATCACTATTACAAAGTACAAGCTGCTGTGTGGTTTGGATAAGGTTTGGGTGTTTTGCTTGGGGCTCCATGTGTTAAAATTACCTCAATCTGCAAGATGGTAAGAGTGTGGAAATTTAATCTGACTATGGGTGTTAGAGATGGGATCTTTGAGAAGTGATTAGGTTCAGACAAGGCTGTTATTATGGATCCCCCATGATTGAACCCTGATGGGATACATATACTTACTCCCAGTCTCTTGCCATGTGAGACCTGTGGCACTTTGAGATTGCCAGCAAAAGCCATCCAAAGAAACATATTATTAAATTGATCCCATCTAGATAAGTCAGGTTAATTTATGCATCTCAGAGTTACTCATTTTAATCACATCCACATATTCATAGGTTATGGGATTAGGTCATGAATATCTTTGGGGGCTATTGTTCTGTGTACCACACACAAAAAATTTTAAATTCAGAAAAGTGTTTTTTTAGACATTAGAAATTTCAGCTGAGATTTATATTTATTTCTTTGCATAGATTTATTCCTTTCCAGTACCTACCAGTCTCACAAACTTACCCATTCAGGAGGCGTTCAAATATGTCTTCAGTAAGGTTCATCCCATTAATTTTGGCAGAATTAGTGACTTTGTTTTCTGTGATTCTGTAGTAGTTTGCTTGTTCTTTATTGCATTATTTGATTCACATTGCAATATATGTTTGTCTTGTATTCACTCATAGAATATGTGATTAAGTCAGATTTTTCTATAGTTATGTGTATTTCATCTTTTTTGTTTAATAAATGTTATTAAATAAATAGCTATAAGAGATCTCCGTCCTGTGCACATAGAATAGATAAGTTACAAATACATTTAATATATGATATACTGAAAGATTATATTTTACCTGGGAGCAAGTCTGTAGCTTTCTGCTTTAGCACATATTTAGAAGAGTCTATGAGCTCAAATAGTTGTAAGACAAAAGAGCAAAATAAATAGTCAAAAACAAAGAAATATTTTGTATTTTTTTTGCCATTTTTGCTATAATAGAGGTATACCTTATGCCCTGAAATGAATGGTATTTTTTTATGTATATATCTAACTTAAGAATAAATTCTGCAAGCCTCTATACAATTTGTAAAAATTATATATGTACATATATATGTATATATATAATTTTTGTATATATATGTATATATATATAAAATATGTGTTTTAGAGTCAGTTAAATGTTATGGATGAATTCAGTTTTACCAACATAGTCATCAAAATGACTTGAACAGCATCATTACATATTAGGTATTTAAGGTTATTGCTAATGATCACTAATCGCTAATTTATATGTCACAGATAGTTAACATCTGTGCACTTACTGGAAAAGATGCAACTTCGGGATAAATTTTATGCCATTACATGCAGAAATGTGACTGTCAAGCAAATGAGAACATTTCAAAGATGATAGTGAAGTGCTTTGTCACTTCCTTGTGTAAGTGGCAAAGTAAAAACTTAGCAATTCCATTTTACCTTTTCACTCAACAAAGTTAACTATGACAGTAAGGTTAAGTATTAAACCTCAAAGTATTGATATCGAAGCTGTGTACATTTATAGATGATGCAATTGAATAGCAGAAAGAAAAGTAACCTAGGAATTTAAGGACATAAATTTTAACAGAACATTACTTGAACAGTAGTCAGCTATGACAATAGCTGACAAATTATTAAAACATTCTGGGTAAAATTCAGATGTTGGTAAACATAACCTTTCATTTTCCTTCCCAAACTAATAATTATTTTATTCTTTTCAGATCTGTGAAGTCAGAATTAAGCACTCACTGTGAGTTTTTTTTAAAGGTTAGTTAATTATATTACCTAAAAGAGCATACACTTCACATTAGAGCAAACAACTCAACTCTCCCTTCCTTCTTTTCTTCTTCCTTGCCTTTCTTCCTTCCTCCTTTTCCTTTCTTCCTTCTCATTCTTCTCTTCCTCTTCCTCCCTCCATCCTTCACTCCTTTCATCTAAATTGGATAATTTACATAAGAATTTAAAAGTATATATGAGAAAAACTAATTAAAGATAAATGAGTTGGGAATCAGGTACCAGGGAAAATTTTATGGAATACTTTGTTAAAATCTCTCCTAAAGAGAGTACCAAAAGCAAGAGCAGTAGTTTTACAAATTATACAACTTCTATTATTAAAATAAAGAATTTCAAATAATCATGTATCAATTGCTGTTTTTTTCTATAACTAAACTTGATCTTTATATAAAATTTGAGAAAAATGAGTAAAGATTGAAAAACTTTGATTACCAACATTTGCAGTTTTAGTGAATGCTGAAGCCATAAGTCATGTTAATTCGATATAAAAACCAGAAACAACATTTTAAATTGTTGTTTGTGAATCTGATTTTGTATGGATCCTGAATAATATCGAGCAAATATTTATTTTTTGAAATCTACAATATAACTTGGTAGAGTTATTAAAGCTAAAGCAGAAGTTTTAAACACAAATTCCTACAGAGAACAGGCAGGTAACAGTATGAGACATGATCAGGTGAATAACACTGCACTGTCTGAGTGAAAGAGAACCAGCTGACTTGGCAAGGAAATGCTCATGTACAGAGGAGCAGTAACGAGCTCATGTGACCTAGTCAGTGTTAAGGAAAGCTTAAGCAGAGGAATGAATTATGTAAAAGTTTAAACCAAAATAATTCTAATAATAATAATTTATTTTATTATTTTTAAGTAATTTACAGTTTCTTTATATTGTTACTTATATTAATTTTTATTTTGAAAGAAAAGTGTGAGGGCCGAAATAAAATAATACTTGCTGCCATACGGTAAATTATATGAACCAAAATGACTTGGTAAAATTCAGAAAGGGGAGTCGAATCAAAAGTGTTCGTTTCCCTTAATCACACACATTCTATTATATAATACTACTTTCAAAAATATTTTGAAATTAATGTTTCTGTAAGGTCATATTTTTTCCAATGTCATTTTCTGATCTTAATTATGAAAAATTTCTAGAAATCTGGTTTTAGACAGGAAACATAAATTTTATCTTTATATAAATGTTGCTGAAAAATCCCAACTCAATAAATTAGAGTCATTCAATAACATCAAATTTATTCTAAGAAGGAGAACCAAATGTAAACAAATATTCAGAAATCCCCCAAAAAGAAACTTGCTAAAAAACATTAGTTCCATCTATCAAGTAAGGCTTACATACCTCAAAATGTTGCAAAATTTCCAACTTTTTAAAATTAAAACTACTTTTGTAGAAATTTTAATGTTATTTATTTTTGAAAATAAGCTATTTTTTGAAAGTTGTCCCAGAGTTGCTTGATTTCCAAAGAATTAAACTTACATATATATTTTTTTTTTCAAACTGGATTCTAAACGTTCTGTATGTCATGTATTTTTGAATCTGGCAAGCATGCTCTTTCAGAACAATGTGAAGAACCATTTCACATTCAATTGAATGTCAAATATTTCATATCTCAATTAAAATGTAAACTTCTATGTTTTAGAATCCTTTAAAATTAGAAAGAAATGTAGTGAAGTTGTCAGTATAAGATATTCATTTAATACTTGTCTTTGTTCTATCACTGTTGTGGGGAGTGTCATATTTTCTGTAAATTATTCAACCCTTTGTCCTTTTAAAATTAATGTGTATAGCATAATATGCTAATTCATATTTCTGGTTGATATAATCTTCTCAAAATCTTTGAGATAGTTGATATCTCTGAGACTACTATTGCTAGAAGTGATTTTTGCTCATCTAATGGATATTGGATTCATTTTTTGTAAATTTCCATTTGTGCTCTGTGGGAACAGAATTTTATATTAACTATTACTAGAATTAGTTTTTTTTTAAATGTATTTTTTTATTTCTTAATATTGAAATTCTAAATTACTTCCTATAATGTTTTGGCAAATTTAGTTTTTATGTCTACATGACAAAATGAGACAATGACCAAATTACAGACAGATTATAAGAGATATGTTCATTCTTGACAGTGTATTTTGATTGCTAAAATATATGAATCCTGTGATAAACATGACATAAAGGTGTATATTATGGAAGACTAGAAATCCTGAATAACTTTGCCAAATAAAACTTTTAAAAGGGCTGAGATTTTGCAATTAAATTTGGCCTATATTTTGGTTTGTAGTCCAAGGGCATACTATCTAAGATGTTGAAACAAACTTACAGTGTTTTGAATAATTTTAAGTTTAGTAAGTCCCCAGATGATTTGAAGATGCATGTCATTTACTCTGTTTTAAACCTTTCTGAAACAAACAATTTCAGAAAATTGTTAATAGTAGCTTCCTACAATTTAAAAAAATGGTCAACATTCAATGATCCAGTGATGAAGCAAAAGAAATCACTAATATTGGAATTAAATTTTTAAGGAATTATTATTTCTAAAAAACATTTTGCATCTGAATGTAACTATGATTAACAAAATTGAATTTTAAAAGTAAGCCTGAAAAGCAAGAAAATCTAAATGCAAAATAATCATTCATGTAATATCATAATTAGTATAAAAATTTATCTATAGAATAGTTGATAGAATCTAAACAAAAATTAAAATATGAAGTTCAATGAATAAAAAAGTTAAAAATCACATTAGACAGAATTGACGGAAAAGTTAGGAATAGAAGGCATATGGGAAAAACTAAGCGCCGAGAAACAAAGGTACAAACCATATAAAATGGTTGTTAGAAGACTGAAAGACCAGTATAACAAGACCTTAAATAAGTCTAATCAGATTTTCTGAAGGACATTGTGGAATTGGGGAAATAGAAAATTTAACAATAGAAATACTAAGGAATTTCTAGGATGCTATCCACTAATCTTAGGGATTCAGGAATTTCTAAGAAAGTCTAAGCCTAACATATCAGAATGAAACTGTAAAACTCCAAAAGAAAACATCTTAAAATAGATAAATGAAAAACTGCCCAAACAGCCATAGATTAATTACTGTTATGGTTTGCATCTAGGAATGTCCCCTGAAAAGGTCATGTTTTAGAAGCATGGTCTCCAAAACAGCGAAGTTCAGAGGTGGGGCTTTTTAGGCAATGGTAACTTTATCAGTGGATTAATCCATTTGATTGCTTAATAACTTGAATGGATTCATGAGTGATAACATCTCTCTCCCTCTCTCTCGCTTTTGCTTTTTCTCGCCTCTATTCCCAACTCTCATGAGCTGAGCAGCTTCCCTTTGCTGTGCCATGATGTTCTGCCTTTCCTCAGGCCCACACCAATGATGTCAGCCACCCCAAGCAATCAAGCTCTGAAACCATGAATCCCAAATAAACTTTTTCAACTTTTTCTCCACTAAATTGTCCTTGTCAGATATTTTGGTCATAACAAAGGAAAGTTGAGTAACACATTTATAATAATAGAACTCATATTGAAAACCAACATAGTGAAGCCAGAATTGGAGACAGGAAGTTAGTGTAGAAATAAGAAATCGGGTCAAATCGAGAAAATGGAGGCCATGAATGCCATCTGCATCTGGAAGTTGGAGACTGCCCTTGGGAGAATGGAAAGTCAAGGATCTCCCAAACCCATTGATTATCAAATCTACCTGCCCTTTTCAAGGACTACAGGCAAAGGCCCTGGGCCCTTACCTGCTATCCTTGGCCCTCCCCCGCCCATTCGCTTCTCAGCTTTTGTATTTCACCTTTTTCCTGTGTCACCAGGGCCTAGTCAAGTGGGCAGGAAGGAGAGATAAGTAAGGGTCAGAGGAAAGAACAGAACAAATGAGACCCTGAACTATAAAAGATGTAGGGTGTGCTCACTTCTTGGGATTCTAGAACATCAGCCATGGCCCACTTCTCCCTCACAGAAGTTTGTGTTACACTTTTAAATAAAACCTCCTTAATATGCTTGCCTTGTTGTGCTTCTCTGGCATTAAACTTCAACACCTGAGGAAGCAGAACTCGTCACCCGTAAATGGCGGTATCAATAGGAATAGCAATAATGAAATCTAGAAGATACAAAATTTTTTATTTTAACTTTATTAATAATATATTTATTGTGCTTAGTAGCAATTTTTATTGAAATTCCATTTGCCAGAAATTATCTTATAACTGAAGCAGAAGAATGAATATTTTGATAAAATCAAAGGACTTCAATTATATGGAGAACATCTAATTTTTTATTCTTTTATTTTTGTTTTTTGGGTACCGGGAATAGAACTCAAGGGCACTTGACCACTGAGCCACATCCTCAGCCCTACTTTGTATTTTGTTTAGAGACAGGTTCTCACTGAGTTGCTTAGTACCTCTTGCTTTTGTAACCTGGCTTTGGATTCAAGATTCTCCAACCTCAGCCTCTCCAGCCCCTGGGATAACAGGAGTGTGCAGCTGTGCCCACCTGAGAACATCAAATATTTTAAGGAAGGATGTAATTCAAAGAGAAGATGATCCCAGATAAAAGATGTGAGATTTTCTTTATATGTGCCCACTTTTAAACAAATCTTGCACAAATCAACAATAGTAATACATACATTTCATGGAAAATAGAATAAAATTAAGATTCTATCCAATAATTTTTTTTGGAAAAAGTATCATTTTGCACTTCTACCAGGAATATGTATTTTGATTATTCTACATCTTTCCTAATGATTTGGACTAATTGTAATAGCTTTACAGTGGTATATCTTGGTATTTTTAATTTGTATTTCTCTAGTGTCTAATGACAGTGAATATATTTTGAGTTTTTATTTGCATTTTTATCTCTTCTTTGAAATGTCTGTTCCACTATTTTTCCCATTAAAAAAATGTACATGGTTTATTCCTTATTGAGCTTTGAAGATTCTTTGCCTATCATGGGTAAATATATTTTTTGGAAATATGTTGTCCTTGCATGTGGTTTGTGTTCCCCTTCTTTTAGAATGTCTTTAAATCTCAGAACTTTTTATGTTTCATGTAGTCTATTTTTATAGGTTATGTTTCTTTCATGCTACATACAAATGTTTTTTTCTAGTCACATCATTTTTCTGTATTTTTCTTTTCTATTTCAGTTTAAATTTTCTTTCTGTGATGTCTAATCAGCCATAAATGACACATAATACACACCACATTTTTTTGTCTTCTGAGGTTTATTTTTATGTTTGATATTTTAGCATAACAAGGTCATCACGTCTCCTAATTTCTTGAACATATGAACAATTTTAAAAATTGTTTAATGCCCTTATCTAGAAATTCTGTCATATATTTCTTTTCTGGGTCAGTTTTTATGGATTTATTTTACTGTTTATTGTACATTACATTGACCTGATATTTTGGCATTCCTGATAATTTCCATTGGATGCTGGAACTGTTAATTTTATAGTATTTTATATTGATATAAATTTAGTTGTTATTATAATTCCTTTGTCATCATCATTATTTTATGATTATTAATAGATACTGTATTAGAATGTCTTTTATTAAGAATACAGGCAACAACAGGTGTTGGCGAGGATGTGGGGAAAAGGGTACACTCATACATTGCTGGTGGGAGTGCAAGTTGGTGCAGCCACTCTGGAAAGCAGTGTGGAGATTCCTTAGGAAACTTGGAATGGATCCACCATTTGACCCAGCTCTCCCATTCCTTGGCCTATACCCACAGAACTTAAAATCAGATTACTACAGTGATGCAGCCACATCAATGTTCATAGCTGCTCACTTCACAATAGCTAGATTGTGGAACCAACCTAGATGCTCTTAAATAGATGAATGGTTAAAGAAACTGTGGTATATATACACAATGGAATATTACTCAGCCATAAAGAAGAATAAAATTATGGCATTTGTAGGTAAATGGATGATGTTGGAGACTGTTATGCTAAGTGAGATCAGCCAATCCCAAAAATCGAAAGGCCGAATGGTCTCTCTATAAATGAATGATGATGCATAATGTAGGGGGGAAGGGTGGCAAGAATGGAGGAAGGATAGATAGCATAGAGGGAAGGGAGGGGTGGGGTTGGGGTGGGGGGATAAGAATAATAACAGAATGTGTGACAGACATCATTGCCCTGTGTACATGTATGAATGCACAGATGGTGTGATTCTACTTTGTGTACAACCAGAGAAACAATAGCTGTACTCCATTTGTGCTCAATGAATCAATAAGCAAATAAAAAAAAAAAAAAGAAGTGGATGCAGGGCACATACAAAAAAATATATATATACTGTATAGGGATTGAATGCACTACCATGGAACTATATCCCTAGTCCTTTATTTATTTATTTTGAGATGGGATTTCACTAAATTGAGGACTGGAAATTGCGATGCTCCTACCTCTGCCACCATAAATAGCTCAGATTGCAGATGTATGCCACTGTGCAAAGATTAAACAAAATTTTACATGGTTTTATATTGGGCATTTTTGTATTTTTCTTAATATGCTTTGGATATGTAATTCAATATCTTGTGGACAGTTTGGTTATTTTCACACTTGCATTTAAACTTTATTACTTTGGACAACAGCAGTTTTAGATTAGAGCTAATTTTGTACCCCAGTGAGGCAATATTGTTCTGAGATATTCAAAGAATGTCCAAGATATTCAAAGAATTTTTCATGCTCTGTGGTGGAATATGAACTACCTTAGCCTGGATAGGCTCCAGAGAATGCTTTATGGGCATTCAGTGGCTCTTTCTCTGGTCTCAGGTACTTTCCTCATGGACTAGCACTAATCAGGGGGATGGCTCAAGGCAGAAACTGTGGTATCCCAGAGGTTTCTCATTCTGTACATCTCTCTGCCCTGAAAATGATAAATACTTTGGCCTGTATAAATTCTGTCCCATTAACTCATGCTCTCTGCTGGGCCCTTTTTGGTCTTCTGCCCGAACCCCTCAAGCAACATTCTGGGGAATCTTTCTAGGAAGCAAAGTGAGGCAGTCATAGGGCTATACTCATTTAATTTGCTTTCTCAGGTATAACTGAAATGTGGCTGCCTATTGAACTCCATCTTACCTACAACATGTTGTTTTATATATGTTAACAACATGTTGTTATATTTTAGTTTTTAATCCAACAGAGCAATCCAATCATTGCTCCTTCATCATGGCTAGATGTTAAAGTTTGATCATTTCAATTCTATTTATATTTCTATTTATATTAATTATTAATAGAAAGGCATTTGTTTTCTATGGATTGATGCTGTACCATGTGATCATGTCATCTCACTTTACTAAATCTAGTATCTACTTTTCAGATACTTTCCTTCTATATTACTTATTGCCTAATAATAAAGACAGCTTTATTTTCTCCAATTTGTATGCTTTTTATATTTTTGCTGCCTCTTGGCTAGTACTTCTAATATTATGTTGAAAAGTAAAGATAAGCATGGATATCATTGTATATTTTTTAAGCAAAATTATTCAGTCTTTTACTATTAATTATAATGTAACCAGTAGGTGTGCCATAGACACTCTTTATTTCGTGAAACAGAGTCTTCTCTTTCATTCCATTTTGCTGAAAGCTTTTAATATTTTTGACATGGTTTTTCATCATTTTGTGAAGAGCTACCGATTAGAGATTATATCGATAATCATAAGGATTTTCACATAGTAAATCACACTACATTATTTGAGAATGTTTTTAAAGTCCAGAATAAACCTCACTTCTTTCCTAACATTTTGTAGATTTTTTGCTTCTATTGAAGAATATTGGCTGGTACTTTTCTTCTCATGTCTTCTTGCAGATTCCATAACAAATTATTACTATATACCTATAACCTCTAAAAGCGCTTTACAGCATGTTCCTTTTATATTCTGAAAGATCATATGTAGAACTGCCTTGCATTTTCTCCTAAATAACAGAAATGATTAGGGTTTCTTTTTGTTTCTACTGACTGTAAAATTTACATAAAAGAACAAAGGGTAAAATGTAACTAATGCAGACATCCCTAATGCAGACAACAAGGCAAAAGAAACTAAACTCACCTAATACAGTTGTTATGACAGTAAGATATCAACATGGAATTTGAATATTGATAAACCCCATATAATATAAAACTAAGAAACAAAGCCATCTATATTGGATTTCTAAATTGACTTAACAATCAGGGTAATTTAGAGGAGAAGAATGGACATTTAAACAAATAGTCTGGAAATGATCAAGTGTCATTATAGATTACTACAAGTAAAATATTTCTCACAGTATGCACCACATCGATTCCATTTGTGTCAAAAGAAACTTGGTAAAAAAATTATTAAACTTTCAAAAAAATAATATAGAAAATTATCTTTTGTCCTTAGAATATTGATAGGTTTCTTATAAATGACTTACAAATATAAATTACAAATCTTTAAACACAAAAGTCATTGTTTTAACTGAATTAAGATCAAGAACTACTCATCAGAATGAGCATTAAGTGACTGAAATTTTTAAGAATGTTAAAACAAAACTAGCAAAACTCAAAAATCTGTAAGAACATATTTATGACACATATAATAGATTTAACTCTATATCAGAAATACAAAAATGAAAGAATTAATTTTCACGTACCAACATGGATTCAATGTCAGGAAAAATATTGAGAAAGAGGAACAATTTTTAAATGTTTATGTGTTGCAAAAATGTATGTATACAAACATCAGTAAAAATATTAAGCAAAAAATGAGAAAGGTGTATTTGGGGAGACAGAAATACCGCTGAGATGAACATCTTAGGATGTAAGTACTAGACACATATTTGATATTTGTCATCTCAGTATTATAAATTGCACACATATACTTTAAATACTCACGTATTTGATATTTTAAATTAAAATGGTAAAAGCAAATATGATCATGTGATTCTTTTTTAGCTTCTAAAGCCAAGCTATTTTAGCTTGGTTTTACTTTTCTCTTTTGAAGTTTAAATTTATAGATGTGATTATTATATGGTACCTGTTCAATACATAGACTTTATTCTCTGCATATCATCCATGTTACTATCTACAGTCATATTTTGCTATTTATTGAATTGATATAAATACATTTTAAAATTCTTTTCAGCAACTCCCATGTAAACATACCTATTATGAGATGAGATAGGGATATAAATAACTATAAAATATAGTCAATGACCTTTCAATATTCACAAGTACCTATGATGATCATTTTTTTAGTCCTAACAGTCAATGGGACAAAGAAGTTTTGGGAGGTGACATAATGTACAGTTAGTAAAAAATCCAGCTGAATCAAAAACCAAGGGTGCCACTCTCTAATGTTCAATTTTGAACCAATATGAAGTACAGATTTCCTATCTGATCTGCTGATATTAATTGTATTACCTAATTGTACATAATGAATTTGAAAAGTGATCGAGATAGCTTTGTCTTCCTAAACTTGACTAAACTTCAGACTGACTTCCTTCCTGCCTCTAAGCATCCCATCGCCCTTTTATCAGAGCACTTGCTTTAGAAAATTTACAATTGTGAATTCCGTTTGTCTTTTTGAAATATGTATCATTTACTATGACCCAGAAATGCCTTTCTCAAGAATCTGGGAACCATTCTTTTGAAATGTAATCATCTAAGCAAATAGTGGTCCTAGCTCCTAGTCCCTGTAGACTGACAGGAATCTAACTTTAATAAGCTACAAGTGTAGACACAGATGGACTGATAGCATTGATCATGCTCTCCACAGTGTCCTCCATTATTTTTCCAGTACCTCCTTCAGTGCTTCCAGTGTTTAAAAAGCCTCCTATCCTTGTTCTAGCAGAATTGAGTTTAAACTTTTTCTCCTTTTGCAATGGTGTTGAATAAAGTCTTCCTTGCCTGTTTAACTTGTATGGTACAACTTTTCTTTGACAAAAGTCAATTCTCCAAGCATATAAGAAACTTGGAAGTCACCACTCCAGCCTAACAAAAAAATAAAAACTGAATAAACTGAAAAATCAATATCTCTTAGATCCACCAGGAAAATGAGGTCACAGGGAAGACTGCTAACCCCAGAATTGGAGAGGCAAACAGGCAGATACAAAGCATCACATCTTACTGAAGCAGGAATTCATGAACACAAACCTCCCAGGAAATCAGGCTCAAGGTAGGCTAATCTGACATATGCTTGAGGAATTACTATGAGCTCAAAATGAACAAATCTGAAAGTTTAAAATTCCAGAGGATTCAGTCAAAGAATTCCTCAAACTTTTACCTCTGGGATCTCTGGCATGTCAACATGAGAATATCAGAGACAAATCCCCTCCTGCTTCCAATGTTTCCAATAGGGTGTGATGGGGCAGGGAGGAATGAGTAATTTTTGAATACATCAGAAAATGCTCTCTCTTTTTTTGGTACTAGGTATTGACCTCAGGGACACTCAACCACTGAGCCACATCCCCAGCCGTATTTTGCAATTTTATTTAGAGACAGGGTCTCACTGAGCTGCTTAGTGCCTAACCATTGCTGAGGCTGGCTCGAAATCCTCCTGCCCCAGCATCCAGAGCTGCTGGGATTACAGGTGTGCACCACTATGCCCGGCCAGAGCATGCTCTTCTTAACAAAGCCTGGTCTCATGAGGAAATATTTTACTAGGATATGAGATGATGGTGCTTTATAGAGTCTAACCTAACTAGGAAAGTGAAGTAACCCAACTCCAATACTCTGTGGTCCCGTCACTGATGTTCTCATACTGAACCCACATAGAGTAGGAACTAGGGGTATGAGAAGCACCTATGACATACACATTTACAGTCCTGGAACATGAAAGACTGAAAGCTAACTTCAGGTCCATAGAAGACTTTACTTCACCATACTTTACATTATATTGCTAAAGGTTTATTTTTCAATTACATTTGTTGAGTTCTTCATGTCCATCTTTCAACAAAAAATAAAAGACATACTAAAAGACAAAAAACAATTTCAAGAGGCAGAGTCAGCATTATAGTTAGACATAGATAAAGCAAGATACTGAAATTATAAAATGAGGATTTAAAGAAAATACTATGATTAATATGCTAATAGGTTTAATAGAAACAAAAACAGCGTGTAAGTAGACATATGGAAATCACAAAAAGTGACAACAAGAAATGCTAGAGATAAAAAAATATGCTTTAAGAGAATTAAAATATGCGTTTAGCAATAGATTGTACATGGCCTGGAAAGAATTTTTGAGCTTGAAGATTTGACAATATGAAATTCCAGAACTGAAGTGCAAAGAGGAAAAAAAAAAAAGAAGGAAAAGTAATCAGAATAGAATATCCAAGAGTTGTGGCAGGACTACAAGATGTTTTGCCTATGCACATGGAGAATACCAAAAAGAAAAGTAAAATGGAAAGAAAGAAATTCAATATTAGAAGCAATAATGACTCAGAATTTCCCAATTAATGTCAGATGGCAAACCATAATTCCATGAACATTGGAGAACACCAAGCAGGATAAATTTTTTAAATATAAAAATAAAAATAAAACAAACATCCAAACAAACACTCCAAAGTCCTATGCCTACTCATATCATGTTCAAAAATTGGAAAACCAAACTGAAGAAAACACTTGAAGGAAGCTAGAGTGGAGAACACCTTAAGTACAGAGAAACAAAGATGAGAATTGTATTTAACTTCTCTTTAAAAACCACATAAGCAAGAAGAGTGTGAAGTGAAATATTTAGTATTGAGAGAAAAGCAGCCACCCCAACAAAACCACCACCAACCTAGAATGTTACATGCTCTATAGGTACCCTTGAGGTTGAAGAGAAATAAAGAATTTCTCAGATAAGCAAAACTTGAGGGAAGCTGTTGGCAGTAGAACTACTTTCTAAGAAGTGTTAAAAAAGTTGAGAGGGAGGGAAGATGATAGAGGTCAGGACCCGCGATCTACATAGAGGAAGAGCATCAGAAAATGCATAAATAATTTCAAACAGGAAGTTTTCTCAATGAGAAGAAAACAAATCACTGGAAGAAGGTTATTGTTTTGACACTTTATAGCACATGATCCTGAGAAATATTGTTGCCTATTAACTCTGCATATGCTTTATGTGTTCTTTTTATTATAGCCAAATGAAAGGCAAAATAGATGTTTAATGTCCAAGCTGGTTTTTATTTATAAGTATCCTGTTTTGTCCAAGGACTGATGTCATTATTTTGTGAAATCAAGATCTTTTCCCTTGTGCTGGTTGCTTACTGAAAGGGTGGAATAAAGTCACTTCTTTATATGTTTTTCAGTGAGAGAAGAGCTATTGGGTCATTTCATATAGCTAAAAACTTAGAGCAACATTTAAAAGTAGATAGGTTGAATATTTGTATAGGGCAATTCAGTTAAATATAAAGTATTTGATCAAACTTTGTAGTGCACTTGATTACATCATTATGTAGGGTGACATCATATGCTATCAGTGAAACAATGTTCACAATAAACACAAGACTTAGGTTTGTTGCATTAATATCTCACAATTAGTTTTCAAATATCCTTGAGTATTCACACTAACTTGGAATGAATGAAACTCTCCTGTGTTCTTCACACATTGACATGCTAGCTGCCCCTTGAAGATTAAATGTATATTATTTTACAGGATAAACAAGATCACATTGCTGTATACAACTCAAGCTGTGCACTGAAGATCAATACACTTTACTGTGTTGGCTAAATTTCAATTAAAATGCCCCTATTTAAAAGTTTACAAAAAATGTTAAAGAAATAAAATGTGCCATTGAAGATAATGACACATTACTCAAGATCGTACAACAATTTGTCATAAGAATAAAATGCAGTAAAATTTACCAAGGAAATAATTTTGAAAAAATGCTTTTAGAAAGTTTCTTAACTGTTTGCATGTAAAAAGTATTACACAGAGTTAAGAACATTCATGTGCAAGAATAAAGGAAATATTAGGTACTTATTCAAATTTTAAGAGTATGAAAGTTGGCTAACTAATTAAGATTGGAATTTCAGTTACCTGACTCCATGCCAACATGTGCAACATGTGCAACCACCAAGTTACATTACATGAACATAAAATATCAAATTACCTACATAATTAACTGAATATTTTATACATAGTTGAGCTTTTGGAAAAGTTGATTTACCAGTATATGGAGAACATTTGTAGAAGATAGTCCAAATTCATTAGAAGGGGTAGAAATTTGAGATCTTCTATTGTGAAGAAAATCTAAAATAAGAACATTGCTATTTTTCAAAGTTCTTATAATCCTAAAATGAAGAGGTATTTAAAAGACAAGCTTAGTGCCCCTAAATATTTGAAGTTTCCTTACATTCCAAATCAGGAAATATTACATGCAAGCCTGCAGCTGCTAAATCAACAAACACCTTTGCTCCTGTATTAAGCCATACCTGTGATCAAGAAGCGGATGCACTTTGATATAGATGCTGCTGGCATTTTTTATAATCTCCTAAAAATGTTATGGTCAATCAAAGTCAATTAGAAGTCTCTGGACAAACTTGCCAGCACCTATCTGGAGAGGAGAACCCATGACCAGCCTAGAATATTCCTCTCCAAACCCACCATTCAGAATTTCAGGAACCTGAAGCTCATCTTATTACTGACTGGAAGTTCTGCACAGGGTCTCACCAGTGATGGAAGAAATAGAGTATGTCACCTTCTTCTACATCCAAGAGGCTGCTCAAACTACCAGTTATAGAAATGAAGGTCTACCTCTTCACAGTCTTTTCTCACTTTCACTTACCACAGCATCTTTGGCCATGGAACCAAGGTAGGACCTCTACGGAAAAAGCTACCCACAGAGGCAGGCAAACGTTATCAGGTTAGCACTGTGACTCTCACAGGGAGGGGCATAAAGTAAGAGCAGGTTGAATCCTGACATCTCCTTCCATAAGTCCACAGGATGAAGTGCAGTGTGAAATGGCAGTTGTCTTTCATAAGGCAGCATTTCAGACTGACCCCAAAGAAAGACAACTTCTTTAGTATAAACTTTTGAGCAGAGAGAAGAAATATACTAAGTATAGCCTTACCTCTCTTATTCATAATAAGGGACAGGAGGACAAACGGAGTTGTGTATGTACTCTTACATTTGAAACATGATATTTCATTAATGAAGAATATGAAATTGCAGGATTTTCCTTGGCTTATTTATGGAAAAATGTCAATAAATTATCAAAACAAAGAACAGTCTGAAAGAATTCATTCAAGCACACTTATGTAAATAAAAAATAAAACAGTAAACCACCTCAGTTATGAAAACTACAAAATATTATTACCACATGATACCTAATCACCTCAATTTTGATCTTCCTAGACTAAAAAACTTACCCTACTTTACTTGTTTATTAACTGATACATAGTTTTGTGCCAATTTTTCATTTTAATTGATTATAAGGGGTATATATATCTTTATTAGCTATTTCATTAACAATGAACATGTAAAGACTGATACAGGTAATGACTGAAGATTTAAATTTAATATATTTAAAAGAGTGAGCAAAAAGTTCACATTTGCTAGACAGTTAAATGCTGAAAAAAAATGGTGTGGAGGAGGGTGTTTGGGGGTTCTGTCATCTAGTGTGGATGCTGTCTGCACTTGCTTTTTTATGAACTTATCACAAATTTTCAAGCCTAGATTGAGAGACATAGATATGTGTTTTCAGAGTGCACTTAGCAGAGTTTTATTCTTCTCATGTCTGTGGTTTGCTTCACATTCAACTCCTAGAATACAATTGGTACTAAATAATTATTTGTTCAGTGAATGACTAGATATATTTCAGAAGAATAGATGCCTTGGGTTAACAGGTTATGGAAAATTCAAAAGTTAAATTTCATAAACTTTTCAATTCTAGGCTTTTAAGGAAGAATTCTTCACCTTTTCTATGTATTGATGTGCTTCATTGTGTCTTTAAGTGCATATTGTAAAAGAAAAGAATGAAGGAAACTTGGAAAGAAATTTCTTCCTGTTCTGTTTTTAATTCTAAAGGGCTTTAAGTTGATATTTTTCTTCATGGGACTAATACAACAGTAATCTTATTTATATACACTTAATAGTTATAATTATGTAAAGAATCTTGATTTTGAGGACATAAGTGCTATACTATATGTAATGTTAATCTTGAGTAAGCTATATTCTATTGCTTATAGTAGTACATGCTGTTCCACTAAATGAAGGGTATAACTTTTGGAAATGTTCAGCTGGTATTATGAAAAATGAAATGTCAGCAATGCTGTTCATGAATAGCATGTCAAGTACTGAATTAATGCTTAAGTATTATAAGTCATATTTTTGTAAGTATCATATACTCTTAAACAAGAGTACAATGTTGAAACACTGATCCTATTAAGTTACAGAAATTAGTATAGATTTACATAACCAGATTTAACACAAAAGAGAGCAATCTGGTATAAACTTTGTAAATTAGTGGTAGCTTCATGTATATATCATGTACATGTACAGATCACATGCAAAATGGTAAGAGGAATCAATGTAGCCAGCATTCACTGAGAACATAATATTTCAAGCATATATTTCTTGGCATACAATAAATATTATTTCAGGTAATCCCCAAAAAAATCAACTCTATCTTTACTTTATCTCAAAACAAAACAAAACAAAACAAAACAAAACAATACAAAACAAAACAAAACAAGATGCAAACAGGTTGGATGACCTTTCCAAGATGACACAACCCAAATGTGATCAAACCAGGATTGAGACTCTGACTTTCAGGATCAAAGTATGGGACATAGACAATCATTTTTAAATGATTTTAAGATTTAAATCTAGAATTAGTACAAGATTTATGAGATTAGAAGCCAAGGCCATCTATATACAGAAATCATTATCCCCACTATTTAGGACAAATATGTATTGAACACACCTCCCCGAAAGGATCAGAGATACATAAAATATCAAATGGTTTTGGCTTTCAAGATATTTTTATTTTATTTTGAAAATTACCACTAAGAAAATAATTTCTTCCAACAAAAAGTAAACATGTATACAAAAACTTTGGTTACCTTGAAACTTGATATAAATGAAGAACATCAGATATCACCATACCAGGCTAATTAAATCAGAATCTACATTTTAATATTTTGCTGAGTTTATTCTTTTCTTTATTAAAGATTGAAAATAGATGAAATAGACCTTGTATTCCACCATATTACAGTCTATACTTACGATCAGTCACTTTATACTTTTCTAACTAAAGATGAATTAAAGAAGTATTTAGTCAGAATTTTCTTTGACCATAATCCTTTTTTTTCTAACTAATTACAGCAAGACAGAGGAAAACATTGATATTTCTCTATGAAATAGCATAAAACTATAATATATAAAATTTGAATTCTATATATGTAGGTATTTAAGTGAAGTGGGATTGTCCATAAGATTCTAAAATCTTTGTTATGTTCTGTCTGTGGATATTCCATTTTATGCTTTAGAATGCTTTTATATAAGAAATGTTTTATCATAAGTGACAATAATAACCTAGTTCATTTTTCTTAGCCTTATTTAAGTTTTTCAGAATTTTCCAACTAATTGAATAAGAGCCTACAACAAACTGTGTTAGGAGGACAGTGCTAAAGAAATATACCATATATTCTGTATTATATAGTAGGATATAATTTTAATCATCCTTTCTAGTATTATATATACTGATTATTTACTCTATTTTATATTGGACAAAATTACATCAATGCTACCAGGTTTATTTTTACATTAGATGGTTACATTACTATCTAAACATACTCATAAGCATCATTTTTAGATTTGACAAATTAGAACAAAATAAATAAATATGATGCATTTGATTAGCTACTCACTAATCTAGAGATTTTTGTGCTCTATTTTGAGGTCCCTGTTAAAATGGCCCAATAAATGAAATATATAATTCTTAGATCATTATGGTTAATCTTTCTTTCACAGATTGTTTCCTTTTTCTCATCCCCATCTGTGTTTGTCAGATTTCTGTCTCTGACCTAAATACCTGATAAGAACAACTTAAAGGAGGAAAAGTTTATTCTGGGTTCATAATTTAGAGGTTTAGCCAACTCCAGTGCTCTGGGACAAAGGTTAAGCAAAGTATCATCGTGGAAAGATGTGGCAGAGAAAGGTTTCTCAGTTTATGGCAGTCAGGAAGCAGAAAGTGATAGAGGCATCAAAGGAGTGAGGTCTGCGAAATATAATTCCCAGAGGCATGTCTCTAATGACCAACTTCCTGTAGCCATACCTTACCTGCCTACATTTACTACTCAGTACAGTAGCCTTTCAAATTATTAGGATACAGTTCTCATAACCTAAACACTTTGCTTCAGAAACAGTCTTGCCTCTCACATGGGCTTTCAGAGAATATCTCATATGCAAACTATAAAATTCCCCCAACTCCCAAATGTTCACATCACAAATGTTCACAATGCAAATTGCATTTAGTCTATCTCCAAGCATCCCCATGGTCTTAACAGTTCCTAAAAAGACAAGGCCAAAGTCTCATCTGAAATTTAAGCCAAACTCTTAGCTGTGAGTCTCTATGAAAACCAAAAGATTTTTAAACATATTCAGTACACAGTGGCACCATGTAAATATTTCCATTCCAAGATGGAGGAATAAGGCATGGAAAGAATGAATGTTAGCACAGTAAGACAGAAATCCAACCAGGTAAATATTAGGTCCTGTAGCTCCAGATCCGGCATCCAGGGAACATAGTAATGAGATTGGATCCCAAAAGGGCTTGGGCAGTACAATCCTTATGACCTTGCAGGTTGAAGTCCAACTGACCTCTTTCTTAGACTGTGTGTCCCCAACCCACAGTTTTTAAAATGTTTCTTTCATATCTTAATTCTGGGAGTCTCCACTTTAGCCTTGGCATCCTTCTCATGTTTCTCTCAGGGTTGCAAAGTATAACCAGCTACACTTAGCCTAGCATCCTAGACCATTTTTTAGTACTTTGGTGGAAAACTCCATGATCCCTTAACTGCAGAATTCTACATTTCTGCAGAACCAGCACCTGTGGAGGACACCAATTTCTGCTCTCAACACAAACAGTAGCTGGGAACCTTGGAACACACCTGCAGTGAACTTTGGGTGCATGGGCAGCTGAACAGTGTGAAATGAATACTGGGAAAACATCTTTCAAGACAGTTTAAGTGTTGTCTTCTCAAAACAAAATCTTTCAAACAAACTTTCATTTTTAAACCCTTGAGCCTGGGTTATGTATGTTTTTGCTTATTCTTGAGATAGCCTCAAGGCACATTTCCTTTTTTTTTTTTTAATGTGCAACGTACTTGGTTTCTCTTTAGTGGCAGTAATCTCTTCAGGAATCACTTTTTCCTTGTACCCTGTTTTATATGTAGTTTTCTGGTTCAACTGCAAGTTTTAAAATCTTTCTCCTCTGCTTTGTAATCATGATTATGAAATCAAACCTGGCTAAAAGCTGCCAGTGATCTCAATTCCACCACCTGAATGCTGTGTTGCCTTAACATTTCCCCTGCCAGATTAGTTAATCAATCACCTTTAAATTTAGTCTCACACAAAGTCTCAGGACATGGGCACAATGTAGAAAAATTCTTTGCCAATCTGTAACCTAGAAGCCTATAATCGAATTTCTAATGGATTTCTCATTACTCTATGAAACCTCAGGAGTGCAGTCTTAACTGTTTTCTTATTGTTATTCTGGTTTATAAAATCCCACAAGAATTGCACATTTTTCTCTATTTACAATGTTCTAAGGGTTCTCCATCCAGCGTGTCCAACCATTTTCAAACTTCTCCTTCAAATCAGTTCCAAAGGCTCCTGAATGGCTTGCTTAGGTTAGTCAGAGCAGCAGCCCCACTGTTGGCATTAATTTCTATGTTAGTCAGATTTTCATTCCTGTTACTAGCATCTTAGAAGAGGAAAATACCTGTCACTAGCATCTTAGAAGAGGAAAATTTATTTTAGCTGATGGTTTTAGAGGTCTCAGTTCATGGTCAACTAACTCCATTGCTATGGGCTGGTGGTGAGACAGAACAAAAGAAAGACAAATAAAAAGAAAGAAAGAGGCTTAACTCATGACAGCTAGAAAGCAGAAAGAGGAAGTAGGAGGCCAGGGATGGGTTGGGATCAAGATATAATTCCTAAGGGCATGTTCCCAGTAACCTACTTTCTCCAGCCATGACCAACCTTCTAAAGTTACCACACAGTGCAATAGTTCTTTCAAATTATCCTCTGATTATTTCACTAGTGAGGTTATACTTTTCATAATGCAATCATTTCACCACTGAATACTCCAGCATTGTCTCACAAATGAGCTTTATGGGCCTGCCTCATGGATACAGCCATGCTGAGCTCCCTATCTACCAATGTGCTGCAGCCTACATCTTGGGATACTGTAGTCGCCTCCATAACCCTGCTCCATGTGGTAGTCTCACCCTGGGTCACTGAACAGGGCCTGGAGAGACCACCTGCTGCAGCACCGCCCACCACAGTGCTTCATCTCCAAACAGGCTGCCTATCACTACTGCACAGCATCCACTTGCTGTCCCATCTCTAAAAGCAGTCGCCTCCATCTTGGAACACCGGCACCATTAGTTTGAGTTACCTCCACTGCCACCATCACCAACTTTAGTTGGGGCAGCATCCATCATGGGACACTGGTTGCAGACTAGAAGTTCAATACCAGCTTCCTAGAGGTTAGCAGTTGCCACTACCATCAACTAAGAACCTGGCCACTTCCATCTAGGGACAACAGCCAGGACTTTAAAGGACATCATCAAGGTCCCTGCAAGTTTGGTTACATCTGAGGTATCCCAGCTAGGTAAGCTAAAAAACACCATCTTGCTACAGAGGTAGGAGAGAGCTTTGCACAGTGTTGGTAGGTTGGAAGAGGGTGTGGGGGCATCTTGATTCTGGCTCATCCAGCCAACCAGCCCAGGACCTGCTGGAATCCCAAAGACAATTTGGGAAGCACTTCCTGAGAGCAAACAGCAGCCTCGTTCATGACTTCTTCCCCAGTACAGCATTCACCAATTACCTGGTCCCATAGCTTTGGTAATCAACAGGGCCCTTTGGCTCCTCAATCCCCAGCCTCCCAACTACCCCCTATCCACCAACAAGGCCCAGTGCTTGCAGCTGTTTGACTGGCCCACAGCTCCAAACACCTGGTCCTGATTTGCCCAATACAGAACAATGATCCTCCACAGGTGCAGAGATACTGGTACTCAGCCCCCAGGACTTCTGTGGAGAGAGGTTCCCAATTAAAATTTGAAAGAGTGGCGGCAGGAGAGATACAACTTAGAGACTAAATTAGATACCAAGAATGGTGGGGTCCACAAGCAAGGTAAGGGGCTAAGATCAAGCTACTGCATCACACGAGTGGATCCCAAAGGAGACTGTGGTGCAGACTTCCAGTGGGACAGATAATTGCTATACCCTGCCTCCAGGAGTCCTGCCTCCAAGTCTAATCCTCCTACCTTAGTAATTTTCATCATCCTGAAGGTGGAGTTACCAGTAAACTGCAAACAACCCAACCTACCAGATGAGAAGGGAAGCAGAGGAGATATTGATCTCCAACACAAACAATTGTTTGATTTTCTTCAAGACCTTTTTGTTTCCTATTTTTTATTTTTTCATTTTTTTATCACCCACTCTCACATTCCCAACATTTTTTAATTCAAGTACTTCTCATGCATCAGGCTACTGAGGACCTGGGAGGTGTAAATTGAATAGTGTATTACAGTTCGATTGTAGATTCTTTTAATTTTTTTACATTTTCTTCTTTTCTTTCCTTTATTTTTCTCACTCCATTTTCCACTTATTTATTTGTTTCCTCAGAGTCTCTTTCTCTCTTTTCTCCTGCTAACAACCAACTTCATTTGATTCCTATTTCAATCTGTCTATGATCTGACATCTCCATTTTTCTTACTTCCTACCTCATTAACATCACTTCCTGCACACTTTCCCCATTTGTTCTCTGTCCTCCATTAGAAATTGTAGACCTTATTGCAAACCTAATGTTTATACTTTAGATAATAATCAAACTCATCATCTCTCTTTATTGTGACAAAACTGTTAACATTGTAATAAGGACTTTTTGGTTTAAGGCTGCAAATTGTTTATATTGGGTGATGTTAGCATTGATCTCTCCCTTAAATGTGAGGCATTGGAACCTCCAGCAACACCATAAATCTATAGGGAGGAAACTAATACCTCTGATCTGCACTGAAAGAGGGAAAGACACAGGAAAAACATGAAAAAAACAAGGGAAGACAGCAGTCCAAGCAAACTCCAATGCTAGATTAATAGAACTCATTGACAGTACAGCAGAAAAAATGTCAGAGAAAGAATTCAGAATGTACATAATTAAAATGATCTGCAAAGTAAAAAATGATATATGAGAGCAAAGGCAGGTAACAAACGATCATTTCAGTAAGAGTTCAAAGACCAAATACAGGAAGCAAAAGATTACTTTAGAAAAGAGATAGAGATTCTGAAAACAAACAGAAATCCTTGATAGGAAGGAAGGAATAAACCAAATCAAAAACACAATAAAAGACATCACCAACAGGCTAGATCACTTGGAACACAGAACCTCAAGCAATGAAGACAAAATATTTAATCTTGAAAATAAAGTTGACCACATAGAGAAAATGGTAAGAAATCATGAACAGAATCTTCAAGAATTATGGGATAACATGAAAAGAATTACTGGGATAGAGGAAGGCACAGAGATACAAGCCAGAGGAATAAACAATATATTCAATGAAATAGTTTCTAAAACCTGAAGAATGAAATGGAAAATCAAATTCAAGAGGCTTACAGGACCCTAAGTGTACAAAATTACAATAGATGCACACCAAGGCACATTATAATGAAAATACCCAGCATACGAATAAGGATAGAATATTAAAGGCCACAAGAGAAATGTATCAGATTACACATAGGGGGAAAAGGGATTCAGATCTCAGCAGATTTCTCAACCCAGACACTCAAAGCTAGGAGATCATGGAAGAACATATATCAAGCTGTGAAAGAAGATAGATGCCAACCAAGAATCATCCAGTAAAACTAATCTTCAGATTTAATGATGAAAAAAAGCCTTTCATGATAAACAAAAGTTAAAAGAATTTTCAAATAGAAAACCTACACTACAGAACATTTTCACCAAAATATTCCATAAGGAGTAAATGAAAAACAACAATAAAATCAGCAAAGGGAGAAACTACACTAAAGAAAAAGCCAATCAAAGAAAAAACAAGACAAGATAGAAAACAAAAATAAACCAAAAATGACCAGGAAAACAAACCATATCAGAATAATAACACTGAATATGTTTTGTTTGTTTGTTTTTGCTTTTTGCACTGCTGGGGATTGAACCTAGGGCCTTGTGCTTGCAAGGCAAGCACTGTAACAACTGAGCCATATCCCTAGCCAATATACCAGATGTTAGTGGCCTAAATTAATTAACAAAAAGACAAAGACTGGGAGATAGATTTTTTTTTTCTTTTTTAAAAAAGCCCCAACAATATGATGCCTTTGAGACATGCATTTCATAGGAAAAGACATCCATCCACAGACTGAAGGTGAAAGGATGGGAAAAAAAAAAAACATATCACAGACACAGACTGCACAAAAAAGCAGGGGTTTCCATCCTCATCTCAGATAAAGTGGACTTCAAGCCAAAGTTATTCAGAAGGAATTAAAAAATGACATTTCGGACTGTTTAAAGGAATCATATATCAACAATACATAACAATTGTAAATATTTATAGCCCAAACAATGGAGCATCTATGTACATTAAACAAACCCTTCTCAATTTCATGAATAAAATAGACCAAACCACAATAATAATGGTGACTTTAACACATCTCTCTCACCTCTGGATAGGTCTTCCAAACAAATATTGAACAAAGTAACCATAGAACTCAATAATATAACCAATAATTAAGACTTAACAGACATATATAAAATATTTCCTCCATCAAAAAGCAAATACACTTTTTTCTCAGCAGCACATGGATCCTTCTCTAAAGTAGACCATATGGTATCACACAAAGCAACTCAGCAAATACAAAAAAAAAAAAAAAAAAAGAAAGAAAGAAAGAAAGAAATACTACCCTGCATTCTATCAGGGCATCTAAAAGATAATTAGAAGCTATTTTAAAAATTTATACTTCAACAAGATAGAAACTCTCAAAAACATGAACAAATTTCTAAAGATATGTGATCTACCCAAAGTGAATCAGGAGGACATATATGTTCATAACAGCTCAATTTCAACCAATGAAATACAAGAAGTCTTCAAAAGCCTACCAACAAGAAAAGCCTAGGATGAGATGGATTCTCAGCTGAGTTCTATAAGACCTTCAAAGAAGAACTAATACTAATATTCCTCAAAGTATTCCACTAAATAGGAAAGGAGAAAACCCTTCCAAACTCATCCTATGATGCTAGTACCTTCCTGCACCAAAACCAGACAAATACACACCAAGACATAATCGAAGTGATCCTACATCATGTACAATCAGAAAAATGAGAAATTACACTCTATTTATGTGTGATCTATCAAAATGTGTAAATACATTCTAATGTCATATACAATTAATTAGAACACATTTTAAAAAATTAAAAAAGAAAACTTCACACCAATATCCCTGATGAACATAGATAGATGCAAAAATTCTTAACAAAATTCTGGCAAATTACATAAAATATATTAAAAAGATAGTGCACCATAATCAAGTGGGGTTCATCCCAGTGATGTAAGGTTGTCTATTCATATGGAAATCAATAAATGTAATTCATCACATCAACAGACTTCAAGTTAAGAATCATTTGATCACCTCAAAAAGTGTAGAAAAAGTATTGGATAAAATATAGTACGTCCTCATGTTCAAAACACTAGAAAAACTATAGATAGCAGGAATATATCTCAATGTTGGAAAGATTATCCATGCTGAAGCCAAGGCCAACATCATTCTAAATGGAGAAAAACTGAAATCATTCCCTCTAAGAACTGGAACAGGACAGGGATGCTGTCTTTCACTATTTCTAGTCACACTTCTATTCAAATAGTCTTGAAACTAGCTAGAGCAATCAGACACATGAAAGAAATTAAAGGGATACAAATAGGAAAAGAAGAATTCAAACTATTACTATTTGTCAACACATTATATTTAGAGGATCCAAAATATCCCACCAAAAATCTTCTAGAACTAATAAATGAATTCAGCCAAAGTGGCAGGATATAAAATCAACACTCACAAATCTAATGCGTTTCTATTCACAAGTGATGAATCCTCTGAAAGAGAAATTAGGAAAACTACCCCATTCACAATAGCTTCAAAAAATATAAAATACTTTAAAATAAATCTAACTAAAGAGGTGAAAGACCTCTACCAGGAAATCTTTAGAACACAAAGAAAGAAATTAAAGAAAACCTTAGAAGGTGGAACGACCTCTCCTGTTCTTGGACAGACAAAATTTATATTGTCAAAATGACAATACTGACCAAAGCATTATAGGGATTCAGTGCAATTCCAATTAAAAGTCCAATGACATACCTCATTGAAATAGAGAAAACCATCATGAAATTCATTTGGAGAAATAAAAGACCCAGAATAGCCAAAACAATATGCAACAAGGAGAGTGAAACAGGAGGTATTACAATACCAGACCTTAGACAATACTACAGAGCTAAAGTAACAAAAATGGCATATTATTGGTACCAAAATAGACAGGTAGTCCAAAGGTACAGAATAGAAGATACGGAGACAAACCCACATATATGCAGTCATCTCGTACTAGACAAAGGTGCCACAAACATACAATGGAGAAAAGATAGCCTCTTCAACTAATGGTGCTGCAGAGGGGTTGGGGGGACTGGAAATCCATGTGCAACAAAATGAAACTAAATCCCCGCATCTCACCCTGCATAAAACTCAACTCAACGTGGATTGAGGACCTAGGAATTAAACCAGAGACCCTGTACCAAATAGAAGGAAAAGTGGGTCAAAATCTTCATCATGCAACTTAGCACCAGACTTCCTTAACAAACTCCTAAAGCACAAGGAATAAAATAATGAATCAATAAATGGGTTGGAATCAAAATAAAAAGTTTTTTCTCAGCAAAGGAAATATTCCATAACACGAAGGGAGAGCCTACAGAGTGGGAAAAATTCTTTACCATATCCACAACAAATAGATAAATAATCTCCAGGATATATGAAGAACTCAAAAACATTAACACCAAAAATACAAATAACCCAATCTATAAATGGGCTAAGGAACTGAGCAGACACTTCACAGAATAAAATATAAAATTGATCAACAAATATGTGAAAAAATGTTCAATATCTCTAGTAATTAGAGAATTGCAAATCAAAACTACTCTAAGACTTCATCTTACCCCCAACAGAATGGCAGTTCTCAAGAAAACAAGCAAACATAAGTATTGGTGAAGATATGGGGAAAAGGTACAATCAGACATTGCTGGTGGGATTGCAAATTGGTTCAACCACACTGGAAAGCAGTATGAAAATTCCTTAGAAAACTTGGAATGGAACCACTACTTGACCCTAGCTATCTCACTCCCTGACCTATACCCAAAGAACTTGAAATCAGCATACTACAGTGATGATGCCATATCATTATAGTAGCTCAATTCACAATATCTAAATTGTAGGACAAACCTAGGTGTCTTTAGTAGATGAATGGATAAAGAACCTATGATATATATGCACAATGAAATATTACTCACTCTTAAAGAAGAATAAAATTCTGGTATTTGCAGATATATGAATGGAGTTGGAGAATATTATGCTAAGCAAAATAAGGCAATGCTCCAAAACCAAAGGCCAAATGTTTTCTCTGATAAATGGATTTTGATAAATAACAGGGTGGGGTATACGAATGGAGGAACTTTGTATTTGGCAGAGGGGAATGAGGGAAGAGGAGGGAGAGAAGAGTGGGAAAGTTGTTAAAATGAAATGGACATCATTTCCCTATGTACATGTATGTTTGAGTGAATAGTGTGACTCTACATCATATACAACCAGAGAAACGAAAAACTGTACTCCGTTTTTATACAATGAATTGAAATGCATTTTGCTGTCATGTATAACTAAATAGAACAAAAAAAAATCAATTTGATTAATTGCTAACCATTAAAATAAAAGAGAGATTTTTGGGGATACTTCAGATTCAAACCATAACAGCATTGTTTCCTTTTTCCACCTTTCCTAAATTTAAGAAGAGGACTTTATGAGAATTCCATTCAAAATTCATTACTTCAGTTATATAATTCCTTTTGTCACTGTGAATTATTGAGGAAAGCATGAGCCTGACTCCTTAATTTGGAATAATCTTTCATTCACTAGAATAATGACTACATACTCTCTGTTCCAACAGAAAAATCATAATAATTTATGGAGTATTTACATTGTAGCAGAATAATCTATTCTGGAAGAATACATGAAATTAGAGTAATAAAAATCCATGTTAATTAGTATGAATTTATTAATCATAAATCATTGAAGGATGTTTGCACAAAATTCCTTGATGCTTGTTCCCTAGTTGCTAGTTACTTTTGTAGGATGTGTATGATTTTCAGATTTTGTCAAATTTTATCTAGTGTGTCTGCTGAAAACTGACCAAAAAGAAAAAAGTTTAATTGTGAGTCATGAAATTTGTGCTAAAGGTCTAAAGCTAATGTGATTGGATTATAGACTCATCACTTTTTCTCCCTTCATTTTTGGATGAATTCACCTTGTATTCTCATGATAAATTTATTTGCCTATATGGACCTCCTTGCATTTTGACTTACTCTCTAGCTCAGAAGCCTCCATTGAGACTCCATTCTCTTCTGAAAAGAAGTCCAGTTCATCAAGCTGCTCTTTAAGATTCTATATTGTCAAGACTCCTAACATATACGCTACTACCAGTCACTGAAGTGCTTCTTCCCCAACTCTACTGGTATTTTTAGCTGTTCAACTTAAGTTTATCACTTTTGTAATGTATTTCCATAGACTTTTATGACACATTGATCACCCAGGTCTTGGAACTTTGGCAGCACTTTGTTGCATTTATTAATAATGAGGAGCACAATCTTATGCTATTTGCCTTAATTTGCGTTAGTACGTGAATAGTTTGTATGGTCATTTCTCTGCTTTCAACTAAATTATAATCGCTTAATCAATATTTATTATATTTTACACTATTCTTTATTTAGTTTCCTTTTACTCAGTTTAACAGGATATTAATCATATTAGGTGAATATTTCACAAATTAAAAAGTACATAATGTGTTCTGGAGTCTCCAAAACACTTTAGCATGAATTCATAATATTATTTATCTATGCATTTACATAACATTTTTTTTATATTCTACTTTGTAAGTAACATACATGAGCCTAGCAATGCCAAATAATTTAAAGCCAGTTAAAGAAACCTTTTAAGAAACGGCCGGTAAAGAAATTTAAAACAAGTTAAGAAATCAAAGCAAGTAATTTATAGAACCAATATTCAAGCCCAGGGATTATGGTTTTATATTTGTGCTCAAAGATTGCTGAAACTAGTTGTAAGCAATGTACCATGTCTCAGAATTTAAAGAGCAAAACGTTCAAGACATTATGTTTTTTCTCTGTTTTGTTTTGTGTGTTTGTGGATGTAGTGTTGGAGGGTACATAAGCAGACTATATTTATAAATTTAAATGTTAGCATGGTTTTAACAAGTGATCTATATGCATTTCAAAAGTAAAAACTGCACCTTTGAAGTTGACCATTCCATTTGAAGTTAACAAAAACGTATGGAACTTTTACCCCAATATTACTAAGAAAATACTGCAGTTTTATATATTTTAATATACTTTAATGGGAACATTACTAACTCTACTTTTTAAAAAGTAATTTATTTGTTGGCAATTAAACATTAAGTCAAAAGGAATGATTTTCTTATTACATGTTTACAAAAATATACAACCAATACATAAATACATACCCAATACATCAATATTAATTGCAAAATGAGACTCTTTTAGCAAATTGTGTCCGGTCTGTTCTTTATTGAATATCAGTTCCACAAAAAGAAAGGAAAATACACATACCATCAGTAGGTGTGAAAAAATTTTAAATACACCCATAATTTTTTGCAAATGTAAATTGCTATCCAGAAATGAATCCCTTTTTGTTGATATGATGTTTCCTAAGTTACCTGACAAAAAAACAGACTTACTTCTGATTCTTGGACACACCATAAGACTTGTAATAGGCTCAAAAAAAAAAAATGAGTATTGAGACAAACCAACCTGAGAAAACAAATCTCAGAAAAGCCCTGGGGTTTGCAAAAAAAAAGTACCTGAAGGTTTTTTGAGAAAGCTGCAAGCTTTTCCAAGATGGTTATAAGCTGCTCACCCAGATGGCACTCAGTCACAACTCAGGCACTGTGTGACTCTGAGGAAAGTACCAGACAAATTTGACTTTCCCAAATTTGACTATACAAAATGGCAAGGAAGCTCAGCTATCAACTTACTAATTATCCATCTTCCTGTTTTCATGGCTTTCTTCCATGTTCTTTCAAAAAGAAAGAAGGAGAAAAGCTAGAATTATATATATTTTTCCTAAATATGTGTGTGGAAATTGACTCCAAACTTCATTTCTGGAAAACATACCATGAGAGGAAATCTCAGGGGACTCTTAATCTGCTATTAATTAACAAGAAATATTGTCTTTTCTTTTTTTTTTAACAGACAGCCTAACTGATTCAAATTTATTCTGGTGTCCTTGGCCCAAAGACAAGATATATGTATGTTAGTATAATAAGATGTCAACTATTTCTTTATGTACTCCACATTTTCTGTAGAATGATGTCCCCAGATCAAAGGGCAAAGAAAAGGATACAAGGGGAAGGACATTAAGTTGTGCTGAGAGTAAAATTCTGCTTCCATGAAGGGACAGGATGTCAACAACTTCCAAACTTTTTATGCAGAATACATTCTATTATTAAAACTTCAACAAAGAAATATTGTAGGACAAAAGGACAAAAAAATTAGTGAAACAAACCCATATTTGCATGGTGCCTTCTTGTTTTGCTGCTTGGGATTGAGTCATCGCTGTCACTTTTTCTTGAAATAGATATAAAACCTTTACTCATAACACACACTGCATAACAATTTTAATGCAAAAGGTGTGGGTGGAGTCTTAAAGGTATGGTAAAGCATTGTATTGCAAAAACGGATTCATGGTACTCCCAAAGAAAACTATTTATTTTAGTATCTCCAAGACATTTTTGATGGATCTTATTTCAAAATTTAAAATTTCATTCTTCTTTTATTTTTCTTTCATTATCTTTTTTTGGGGGGGAAGGATTTTTATTTAATTTTTTTATTTTTATTTTTTTTAAATTTTAGATCATTGTATACAAACGAAGTGCCACTATCATGTTTCTGGTTGTACACAAAGTAGAATCATACAATTTGCATATTTATACATATACAAAGGGTATAGATGTTTGTCTCATGCTATTATTTTTTCTTCCCCCCCCTCCCAACCCCTCATTTTCCTCTAAACAATCCATCACTTCTTCATTCTTCCAGTGCCTCCCCCCAACCCCACTATGTGTCATCAACCACTTATAAGAGAAATCATTCAGCTTTTGGTTTTTTGGGATTGACTTATTTCACTTAACATGATCTTCTCCAATTCCATCCATTTACCTGCAAATGTCATAATTTTATTATTCTTTATGGCTGAATAATATTCCATTGTGTATATATACCACGGTTTCTTTATCCTTTCCTCTATCAAATTTAAAATTTGGTTCCACAATCTAGTTATAGTGAATAGGGCTGCTATAAACATTGATGTGCCTGCATCACTGTAATACGCTGATTTTAGGTACTTTGGGTATAGGCCAAGGAGGGGGATATCTGGGTCAAATTCCGAGTTTTCACAGGAATCTCCATACTGCTTTCCAGAGTGGCTGCACCAATTTGCAACCCCACCAGCAATGTATGAGTGTACCTTTTTCCCCACATCCTTGCCAACACCTATTGTTGCTTGTATTCTTGATAATAGACATTCTAATTGGGGTGAGATGATATCTTAAGGTAGTTTTGGTTTGCATTTTTCTTATTACTAGAGATGTTGAACATTTTTTCATATATCTGTTGATTATAAATCCTACATGATATTGTTTACCTGGGTTTCAGATGTCATTTTGTCAGTGTCCCTGGACTTCTCAGATTTCTCTTCCCTCCTGAAAACATCATCTCATTATTTGCCAAACTTAACAGGCACAATGAAACACACCTGATTCTGTGTAACACAGAAAATTTTTGTTCCTGCTAAAGACATTGACATTCTTCTCCATTCCAATGACATTATGAGTGTCTTTCAAAGACTTTGTACAGAGTGCATGTGGATTTGTTTTTAATTCCACATAAAGAGGGTAATTGAGTTGAAAGATTTTGAGTTAATGAATATCATTTATCAAAAGACCTCAATATCTCTGTATCTTATCACCAATGACTATTATTTTTCCTCCTGAAATTCCTAAAATCAGTTTCCTTTATTCTTATCACTTTCAAATCCACTCCATGTTCTCTACCAATAGATATTCATCACTGAGTGGGAGAAAGAAATGGGGAGGGAACAGAGTGTGAGAGTCAGAGAGAAAGAGAGAGAGAGAGAGAGAGAGAGAGAGAGGAAAGAAGGGAGGGAAGGAGAAGAGACAGAGAAGCAAGTGAGCCATGAAGATTAAAATGTCAGTAATCTGTCTAGGGTACTGAGTCTCTCAAAAAAGTGTAGCTAGGTCAAGATGGCACTGTGGCACAACATCTCTACTGTTCTGAAAGGGAAAATGGAGACATAAATGTGTGCAATATTAACATGAATAATATAAGCAGTACATTAATATATTAGAGCAATAACATTTTGCATTGTAGGTTTCAATGCTCATTTTCAGTGTTAACTTCTCCTCTCCATCCTAAGTGCACAATAAATTTGAAAATTGACAAAAAATATGTGGCATGAAAGTAAGCAGTAGATATTAAGCAAACAGCACCACTCTGTCATTAATATGTATAATTTTTTTCACTTCAAAACTTCTGAAAATGAAATATTGATTCAACATACTAAGTTTTCTGTACTTGCAACTAAAATCTCAGTATTGTAAACATCTGACTCTTCAATGCTGTCTAAAGAAAAATGTGTAATAAAAATCTGTCTGTTACTGGATGTCATGAAAATTTTCTAAAACAATAGAACATATACAGGACTTCCTGATGAGTCCACCTACTTCATTCATGCAGGTCTGTAACTATTCTACTCTTATCTACTCTGGTATTTATCCAGTTGTTGGAGCTGTGTTTGTACTATCACCTCTGGGTTTGCAGATTGGCTCTTTTTCAAGACCTTGTAATCAATGATCCTATCTTTCTACTTAATGTTAAGTATGGCTTTTAGGTGCCAGGGATGGAACTCTTCAAAAAGTCAGATGTGACTTTGATAACAGATTAAACATTATTTTTAATTAATGAACCCATGAAAGAAAAGAAAATCCATAGGTATAAGATCCTCATCTCCTAAACACAGGCAACTTGACATTTACATTGAAATTCCTTCATTTTGTCTTTTACAGAACAATGCTTTCCCTTTATCTTTTAGATTAAATAACATATAATGTTCAGCGAAGAAAAAAGTCATATCACTGTGAAAGACATGCTGCAGAATTTTAAGTGTAGGCAAAGACATTTGTTGAAACGGATCAAAACCAGTTCAGGAAAGCTGTTCATGTTTTGAATCCTCTGGCAAAACTCTCAGCCACTTATAATACATTATTTTGTTTTTGAAATCTTTAAGAAGTTGTAATTACCATCATGAATTTCTGTTTAAGGCACATTTTAAAAAAGAAGTATAAGAATTTTTTTCCAAATCTCTCAATTTGAAGTTTGGAATTTTAATTGTTAACCACTCAAAGTATTTCAGTTGATAAACTTCTACAGTAAATATATCCTATTTCATCAAAATCCATACATTGAGGAAACATTTTTATACATAACATTACTATGTTTAAATGTATGTGCAGAAATAGCCAAATACATATGAATTCAGGTCCTATGTATATTAAATTATATTCTTCAATCCTTATCTGTTTGAAGGGTATTTAAATGTATTAATTTATTTTCAACAAGATAAAAATTTTAAATTGCTGTATGGATCTTTTGGAATTTGTTTTTGTTTTTGTTTTTGGTACCAGGGATTGAAACCAGAGGGAACTTAACCACTGAATAAGATCCCCAGTCCTTTTTCATATTCAATTTAGAGATGGGGTCTTGCTGAGTTGCTTAGAGCCTTGCTAAGTTGCTGATGCTGGCTTTGAACTCTCAATCCTCCTGCCTCAGCCTCCTAAACTGCTGAGATTACAGATGTGAGTCACTTAACCTGGCTTTGTATGCATTTTTTAATGCATACTTAGTTAGCACATTCTTGACTGAGCAACTTGGAATTACTCTTTCTAATTATTAACCCAAAATCCATACAACTTGTTGCAAACATCCAGAGGTTATAATTTTTAGCATAACATGAAAAATAAGTGAGAAAGTAACTAGATAAAATAATTATTAATGAAGGGGAAATAAGCCTGGAAGAAGATAAGCAGGCTAATCCTTTGAAGTTAACTCTTCTATTATCTAAAATATAGTAATCATATAGAAGGGACAGCTATGTGAAATAAGAACAGATATCTCCAATTTATACTTTGTATTTTCAGTTAATAACAATCTGTCTGTGTCATTTACATGGCTGGGTTTGTCATTGTTATTAGTTAGCTAATAATGTAAAATGTAATTCAGAAAAAGAAAAGTCCCAGAATATTTATTTTTACTTTAAATTTTACTAGATATTTGAACTTTTCCTACATGTCAAATGTATTGTTTAGTTTAGCAATATTTATATATTTATGGTCACTTCAGAAAAATTAGAAAATATAGAAAAACATATAGGCAAAAATATTTTGACAGGCAGAGTAGATGCATTGTTAATAAATTATCAAGAGAATCTTGAAAAAAAAATTATTATTCCCTTGTAACTTAAGATAACTGAGACTCCAGGATTAGGAGTAAGTAAATTACCCATGTAGTGAAACTAGTAGGTAATGAAAAGCCTAACTAATTTTAGATTTATAATATTAGCTGTATAAATTGTTTCTAAATGTTTGGATTTCAAAGCACAACCTTATTTTATTATCATCAATTTTAAATGTAGGATAACCTACTTCTAAGAGGCAGGATTGTGTTGTAGGCAGGACCATACTCTGAAAACCCATAACTTTGATGTTCTTTTTTTTTTTATCTTTATTTTTTTACAGACTTCATTTTGATTCATTGTACACACAAGATGGTAAACTGCATCTAGGTTTACTCATCACTAAACAGCAGCAGGTATTTCATACAATGTTTCAAAGAACAGTGCCCGAGATGTGCAAGGCATTCAGAACACTGTCACGCCGGCATGTCATACTCATCATCATTATCACCATCATCTTAGGTGATAGGTACTGAGCAACAATATTAAAGTGAATAAAGACAGAAAAAGAATCTGTGGAATTATTAGCACCTATTATGAGGAAAAAGTGTATTTTGAAGTCAAAGGAAAAGTAAATTGATTTGAGAAAGATTACTCCTTCCCATGATCTGACTTCTGAAAATTTGTATTGATACCCTTCCATTGTCTGAGGAGCAATTGTTTCTTAAAAGTAGAAATCTTGTGAAACACAATGTAACTTTATGCTATAACATGGAATTTGTTTTCTTGGTGCTGTGTTTCACAAGGTGATATGTAGGCCTTGGGTCTTCACACTTCTGAGGTTTCATGTTCAAAAACATTTTTTTTTTTAACTGAAAACAGTAAATTTACATTTTTAACCTTTTTGAAAAATCTTTTTGTATTTGTGTATATGTGTTTGTGTGTGTGTGTGTGTGTGTGTGTGCACGTGAGCACGTGTGTACTTTTACACGTTTGTTTGTTTGTCCTGGAGTGAGAGGAAGCCTAGACAAGAAAGTATGTTTTGTTCCACTGAATTGTTACATTGTATCCTAGTTTGATATAAAAAAGAAACAACAGTGCCATTGTTTTTGAAATGTGTTCTCTAAAAAAAATAAAAATACACAAGTGCATGCATTATGCCCACCTTTGTATTCATAACGCCATCAATGTTGATGTTAGCTGGCAACTCCTCTAACAATCCTCTTGAACACAAGCCTATTTAACCTAGCACCTCCTAATCTTAATTGTATGTGCAGGGGAAATGCTGTCATGAAGGACTGCTGACAGCAGGCATCATATCTGCTGCTCTATTTTGGGTCTCCACAGTTTAATTTCACTCACCATTCTCAGTTATGGCAGTAATTATGCTCTTTCTAACTTGTAAATTCTACCATATACAATCAAAATAAAATGAAAGAAGAAAATATGTGTTTCTAGAAACTGAAGGGCCCTGTTAAACATTGAGGGTTCTTCTTTTTCTCCAAGAATAGAAATCTTTAGAGTCTTTGTAGACTGAAGAACATGAAACAATCGATGCCCGATCTTTTCAAAGTAGTTTCCTCTGAAACCAAGTCCAACTTTAAGGAATTGTGCTAACATACTAGAATTGTTTTGTAGAAAGTCCAATATTCTATGTAAATGTTTAAGAGCATTTAATAGAAGTTTGCATGTTCAGAGACTTGCAGCAATTTATACAAGATAGATCCTGCGACAGATTGTTCCTGCTCTTAGTGCACATCATAACTTTGGCTCCTGATGACTTCATTTTATTTTGAAGATAAGTGGTTAGAAAACTGAGATCTAGTTTAAAATCATTACCAAATTATAAGCAAATCAAATCACTTTTATGAACCAGGCAAATGCAAAATACTATATATTGCAACTCTTAGATTGTTATTTGCATCATTGTAGTTTCAGATCAAACATCTGGGAAAGAATGCAGTCTTCTATGCTTTAAAATAATGAGTTTATTATCTGTAAATTATATCACCTAAGAATAGGTAATTGATAATATGTAAGTACAATCATTTTAAGTGTAATATACAATTATTTAAAACACAGTTGGATTAGTTTTGGTCTTCTTTGAATTCAGTTGTGTCAGTAACTCATAATTAACTGGTTGCTGGATTGATTTATTTACTTGCTAATATCTAAATCATTGAACTGTCAATAAAGTGACTGGATTAGAATCATGTGTCTATATCATTATATTATAGGTTTTTAAAGAACATAGTAATGATATAAATTTCATCATCTTGACTTTTGGGGGAGAATGTGATTTTTTCAGGACTGTATAAAACTATGAAAACTGTCCTTTTTATATTTTTTATTCAACACATTGTATTTAATATTAACCATGGTCTAGGAATTCTATACCTATATCAAATGAGCCAGAGGACTAGTGCTACAGTTTTGACTTTGAATGTCCCCCTGAAGGATCATGTGATGAAGGCCTGATACTGTAGCATGGTGCTCTGAGAAGGTGGTGGAACATTTGGGAAGTGGGATTTTGTGGACAGTCTTCAGATCACTGGGGATGTGCCCTCAAAAGGCATTGCTGGACCCTGTTCTCCTCCTCTTTCTCTTTTTTTCTCCCAGGCCATGGGCAGAGAGGTTTTGTTCCAACACAATCTCATCACAAACTTACTATGGGCCCCAAAACAGTGAGGTCAATTGAATATGGATTAAAACCTAAAAACCTGTGAAACAAAATAAACCTTTTCTCTTTATAATTTGATTTTCTCCAATATGTTGTTATAGTATTCACAAGTCAGTTAACATAACTAGTTATTTATTATGAAATAAAATTACACAATAGTCTGTGGACTATTTATACAACTGAGGTTATTTAGAGTCTATGTGGTACAAAACATAAGGCTAATAGTTTTGTTCTGGTAGTTAAATAATTTATTCAAAATCCCCAAATATCTTGCTCAGCTTTAGCTACGCTTTTCCTCCTGTGCGTATGAATATCTCCTCAGGTTTCTAACTCAGATTCCGCATCTTTAAGAATCATGCTTCCTTTCAGATAAAAAATAATAAGGAAAGAATGACAAGCTCTTTTCTATTATTCTTTTATATTTGAGAAACAAATGACAACTATTGTTTCTCAAAGAAAAATTCTATTTGCTGGATCTCAATAGCCACAACTGAGTCACATGGCCAAATCTATCTATATGGAAAGATGGGAAAGATGAAGATTTTCATGAATGGTTAAGTTTTGGCATTGAGATTAGAAATTTTAAACAAGTTTAGCTGTCCTTAATAAGAGCAATGAGTTTGAGTGGCTGCTGATTTCATAACAAGTTCTGCCATTTTTAGCTAGGTCCATCCAAACCAGAAGCATCAGAGATGTTTTCTTCATTCAACTAACAACCATCCAATGAATGGTAAGTATCTACTTCATCACGTGAATAGCACCATTCTAAGTATTTAAAATGGAATATTGAACCAAATAGAAATAGCTCCTGCAAGAAGGAGAGGTAGAAATCAAAATGCATAACAAAGACACACTTGTAGTCATTGATGGAAGCTCATATGTAGTAAAATGATCAAGAGCCATCTCACTTAGAAGGCGCAGTTTAATAATCCCTTTCCACAAGGGGTGTTTACTGGTAAACCTGAAAATAAGTAGAGGTTAGAGAGTTTGAGATTCTATGCAAAATTCCTAGCACTTCTGAAGATACAGAGAAAAAGCATGACTCTTTCACTGACCTATGTTACCTGTCCTTCAACTTTCAGTGTGTTTGCAGTGGGCAGGAGAGTAAAAAGATGGTACGTGCGTGTGTGCTGCACATACATGTGTGTAATCTGCAGCATGCATGTTAGAAAGGAGCATAGAAGGCAAGAGAGGCTAAAGTTACGGGCACAGTAAATTTTGCAAAGTACTTTAGATTTTATTTGGAAAGCAATGAGAACTGACATAAGGTTTAAAACAGAGAAACTAACCTTCCTGCTTTCCACTTTAGGAAAATCTCATTGGTTCCAGAAAGAAAAAAGTTTTGCAGGTTATCCTGAAATTAAGATGGGAAATGATTAATTAGCTATTATAGTAATAATGATGGTAACATTTATTGAAACAGTAGATGAGAAAGACGAGCATATTGCTAGGATCAAAGAAGATGATCATGATGTTAGAGACATCCATATTACCTATTGGACGTTGCGGGGGGGCCTGCAATCAGAAATTTAATCTACAGATTAGCATCTGAAATTGATGGTCCGTCTTGCAGATTCAAATTTTTAGATAATCTGCTTACAGAATATAATTGAATTGGGGACAGTAGGTGAGTTCTCAGAGAGATGGATAGACTAAGTAAAGAAGAGAGACTAAATTAGAACCCAGAGGACTGACACCATGTTAGAAGTAGTACCAGGAAATTCATTCATCATACCCGTTGGCTTTAACGCTGCTAAAATATGGCAGAAAGCAGGCCCTTGGATAATCATACTATCTCTTGTCACAGTGAAATTGAATGAGCAAGATAAATTGACATATTGTGAGACCAAATGACAGTGATTAAGTACCAACCATGCACTGAAATGCTTGATCCAATTACTTACTGTACACAGGGTAGAGTGACCTTTGAAGGAGTCTACAGTAGAATGGCCTACATAGGAAAGCTTTCTTTTCTTAAAACTTGACAGTGATGAAGGAAAGATTTCAATACTTTTAAAAAGTAGAGCATACTGACCCAAGGAGCTCAAATACCATCATTCTAGAAGTCTTACTCTAAATTAATTCAATATTCTTATTCTGATCTACCAGAGATCAGTTATGTAAATGCATAAATTATTTGCCTGTTCCTTCCAATGAGGAAGGAAATATCTGATTTTTATCATATCTTCTTTTTGTTAAAATAAATATTTATTATCACAGCCATTGCACTTGATTCCAACAGATGAACAGATAGATAGTAAATGTTTTCCATGTTTGTGATTTCTGTCCAGCTAGAGATATAAATATGCATAATATAAGCTAAATTAAAATATACCATGGCAAATTTTATAATATAGGTATGAAACTTTTTTATCTCAAGCATAAATTTCTTGAGACTGAAGATTATTCTACTTTTTCTTACTCAGCACTAAGCACAATATCTGCATAGATGCTTTATATTTAGCAATATCTTTATATTTCATTTTATTCGAATAGTATTTAATTCAATTTAGAATGATACATATGAAAATAGCATGAAACTGAAGTGGGCCAATAGAAAAATAGAGACATAAAGTGAAGATGGGAGTGAAGCCAGCTTTCAAGACTTTAATGATGTTTGATTCCTTACTTCATTCTGAGTAACAACTACGTCACTAGTGTAGGGGACCACACTGTGGCTTGGCAAGTAGCATTTGAGGAAGCATTTGCAGAACAGTAATGTTTTTCAGGTGAACCGGCAAAAGCAATTCAGGCAGAAAGAGTTTCACTGAACTTTGGTCAGATATAGGTGAATGGGTTAGGGTGGATAGTCCAAGGATGAGAGTAAAAAGACATATTATGGTCAGACTGGGAAATAATTGGGCATTGTTATAGGTAGACTTTTATGTCCACAAAATTCATACATTGATGTCTTAGTGCCAAATAGTTCAGAATATAGTTATATGTGAGATGGAAGTTGTCATAAATTGTTTAATAAGTTGTCGTAGCATCTGTTTTTAGGTCTGATGTAAGTTATTTGGAACCCAGTCCTACCTTATTACCATTGCCTAGTTAGGACTTACCAATTCTGTGTGGTGTTTTACAATATAGTCCAATTTCTCTCATACCACACAGCCCCAAGTCCAACACATCCCAAAGTTACTGACCTCGATAAAATCTGATTATTAACAAAAGTCAAGCAAGTGCTTTCTCTTAGCAAATATTTTCTTTAAATTAGCTCAGCCAAAACTCTTGCATAAAAAACTAAGGATAATATGCATGGACTTTAATAACAGCATAATTTGCAGGTCCTAACATTTCTCTCTCCCCCTCCCGCCCACCCCCACCCAATCTGGCTCTAGCTCTGTCTAGCTCTAGCTTTCTCCCCACACCCTGGTCAAGCTGTCTGATGACACAAGATTTCCCATCAGTGTGTCAGAAAGACCCTGCTATGGCTAGAATCTGGTTTTTCCACGCTGAAACTTATGCTGATTTGACTGCTATTGTGAACATGTTATGAGGTAGCACCTTTGAGAGGCAATTCTGTCATTAAAAGGGATTAATACCTTTCTTAAGAACTGGGTTAATTCTCAGCCTATGGGAATGGATTGGTTACCATGAGAGCAGTTATAAAACAATATTGTCCCTTGTGCTGTCTCTTCTGCAGGTGCTGGCTTGGCCCTTATTTCTGTCACCATGTTATAAAGCAGCATGAGGTCCTCAGATGTGATTGCCTGATTTTGGAGTTCCCAGCTACCTCAACTGTGAGACAAAACAAACTTCTTTCCTTTTCAAATTACACATTCTCAAGTTGTTTTTTTTTTTGTTTGTTTGTTTGTTTTTTGATTCATTGTACACAAATGGAGTACAGCTGTTGTTTCTCTGGTCGTGCACAAAGTAGAGTCACACGATTGGTGGATTCATACGTGTACACAGGGCAATGATGTCTGTCTCATTCTGTTATTATTCTTGCCCCCCAACCCCGACCCCACCACTCCCTCCCCTCTATGCTATCTATCCTTCCTCCATTCTTGCCTCCCTTCCACCCCACATTATGCATCATCATTCACTTATCAGAGAGATCATTCGACCTTTGGATTTTTGGGATTGATTAATCTCACTTCGCATGCATGTTAAGCATTCATGCTAAGTGAGATTAGCCAATCCCAAAAATCCAAAGGCCGAATGATCTCTCTTTTTTTTTTTTTTTGATAGCAAAAGAAAGTGAATTAGACTCCATGACCAAATTTGAGTTGAATCACAAGATAGGTAATTAAAGTAAAATGAAACTGGATAGCCCTTAATCCAGAATGACTGGTGACATTCTAAGAAGAGATTAGGACACAAACAACACAGAAACCCAGGGATGACCATGTGAAGATAGAGTGAGAAGTCAGTCATCCACAAACCAAAAAGAAAGGCCTTAGATATTTTGTTATTGGACTTCTAGCCTCCTGAATCATAAGAAAATTAATTTATGCTGTTTAAGCTATCTAATGTTATGGCAGCCTTAGCAAATTAGTAGAATTTTCAAGGCCAAGGGGCTAACAGAAGATAGACTTGCATAAAGACTACACAGGAGGGGAAGGAGATGGGGGTATGAAAAATGTTGGAATGAGACAGACATCATTACCCTATGTACATATATGATTAACAGTAATGATATGAATGCACATCATGCACAACCATAGAAATGAAAATTTGTACCCCATATGTGTACAATGAATCAAAATGAAGTCTGTAAAATTAAAATTTTTTAAAAAAAAGACTACACAGGAAATGTGGAATGTGAAGTAGAGTAGAGAGAAATGGAGAAGAGAGTCTGGGTATAGAGTCAAAACCAAAAACTGCAAGAAGGCTTTCTTCAAGTAAATCCCTTCATCCACCAACAAAGCAAAGCAATGCCAGAAGGATGGCTACAAAGTATAAATGGGAATAATATTTCTAAATGTAGACCATCCTAATAAAGCCACGAAGGAATCTTGGTGTAAAAAGGGAAGGGAACTTTACAAGTGCTTCAAAATATAAAGATCTGGTGATGGATTTAATCCAAAAACAAATATATTTTCTAAATACTGTTATGGTAAAAACAATTTTAAAAAGAATCTGCCAGTGTAACCTGTTACAATTAACCAAGCTTTTATTTTTCTCATTTGGCAAAGATATTTTCCTAAATTCAAGAAAAAGAATGTTCTCATTTAGTAAGAAAGCATTATGAGCTACAATTTACAGTTTACAGTTTCACTACATGATATATAATACTTGAAAACATTATAAAATATCTAGGGAAGTACATTCACAATAATTATATAGTTATAACTTTAAAATCCAGTTCTCATTTTAAAAGGTTCTGCATGTGATGTGATTTTTCCAGACACTTAAAATATTCTTCAGCATTTTGCAAATAAAAAGAGAGAACCTATTGTTAGGATTCTTGGGAGAATATTTTAGGATATTCTAAGTTGACATAGATTAACAGAGTGAGGAAAGCAAAAATATACAGCTGCAGCAAACAGATTGCATAATCTCAGAGTCAGTTTGTAAAAATGCAAATCACACAAGCAATCTAGGGGAAAATAATCTGGCACATTCCAGGGGCAGGTAAAACTTGTGTTCCATGTCATAAGAACCCCAAGGTGATTACAGAAGGCAAATTACATATGGTCCTGCAACTCAATCTTGCAACAGAAATTAATAAGCTCTTTTGTGATTAGAAGTAGATATCACATTTAGGAATAGGGATATAATAATTCTTCCTCTGTCCAAAATTAGAAGAAAAAAAAAACCTGTGAAATATTCATTATTCTTTCACTTAAAAGTTAAAATAATAAAAATAGTTCTGGTAGTTTCTCATAGTTTCACAGAAATTATCCATAGGATAAAACACTTAGAAGAGTAATGTAAAAACTCATCATATTTAATAAGGATAGACAATAATCATCTTTAGATTCTTGCAACAAATTTCAAGGAAATTAAGTGTCATACATTTCATGGAAAGAAATAAAAATAATCTTGGATATATTAAGAAACTTTAAAGCAGCCAATTAGAATTGGCCAAACTACAGAACAGGTTCCCAAAATATGTAAATCTTCAGTATAATTTTGGAGAAGGTGCTTTTGATATTTTCGTATTTGCATAGTAGAAAAGTCTATTTTTTTCCTTGAGTCCTAAGTAAATGTGATTTCATGGAGTTCTTATTTTTGAGTCCTTCAGATGAGAGTAGAATTTCTAATTATATTAAAATCAGCCATAAGAGTGTTTTTAAAGATGAGGTTTTTCCTGTTTCTTTAGGAGGTTGGATAGAAAATGTATTCTTGTTCTGATTTATCATACACTTTAATCTTCTACACAATGACACACTGCATATGTTTCATATGTCTAGAAGTTTCCATGAATTGAGGTCAGTTGTAAAAGTAAGAGGCATTTTCTAGGCGGAATGGCAAAGAATATTGGCCAGGGCCTAAATTCTACATAAGCTAATAATCCAAGTTCATAAATCCTAACAATATTAAAACTTCAATAAATAATATTTAAAGTTTTATTAGCTGAAACTGGTAAAATACAGAAAAATAGTATCAATAAGGGTTTTTCCTGGATTACAGAATGAAAGCACAAAAAGAGAAATAGGATCATATAACAAATTCACACTCTACGAACATCCATTTGGGATAATTCAATGTCAAGATAAAACATCACACTCGAGTTATAACTTTATGAGTCACAAAACAGATTATAGCCTCAGGGTGAGATTATGCTAAAATTACCCAATCTTTGGTGACAGAAGTCTGAAAATTACATTGAGATGTAAAGATTTTTGAAGGAAGGTCTGGATCACTGCCATCACTTTGGGGCTTTGGGTGAAGCATTAGGTTTAAGAGTTCCTGGAAGTTGATCCACTGAAACACCCTCAAGGCCTGTGAAGGCTGGTCTTCATAGGCTCATGGCATGGAGTCACAGGCAGAGGTCAACAGCCTTTTCTCATTTTTTCATCATTTGCTCATTTTTCATATTTTCTTGGCCTATGTGTAATTTCATTTTTAAAAAGAGGTATGCTCTTGAAATTTATGAATTTATTTTTATGAACTTTTGATCATTTTAAGTACTTTCCAAAAAATTTGCATAGTATAAGACACTGTACTTTTTGAACAATAAAATTCCATGAATATTACTTATTTGGTTTGATGGCCTAAATTTCAATAAAAACTCCTTAAAGTTACTCTGATTTTCTATAGTTAATGACAGGAATGATTACCTCCTGATATGTTTCATTTTCATTCTTAATTACAGTGCTAGAAAAGTTTTTAAGTTTGATTCTTTCATCAGGTACTTGTTTCTTTGCTTAATTATGAATGAAATATTCACATATATTGTACATTAATATATATTTGTATATATATACATGATAGATGAAGAAAAAGAGAATGTATATTATAGTTATAAGAAAACCAAGAGAGCTATATAAATAGACCTTTAATTAGCTCAAAGTACTTTTGAACTGGCTTTTGGAATAGGGCCATAGTCTGTGTAACCAATTTCCTATAAGATAACATTAGGGCAAAGATCATTCTTACTCCTCTCAGGAACTTATTCTGATAAAAGTTAGATAGTCAAGAGCCAATTGTATGTTCTTCAATGTCAGAGGTTAACGTTTATTCACTTTTAAAATCCCTGAACATCCAAAGTAAAACCTGATTCCCAATACATTGTAGGAACTTAACATTGAATTTAATTAGTTTGTTAAGAAAGTTCAAAAATTGGACACATTAAAATTGATAAAATATTTTATTGTGTCATGGAACCACTTTTTTTTTCAGCCAGTCACATATCACTGCCTTCTTAAAACAAGTCAGACTGATTTAAAAAAAAATTGTTTTTCAATATTGCATTAAAATAAACACAGTTGCAAATATAGATTTCACAAATGACTTGAGAGTGAAACTGGCAAATGCCAACATTCAAAATCAAATTAAAGGATCTTTTCATTTTCTAACTTTATTAAATGAATATATTATCTTTATAAAGACCATTGCTAAAAAATGTAAGTTGAGTGCCTCCCATCGGACAATAGTATTAGTTATCAAATGTGCAGAAATAATTATGTTATGTAGTATAATGATGCTGGGATTTGAGGTCTGTGGGGTGCATTTAATTTGATTATCTGAAATCACTTATATCAGGTTTGTCTATTTGTATTGTTATAAACTGCTTTAAATTGACAATAACAAATTACTATGTAATGAAAGATGATCATCTTTCATCTTTTTACTTCAACTGGTTATTCCTGGTTCCTTTCTTCACAAAAGAAATCAAAACCAAGTATAAATACACTAACAAATATATAGAACGCTTGGGTTAAGACAGAGCATGGTATCCTGGAGCTTTTATCATTTTGCCATTTTCACATCTTATTGTCCACCAAAAGCTAGTGGCCATCTGTGTGTATCTTCTCTTTGCTCTTCTCAAGGGGTTCATGTGGAGGTGCTTTAATCCAGAAGAGATATGTTTTTCTAATTCACACAAGTATGTATTAGGCTGGTATTAGCCCAGAGGTCCTACAGACTCAAAAAATTTGTTCTTAAGGGAAAATTCAATTTGTTAGTGAGTGATATCTACTTCTACCTTATTCTCCTTTTCTTTCAAATACCCTTTTTTCAGAGAAACATGTTAATCCCAGTTTTAATTCAAATAATCTGGCAAAAGTATTATTCTTCCCACTTCAAATCCTCACAAGGAGGGAAAAAAATCATTGTGTTCTGCAAATGCTTGTCCCAGTGATTGTATGGCAGATTTGTTTCAGAACAAAGGGACAAATAACCAAAAAATAATGACATATTTGCTTAGTTTCCAATTTGTGACTCCTGAATTTCTGAGTTTATCACAACATACTACTGAGAGGGTAAATCAGTAGATGAACAAGGCTCAATTTTCAATATTCTCTGTAAGACTTTAAATAACAAAATTAACTCCTTTTCCCTTCTTTCCTTCTTAAAGTTCCTAAGAGAGAAAACCTACCGGGTACTTAAAGTATTCATCAATTTTTTATCTTCTCCAATTCCCTCTCAATCTCAGGCACATTCTCCATAAGGAAAATTACCCAGAATTGAACTTGGACTTCTCAATGAAGATGAAAATAAATTGGTAATGACCTTGAAATTTTCTTCATTTTCTTCCCATTTCACTTTTTGTAGACAATCGGTTTCTTGATCATGGTTTCTCATCATTTTTGTATAAAAAAATCAAAACACAATTATACTGTATCTCCCTTTCATCAACCTATATATGGCAAATAAAAAAGGATCTCTTTTAAATAACCTCTGCTGCCACAGAAGATGCACAGCGACATGTACAAGCTCTTGGACAGAGGCAACTCAATGCTATGAATAATACATTATTCTGAATAATGATTTAGCATGATACAGCCAGTTATAATGGCAATGAAACCTGTGCATCTTTTGTAGAATAAGTTTATAAAAATTTCAGGAAAAGTGGCTAAGAAGACAGTAGAATTGTTGCTTAATATATAATACAGCATATATGACTAAAGTGGCTGAAATTGCTTCAGACTACACAATGAATATCTTTATGCACACATTTTAAAGTGGCTATTTTGTGATTCACATGCTAAAAATATGACAGCAGTTGCTGTATACAAGTCATCCATATGGTGTTTGTATAGGCATGGTAATTCAATATCATCTCTTTAAACTAAATCTATTTTTTTTTTTCATTGAATAGCAAGATGTTTTTTCCCCCTGAGGCTCACACGTCTGGCACAATTGGGTTTACATTAAAATGTTCTTGCAAATAGCACATGATTTAAAGTATTAAGAATCAGATTACTGCATTTTAGCTAATGTGGTCAGATTCGTGCTTAACAGTATCTGGTTTAAAGGTTAAAAGGAATCTAGGAACAAAGTTTTGTGCTCTCCTCCCATTTTTGATAAATTTGGAATGATTCTAAATTCATACTGACATATCAGTGTATCCCTAATCAGGGCCTTATTTCAGTTGCTTTCATTGATAGTTAAAGTAACCAAATGATGAACTGGGTTCAAGAATTGGTTTTGAACATTAGGTAAACCAAGCAGTAGTAAAATACAGAGAAATCACTTGCTGAGTTAGGGAAAACTGTCATGAAAGTCTTCTTTTATATCTGAGCAGCTCTGTCACTCAGAATAAATAAACTTTGGTGAGCCTCAGTTTCTAGAGATGAATACTGTACTCATAAACTTGATGACTCAAGAACTTCCTATTGGGATTTCATGAGGGAATGAATCCAAAGTTTTCCATCTGGTAAAATCCTTTGCTGAGTATTGAGGTGCTACACGCTTAAAGGTGTTATTTCAGATTCCCTACTATTTCTTATTATTTCATCAACACTTTTCACCATATATTGCTAAAAGTGTTCAAGTAATCAAGTTGGGGTCTTGATATACCAGTAAAACTCAGAAAATTGTCTGTTCCCTATCAAAAAGAGGAAATAGACTCACAGGTTTACCAACTGTTATGTTTTTACCTAAAACTATGTTAACTGTCTGAAATTCCTAATTACCTTTCATATTGCATTCTTGTTTTACAATTGAAACACACCATTCCTCCCCACTAGCCAAGTTGACCCTTTTATGTATGCTAAACTGCTGTTTCCTCTGAGGCTGCAGACAGCACTTCCACTGACTATCTTTAGAGTTATTTGAAGGGTAGTACTGTGAATTAGCTATGAATAGGATTCTGGGTTCAGACCAGCTAGATTAGACTCCTATGTCTGCTTCTACACAGTTGGGCAAATGTGAGAAAGTTACTTCGTTTTCTGTGCCTCAGTTTCATAGCTTAATTAGCCAGAAAGAAACAGGAATGGGATAGGACTCACCCTTTCTTTCTTATGCCATTGATCCCTGCCATTCCACAGAACAGACAGTACCGAATTCCTTAAACTTTAAAAAAAAAAAAAAAAAAATAAAAGCTGTTGCCTACAACTTCCTTAGCCAATACATGTCTTAGGAAATTAGAAAAGGGAGTATACTTGGGTCTCTTATGGAGGATTTTGGTTAACAGGTGGCTAATTAGGTTACTTAAAATAAAGGAATGCCAACATTGTCATTCCATGAACCTTGAAATCCCTTTCTACAGTATGCAATAGAAATTCCAACAGCTTTACTTTATTCATTATAGGTCACCACTTTTTGGATTATTGGTCACCACTGACTTATATAGTTGGTGTAATAGACTATTAGCATCACTCCCAATAGACCAAACCAACAAATGAAATCTCAAAATCCCTACACATGTACCTATGTCAATGAATTTTTCCCAGTTGAACCCTTCATTTCCATTTTATCTAACTTCTACTCCAGTGCATGAGCAACAGGATCTTAATGGTGATAGGTATATTCTTAACTTATTTTTTTTTTAGTATGTAAATCAATGTGTTCTTGTGCTATTCCTACAAGGTTATGTAACTATTGTTAAATGGCAGGTAATAGAAGTGTTGCTTAATAAAGCAACAGCTCTCCTATCCCAAGCTTCCTATGTAGAAATGGGATGGTTTTCTGAAAAGCAGGGTGTTGCCTTCATAGAAATGATAGTTCATGGATTTGGGAAGTTAGCTGTACTCAGTCAAATTTACATTTGCTGAAATTTACATTTACATCTACATTCTCTCATTTACAACCTCTCTCTAAGGGTCCCATTTTTTCTGACCAAGTCTCGTTTCCATTGTGTAAGGTTGACATACAATTTCTTCAAAGGCAAGTTAAGAAATATTTTAGGCATTGTGAGCAGTATGGACCCTGTTAGAACAACTCAACTCTGTCAATGCTGCCATGGTGGCATGGCAGACTTAAATATGTAAGCTAATCTTGCCTCTATGTCCCAATAACTTTTTTTCAGGGGGACGGAGGGGCAGGGATTGAACCTAGGGGCACTCAACCATTAATCCACACCCCTAGCCTATTTATTTTATTTAGAGACAGAGTTTCACTGAGTTGCTTAGGGGCTCGTTAAATTGTTGAGGCTGGCTTTGAACTCATGATCTTCTTGCCTTCCTGCCTCAGCCTCCTGAGCTGCTGGAATTATAGGCATGTGCCACTGTACATGCCCAATAACATTTTACTTGTAAAAATTATGCAGTAGCCTACCAGCCATAGTTTGACCACCCCTGCTTCAGCATTTGAGATTTAGCAGGATTTATCTTTTAACCAAAATGGCAATAATTTTGCCCTTAATTAGGTACTGTATTGGTTCCCAGCTACTCTGCTGAGTGAGTAGAAACCCCTTCTAAGCTGTCTTGGAGGTCTTTTCATTCCCTGCACATGTTGTGATTTGTATCTTTATAACTTTTATGTTTTCTTTTTTTCCTATGTATGCACTCTGGGAATGTCAGAAGATGCTGCCTTTGTATTTATCCTTGTTACCATGGCACCTAATTGTCACAGTGATTTTAATTTTTATGACCTTGCTCTCCTTCTGCAATTCATTTCTATATTATGCCAGAATTGATTTGAATAATCATGATGCAACTGTATGCCAGGAATTACACGTATCACATTTCCCCAAGCAATGGGATTATGCCTGGGCTGCTTTCACTTTTCAAGAGTTGGTAGCAGGGAACCTCTCCAGGTAGCAATTGCTTTATTAACAGCGTCATAGCAGATAATAAACAATATACAAATTAAAATGAGGACAGTCTGATAAAGGATATATTCCCAAAGGTGTGTTCTGTATAGGGAAAGCATAATGTGCTGTTTGACAAACGTCTTATCTCATCTAATGAATTTATTGGTATTTATTTTGAATTTCAGAGGTGAACCTGTTTTGTCCTGATTGAAATCTTCGAGTTATAGTATGATCTCTTTCTCTACAGTAATTATAGACTCTATAATAGCTGGTAGAAACAGTCATCAAATTAGAAATATTTGTGTCAAATTTCCATGAAATTTATTCCTAAAATCCGTATATAAGTTTGAAGTAAATCTTGATAAAAAAAATTGCACATAGATTTGCTCAAAATTCTATGATAGGGCTGGGGATATAGCTCAGTTGGTAGAGTGTTTGCCTGTCAAGCACAAGGCCCTGGGTTCAATCCCCAGTACCGCAAAAAAAAAAAAAAAAATTCTATGATAAGATTATTTGGGGTAGTAGAGGAGAAAGGAACATAGATAGAGAACAATTTTTGATAAGGAAAATCTAAATAGCATAAAACTTGGAAATATCTCTCTCTACATAAACATATAACAACTTGAACTAGTTAGAGTTATTAGGGTTCAAATACTGAAAATTAAAAAGCATGTTCAAATTGTATACATATAAAATAGTATATCCTACATAATCAACAGAGATAATGCAAACCACGTTGCATACTTCACTCGGCAGTCTTGAGGGACCTGCAATTAATCAGAATGACAAGAATTTGCATGTCCTTCTGGTCTAGAATATTAAAAAAAAAAAAAAAAAACTTGCAATGTTCTATATGGTTTGCTCTCCAAAGTCATGGGAACAGCTCATGTAAATTTTTATTCTAGTCACTGATTATACCTCTTTATCCCACTAAAATGCAGTCATAAATTAACATTCAAGGTGGCCTATTACCATTTACTTTTTACCAAATCATAGTTATTGAAATTAAGATGTTGGAGGAACTTTAGATTACGAAGAGGGAAATGAGAGGGGGAGGTGGGGGGGCTATGAAAAATGGTTGAATGAGACAGGCATCATTACCCTATGTACATATATGATTACATGAATGGTATGAATGGACATCATGCACAACCATAGAAATGAAAATTTGTACCCCATTTGTGTACAGTGAATCAAGATGAAGTCTGTAAAAATTTTAAAAAATAAATAAACAAGAAAGAAATTAAGATGCTGATGTATATAATTGCTATTTCTCATATTTAGAATCATATTTGTTATGTTAAATAAAATATTTTCATGCTATTTCTTTTATCTTGGCCAACAATAGAATTGTCTAAAAGCTATTTTTGCATTCTATATGATATTATTTCACATTGGAAATTTCTAATTCAAGCTATTTTGGTGAAAATAAAAATAAATTAAAATGCCTAGAAAAGAAGATATTACAAATCAGGAATACCAGGTACTAATAAGGTCAGTATGAATGAAAAAGAAAGATGTTAAGAATTGAGAGAGAAAACTTGAGATTTAGAGGGGATGCATATCTATAACTATAAAAATGCACTTGCTGAAGGATGTGTAGGTACAGCAAAATTTACTTATGGTCTGAATTGGATTCATTCCTTACCTTTATGTATTTTAACATTACAAGATGTAGTATTAGAAATACAATTACTAACATTCTTTCTAAAACCTAGTATCTTGTGGATGTGTAGTTTTTATAGTAATGCCATTCTAATCTTGTAAGAGAATTTTAATGTTTGCTCATAGTGATCTCTTCTCTTCTTAAATGAATATTTGGTGCATGCTTCATTTTTCTATGCCTACATGTAACAAATTAGAGGCAGGGTCTTATTCCTCTTCCATATTACTAAAGTTACTGCTACCATCTCCATCTTGCTTTAGAATCTCCCACCTTCACCTTGTACTATGTATCTATTTGTTCTGTATCCAGCTCAATGAGTCTAACTTTTAGGGTCAGGATGGATCCTGCATTTTATGGGTGCCCATCCATGGCAGCATAAAAGCTTTTTCTCCAGGAAGATATCCTATGCAATCAAACATAATTATTTCTCTTCAGCTGGGCTTCAGAAACTAAATAAAGCAATCATGTAAAAATGTCCAATGGCTCTAAACACCATTTGACAAGAGCTTTTTATGTTTTCTATATATTCTAATTTGGAAAAAGACATAGAGGGTTTTAATTTCACATCACAATTATTGAACTAAAAAATAAAAATGAACCACAAAAGAGTTCAGCTCTTATTTTATACAGAAAAAAAAGTGAGATTATGGTTAAAAGGTTTTTTTTTTTTTTCCTGTAAGAATACAAAGTGGTAAGATGTAAAAGTTTACATATGGATAATACCATTGCTCAGAATTTGCTTCACTCAACATATTATTGTCTGATGGTAATTCCTAGTTATTGTTTTCTCTCAAATTTGTACAGGAGTGAAAAATTCTCTTCCCAAATGTTTCTCTAGTATCTCACATTTCATTACATTTATAACATTCCCAAAATATCTTGATTTTGAGCCTAAATGCACAAGAATAAAAAAATCAGTAAAACACACAAATGATAATTTATAAGAATTCACTGTACTTATAAAGCTGCAATATTTTATAAAGAGTTTAGAGTGACAAGTGATAATAATGCATGTATAAATAGGGTAATATAGTAGCACATACAATTGATTGTGTCATCGAAATAGTATGGAGAGAATTTCATGCATCTGGTGAATATGTAGAATTTAGTTGCAGAAAAGGCAGGACAGGGCTTTCTGGACAGAGCACTGTGAGTCTTCATGAAATCTTTCCATGAGTCTAGATTATATGTACTGTGGCAGAATTTCAGTTGCCTACCAGATATTAATTCTTCCTCTATTTTTCTATTAATGCTTCTATTTTCTATCTTAATCACAAAAAGTCAAGCTCTTCCTTAAATCCAGGTGAGGCCACATATATAAGTTTTGGAAAAGATAGGAAAGGAGAGATCAATTTTTATTCCATCTGGGAGAACCATTAGAGAAGTTCTTTAACTTCTTTTTCCTTTTCCTTAATCCTGTTGCCTGGGTGGCAGGTTAATGGACCTCTTATGTGAAAATAAGGAATAAAATATCATCTTTGAATAACTTTTTTTTTCAATTTTTTACCTTTAGAGCTTAGCATAATATTGATTAAACTGCATATATATAGCAGAGAGACCTATTAAGTAAATTCATCTGATTAAGATCCATTTCATGTTAAAGATTTTTAACCATATCTTTTGTATTAGATCATGATTAAGTACTTTTAAGCATAGATTTATTAGAAATGAAATTGAAATTTATCAGTATTATGCAATTATATGTGGAATGCATTTTAATATGACCATACTAGGAACAAGAAATACTAGATTAAAAGTTAGAAAAATAGTTTTAACCTATTCCAGAAGACAGTAGGTCTTGACATCAGTGACTATCATTCAAAAAGATGGAAGGTAAGAGGGAAAGGCAAACAATGGAAAATAAAATGATCTCAGCTTTCAAGGTTTTAGCAATGAATAAGTGTTACATAATCAAGAGTAACTTTGCATCTCTTCCTGATCCAAAAAGAAAATTCTATTTAACAAGCACTCAATTTTTAATGTGAACTATCAGTGCAGTGACTAAAACTCTTACCGATTTTCTATAAAGCCACTATATACTGAAGAATCTTGGATAATAATTGTTATGATTTTGATATTGTGGGCTTCCAATAGCTCATGTGTGAGACAATGCAAGAATGTTTGGGTGTGAGAGTATGGTTATGAGAACCTTAACCCAATTGGTGGCTCAATCCACTGATATGGATTTACTGGGCAGTAATTATATGCAGGTAGGATGTCACTGGAAGAATTTGGTCACGGGGGCATACCTATGGAGTTTGTATTCTGTCCCTGGTGAACAGCACTTTCTCTGCTTCTTGCTTACTGTGTCCTGAACTGCTTTCCTCCACCATAGCCTTTTGCCTTTGTCTCACCTCTGGCCCAGAGTTATAGATTGGCCCAACCATGAACTGAAACTGTGAGCCAAAATAAACTTTTCCTCCTCTATGTTGTTCTTACCAGGTATTTTTGTCACTGCAATAAAAAAAGCTGTCTAAAACAATGGTCTAACTAAACATATAACCCAAGCTAAGCCATGAAATGAACGCCACCCCTTTTACTAATACATATGCACTTAACGTTCCCACTGCTTCATTTGAGTATCACAAAGATGGGATTACTGTAATGTGAATGTGTGAAATTTTGAAGTATTTTTCCTGATTTACCTATATAGAGTTCTGTCCTGTAACTAAACTTATAAGAAAACAAAAAATATCCTGTCATGAGATCATTCTTAAGCTCTTTATAAACTTCAGAGACAGTGTGGGAGAGTCTAAAAAGAACATTAAATATGTAAAGACTCCTGTGATAGCATAGATTAATGTAATAATAAACTTTTAAACTAATGACTCTTAGAGTACAATTTAATAATTTAGTAAATGACTCAATTCCTATTCCTATAGACCTTCTGAAATATAAATTTTGGTTTAGTATTTCTCTGGCACACTAAAAGTAAATGTGTATGCAGTTAAATGTTAATTTCTTGTCTAGAAGACTGCAACAGAACAATTCACTTATCTTCCTCTTCTGTGCCCTTTATTCCAATTGAATAAATACAGTACATTTTGTATTTTGATTGAATAAGTGAGACAGAATATGCCTTTATAATTCCTGCATTCATCAATGCAATGAGTGCTCTTAGAATACACAAAAGAGAATGAACACATTCATTTTTAAACTACCAGATATATATTGTTTTCTTTTAAAGAAAAAGAGGGTGCTGATTAGTCACAAAGTAATTACTCCTGAAGTATGAGTATTCCAGATAATTATTTAATTTTGTACTTGTTATTTATTTTGAAATATGAATTTTGATCGTTTCTAACTCATTTCATTACAGTAAAATCATCCTATATTGGAATTTTTAAATATATTTTCATGTATTCATAAAATAAAATATTGTACAGTCACTAAAATTATGATATGATAGCATAGTTAATGTAAGGAAAAACTTTCTGATTTTTAATATATATATTAAAATAAATATATACATATAAAGCAGTTATGCAGCAAAATCACAGCAAATTCAAAATTCATACAAATAATGGCTGATACTTAATATACATGCCCTCTAAATTAAATATTATTAAATATTTTCTGCTAGGAAATCACATTCTAGAATTCTTGTTATCTAATGTTGGGTGTCTGTATTTTCTTCCTTGAAGATATATCACTTATGATGATACAAATGAAAGGAAAAGAGAAAATAAAACCCCAACACAATAGATTTTTAAAGACACACACACATAAATAAATAAATAAATAAATACATACATACATACATACATACATACAATAAGAAAGAAAGAAAAACTAAAAAAGAAAAAGAAGAACTACTCAAAGCTCTGTGTCCATAAAACACCTGAAGGAGATTTACTTGGATATAGTCCATCCAACAGCCAACACAAGATAAAAGAAAGTTTGTTTTATTATTCTGAAAAACTCAATGGGAACTTCCCCAGTAACAGAACGCAAAAACAGCTGTTTGCAACTTTGCCCTAGTCCATCCAGTTGCATTCTCACAAAACAATGTGAGAATGCAACTCACAATTCAAACAATTTGAGGGAGGTTATGTCCAATAAAATGGTAGCTTTTTTATGCACTGCGGTTGTAAGTTTAACCCTGAAAATCTCATGCAAGTCCAAATGTGTCTTTCAGTGTTTTTGTTTTCTCTTGGAATAAAGTGTGGAATTGAATGTCGGAAAGAAGTTGCAGTTTTCAAGGTGCATCTTCTGATTAAGATCTCTGTTTTGGTTATCACTGTATAAGTAGATACATTTTATATTTATGTTTTTGCATAATCTGAATACTTAAAATTTGGCAGCTTAAAACAGTGAAGCATTAGTACCTGTAGTGATTGTGTGAATGGAATTTTCTTGAAGTCTGTCAAGTAGTTGTAACCAGTTAGGATGGTTTTCCTGCGGTGTCTTGAGCATGCTGCAGGCCTAGGAAACTCATGTGGCTGAGAGTTGATGGTGGCTTTCAAAATGTTGCTCAGCTGGGTTTGTCAAGTGGAAAGTCTGCACATTTTTTGGCGTGACCTGAGCTTCCCAGAACATGGTGGTTAGCTTCCAGCAGGCTGTGTCCCAGGACTGAGATTCTAAGTAATCCAGGCAGAAGCCACAGTAGTTCCATGACCCAGCCTTGGAAGCACTGAATATTTACATTGTCTTGGTTGCTCAGTCTACCCAAGCTTTAAAGCGAGAGAAGACTCTGCAAGGATGAGAAAAGAGAGATGAATTATTGGGCAAGAGGAAAACTGGCATATTCAGAGAGTAACTTCCATAGTCTGCAAATTCATAAACCATTTGAAATTTTCATTGTTTGACTACTTAAGAAGAAATATTACCTTTACCTGAAATAATGAAGCTGAATGGATTTGCCAATATATGCTTCAAAATATTTTCAGCCCCAACTCTATTTCCTAGTGGCATTGCTGTCAATTTCTGCTTCCATTACTATTTCTTCATCTTACATTAGTATTTTAGTAATTATATCTTGTGAAGTAAGATAAGACATCTAACCTGATTCTGGGGTAATGGTTTTGGTTTGGTTTGGTTTAGTTTGATTTGAATTAGTTATTAAACAGTTACCACTTCAGTTTCTGTCTGAATGAAATAGTTGTGTCTTGGCTGAAAGTGGGAGAATAATCAATATGAAGGAGACATTTGAAAATCATAGCATTTTGGTCTTAAACATTTAAATTGTTCTATAACAGTGCCCTCCTTCTTCAAGCATACTTCTTAATGGTTTCTGTTATTTGAGAAAATTGATCATTCCTCTGTCCTGATTCTGTTCCTTGCTTTTGGATCTATTGCCTTCTTGATTTACGTTCCAAAACTCTGGAAGCTCCTTCCCAGACCAATTTCTTATTCTTTGTTTTTTATGCATTTTTTTCTTAAATGTATATATCAGAATCTTTATGAGTGATAAATAGAATTTGAAGGAAATACCTATGACATGTGAGAAGATAAGTGTCGTTAAAGTAAGCTAGTATAAATAGAAGTAAGTAAATTAGCACATGCATGAAAAAGTTTATTAAGACTTGAATGGGAATGAGAAATACACTTTGTCAAAGAGAGTCAGTGAAGAAGGTACTATGAACAAGGAACAGGTTTAATTATTTATTTAAGAAAAAGAAAAAAAAGATAAGGACAACAAGAACGCAGTAGGGATTACACCAAAACAGTTAAGCATCTTGGTTACCTTGGCAACAAAACCATCCCCTTGTTAATGATATCGTGCTGATAAAAAAACAATAATTTAAGTAAATGGCCAGTAAGAGCTGGGCAGGCTGGTTACTTGTTCTTTAGAGTATGGTCATGGGAAAATTAGGGAGGATTTTCCACCAAAGATCATGTAGGAGGAAAGCAACTAATATTTTAAAGCATGAACTTGACCTTGATTATTCAAGAGAGACCTTCTACTTTTTAGTCTGTTAGGTATAATCTCACCTCTTTACTCTGGGCCTGTGATAATAAATTGTCTAGTTATGTATATGTACGTTGGTGCTTGGAAAGAAAACCTATAACTCAAGAACCAAAATTAGAGAGAGAGAGAGGGGCTTTCCTAGTGTTCTGTATTGGGGTACAGAGCTACCTAGGCAGTTGGTAGTCACATGGCTCTTCTCTTATTATGCTCCTCTTGGAACACTCTGTTCTCTGTAGAACAAAGTGTAGATAAGGAATCAATAGATAAGACAAAGGGGAATGGAGGGAAGGTGACAGGATAGGAAAAGGAAAGCCAGTGGAGTAAATCTGACATAATGTTCCCATATACATATGTGGAAAAACCACAGTGAATATACTCAGGCTTTAGATTCTTGTTTTCAGTTGGACAGGACAACCTCAAGCTAAGTTGAAAGAAGCAACTGAAAAACTGTGGAAATAAATTAGGATCAATTGAGTGAACTTATATGCTGCTCATTCCCCAGCAGAAATCAAGCAAAAAAAGGAATGGAAAGAGGGAGGTCTGACTAAAGCTTTCTCAAAAGGAAGATGCTTCCCACAAGTAGAAAATCTAGGTCTTCCCAACAGATTGATGATGTTCAGGAAGTCTTGGCCTCTTCACTCTGGGAGACTAGTTGAAAGTACAACCCAATGACCTAGGGATAAGGCTGATGGTTTTATCATGGTTTTGCTAGGAGTACTTTCCTTTCTGAGCATAGCCACCAGAATAGGTTTGTGTCACTATCCAAGAGAAGTCAGTCTGAAGCATCTGAGTTCTCAGGGATCACGGGGTTATAGAAGAAGCATCTTAAATAAATCATATGCAGTCAAGAAGGTAAAAGCTCTTTTGGTAAATACGCTAATATAGTTAATATGCCACACTGTGATAAGATTTAAACACATCCCAAGTATTACATAGATATACTCTTTTTTCTGGCTATAACAGTAAGAGATATGTTCATATTTCAGCAACCTACTATGTTGACCTTCCTCTCTCTATGTTTTTCTTCAGGAAGAAAATCAAAAAGAAATTCTAAATAAATAATAATATTAAAAATAAAGAAAAACATCAATATTCAAAAGTAGAAAATAGTTCTGCAATCCCATGCTGAAGAACACCTTTTGACCTTAAATCTGAGAATAGATATAATAATTTGCAACTTCAATAATGTGCTTCTTCATCAATAAATGAGCAATATGTCTACTTAGGCACATTTCCAAAGCTTTGCTTTATTTTTATTATTACTTAATATACATTTATGGACTACTTCAAATGAAGTGATCCATACTGCATTCCAAAAATAAAGGTACGATGTTGTCCTAACACATGCACATCATGTGTTAAAGAATGAACTTGAGCTTGATTATTCAAGAAAGAGACCTCCCACTTTTCTAGTCTGTTCACACATTTTTTGTTGGATTGAAATGCTCAGTGCCTGCTGATTCCTTTAGTTGAATCAGGAACAATGCAATTTATAGTTTGCACTGATTCTCCCTGTAAGGATTGTTTTTTCAAAAGTTAAGAAACAAAAAAGGCATAAAAGAAAGATGTCAGAACTCAAAGTAATTGTAGCTGAGAGAATTGTAGTGTTAGTGGAATGTACTCAGAGCATGCAAATCCTGCCTCTTTAAATGGTGCAACAAGGAAACAGCAAGCAAAATTTTTAGAAATATCATTTTATTCTTTTTTTGTTTGTTTTTGCAACCTTACCTCAGAGACTAGTAAGTTTATATAGCTTATACAATGATGCCAAATTTACAAAAACAGTTTTCTTATGATCTCAATAATAAATATATTTACTGACACTACAGGGGATACTAGGTTGCTCATGTTTAAACAATTGATTATTTTTTGATATACAGAAATGGATCATGGACCCAGAACAACTTAACTTTAATAATTCAAATAGCATACTTTTTCTTGATCATAGAGATTTCGAGAAATAATATGAGTGTATGGTGAATCAAAATTAAAGCTATATTTTAGTTGAATTATTTTTGTTAGATTTTTTATTACACAGAATAATAACATATCAAAGAAAAGTCTGTTTTTCTGATTTAATATAAAATGCTGTATGAATCAGAGATGGAGCACAATGACAATATTAACTTATAGCAAACATAACTTACTGAAATTTATTTAAGAAAAAAAACAAAATGATGCCCCATTTTTGTAAATAGAGTCTATCTTTCAGTATCATTATTCACTAAGATTTATTTACCCTTTTTGTTATTTGAATACAAACAGTCATCCTGAGTGTTTCATGCTCTCAGAATTATAAGCTTTATACCTAGCATTCAACGTATCTTACTGAAAAAAGAAAAAAGAGCATAAATATATTTCTTTATTATGCACATGAAAAAAATAATTTTCTTTAGTTTGCAAATGAAATATGTTGTTTTTTGATTACAGATTAAATAGTTGATTAAAATTTTATAGAAGAATGATGATTTAGATATATTAAAGTTCAGATGGAAGGAATATCCTACTCTTTACCTCCTAGCCAAGAAAAATACTGCAAAGAAATTCTCTTTTCCAATACCTTAGGATTTATCTGTGATTTATAATAGTAATATATAATTATAGTTCATTATGATTTTGATATGAAGTGCCCCCCCATTAGTTCATGTGCTAATGTGGGAATGTTCAGAGCTGGAATGATTAGATGATGAGAGATTTGACCTAATTAGTGGGTTAATTCATTGATGGTGGTTTGAAAAGAGTACTGTACTGAGTGGTACAGTAGGCAGGTGGAGTGTGGCTGAAGGAAGTAGATCACTTGAAGTGCCAGAGGGGATTATATATTTTGTTTCTGGCTTCTCATGTTCTCTCTGCTTCCCATTTTTCATGAGCTGAGCAGCTTTTCTCTGAAGTGTCCTTGTACCATGATGTTCTACTTACCTCAAGCCCAGAGCAATGGAGTCTGTTGACCATGGATTGACCTCTGAAACCATGAGCCCAAATATGTTTTTCCTTTTTTAATTGTTCATGTCAGGTGTTTGATCTCCACAACAAAAACTGTCTTAACCCAAGCTTTAACTCGGTTAAGCACTGTACTAAGCACTTTACATACACTAATTTATTTAATTCTGACAACAACCCATGTAATGTTATCTCTAAATTATGGATAAGGAAACTAGAGAAAGAGGATTAGATAATGGATCAAATTGGAATGGAGATTATTATTGCAAAAGCAAACAAATCCAAATATCAATTAGGGTTTTAACATTTCAAGAAGATATAATAAGTTTGGTGCTTGGACAATTAAGAGGATTCTTGCATATTATTAATACAAAAAGCTGATCCATCCATTTTCTAAAATAGTCTAAATAACAAAGCTGCAGCAGATTCCTACTTGGAAAGAGTTTGTCTTCACATTGACCACTATTTGCTAGGAACCAATTTCACTAAGACTCATATTGCTGTTATTTTGATTGGTAGCTCAACATGAAAACTCCTGAATTATCCATCCTCGTCCAGATTCTAAGCTTCTTACTGTTGGCTGTTCCCTTTTTCTGACTCAATCTGCTCTCTGGTTCCAAACTTTCTCAAATCTACTGTGCAATTCTAGAATCACATTATATTGTTGAACCACAAATTATTGCATTGTACAACTACTGAGTTAATCACACTGTCAGCAAAATTCAGAACAATCAAAGTCAAATGAATGACATTATTCAAGACAATTGCAAGGGGGGAGAGAGGTCAAAACTCATTTTGAACTCAACACTGAAACAGAAGTGAGTGAGTACTTTTATTGTGATATGAACACTAAACATGAGATATGCCTTCTTAATGATTTTTTTATGTATATAATTCAGTATTGTTCACTATAGGTACAATGTTAGACAAGAGATCCTAAGGCTTATTTATATTTGCTTTTTTATTTATCTATGAATTATGATGGTTGATATACTCATTGGTATTAGGCTAAATATTAATCATAATATGAGCAAATATGAGATTCAGGAAGACATTTTGGGGTGTGTGTGTGTAGTAGTGTTTGGATGAATTTTTATTAGATCTAATTGAGTAGTTCTTTTAATGTGAATGAAAGAAAGCCTAAACTGGTAGTAAATAAGATATTTGTTTTTTTCAAATTTTGTGTTATGGTTTATTATGGTTTCAACTGTATGAGAGTGCTGTATATGTGGAGTCAGTGAAATTTGAGCCACACACAGTGACATTTTCTTAATAATCTTAAATGGTATTAGTATGCACACATGGATTTTCAAAGCTGGGCATGTTCAAAGGCCCTAGAAGCAACAACACCTTAGTAGCACAACAAGCCCATTGAATACCCAAATCTTAGTGTTTACCACTATTCTCAAGAAAAAGGAGCCAGACATCCTTGGAGAAAAAACTGATTCTAGGTCTAAGTCAGAGAAAATACAAGATGAACCAGCAGCACCTTGTGGTATGGATGAAAGTATGGATGTGTTCTAAAAACAAAACCAGCAATAGAAACATCATTCATGAATGAAAGTATGCCATTGGAAGCAAATGAAAGAAATCCTAAAGGCTAAATCTGGAAAAATTTGTGCAATGGAATTAAGAAATGCTGAGTTAAATTAAAATATAAAAAATATTCTTGTGTCTGCACTGATATAAATTCCTGAATGCATGAGTAATTTTTAGAATAAATAACTCTTTAATGCCAAAGAATCCCTGAAAATATATGTAGGTAGTTCCTCATTAAGGAAATGGACCATAACGTCCCATGATACTAAACATATCCTTTAAGTTTCTGGACAGGCAACAAGGAAACACTTACATCATCTGCACATCCCTAGCAAAACTTGCTCCTGCACAAAACAGGAACAGCTTCACTATGATTGACATACACAGCAGAAGCTAGAAGTAAGTGTGTGAAAAAAAACAGTTGCATAAAGACCAGACCCTACTGCCAAGCCAAAGCAAGATAGTATCTGGGTTGTTTTTTGTTTGTTTTTTGTTCATTTTGAGACAGGGCCTTTCCAAGTTGTCCAGACTGACCTTGAACTTTTCATCCTCCTGCCTTGGCATTCTCGACCTCTGAATTAAAGGTGTGTGCCCGTGCCTCTCTAACAGAATCTGTACTGTGATGTGTCACATAGTGCAGAACTGGATGATTTGGCATTTATCATAACTGAGGCAGTTTCAATGACTACCTCGATTTCCTGAACAAGTAAGTGAAAGAAATGTCCTAGGACAGACAGTGGAGCTGCTCAATAACCAAACTAAACTAGCGTGTTGTGGTGAACACTCACTGAGATTTCCAAATATCAGAACCAAGGAAATTTCAAAACAGATATTGAGGAGAAGAAATTCAGTTTTGTTTATTTTTTATCACAAATGCAACACTAGGGAGTTTGAAAAAAAATGTGTAGTAACGGATTTTATTTTTTTTCCAAATCCTGCTCCACCCTGGGGGGTCTTAAACAAAGTTATTTTAGTTTGTGTTGACAAACCTGAAGTTGAGAATTTCCTAAGTCTTCCTGCAAACATATCAAGATACTAGTCAGTACAAAAATTGAATATACGCTACTGTATCTAGAAAATGAGCTTAAATTTCCAGTAGTATTGAGAGTAGTAATATGCAAAGTGCAATTTTGAAGTCTTGTCCCATGTGTTCAAACATTTTCCTTGCTTTTTATTAAAGGTCTAGAGTGTATTTATTATGTATGTGGATTTATGTTTCTCAATTTCTATCTTTAGATTTCATTTGTTTTTTTGTCTCTGTCCCTGAAATTCTTGCACATCTAATATGCAATCAAAACTTAGCCCTCCTCTGAGAAGCCAGTGAGATGTGGGAGGCAGACTGTCAGGTAATGGAAGAAAACATCATCTATTGTCTTCTGAGGCATTTTGTGATATGATTGAAAGCTAGAAATGCAGGAGTTCCAATTCATATGTAGTACTGACTGCCCATCTGCTATGAGCTGTGTATTTACAATAAAGTCTGGAAGAATTAGTGACACATAAGGGATGTTTATTTATTGTAAATAATGCAGCTGCATGTTGCTCACCAGAAAACAACAAAGACTACATTAGCTAAAAATGCTGTCTGTGACAACCTTATGTTTCTTTGGCCCTTGGAATTTCTATTAGTGTGTTCTAGGTGCCCATAGTTTACAGTAAGTAGGAAATGATTTAATCAATGATTTTCACTATTAATAAATGATTTGAATGGAACTGGGTTTCAAACTCTGAACCCTTGTTCCCTAAGCATTACATTGCTATGAAAATGTAAGTGGTTGACTTTTTATTAGAGTGTTTCCAATAGATTATGGTGTCTCGGTATTTGAGTTTCTTCTTTAATGAATGAATCTTTCATCAAAAGGGAGGACACTAATTCATACCACAGTTCTCCCTAATCCCAAGTGACATATGTTAGGGCTTAAGTGCTTATTGATTTAAATTTCATTACCTGTTTACTAAGGAATAGAAAATAATCTTGGCATTGTTTTTGAAACATTGAGGAAACAGAATAATGTAAGTATGAAAAAGTGACATTATTGAGGTTCTATAACAAAATGTAAAGTGGCCTTAATAAAAAAGTGAATTAGAAACGTGATCACTTGGCTTCTATACACCTGTGTTCACCAGCATGTGCATATAAGGAGAAAACGTAATATTTTATAATAGCTATTTTATTTGAGGAAAAAGGGTCAGCATTCTATTGCTTTAAAATATTTTTTGTTTAGGAGAGGTAAAGCATCTCTTTGTAATAGGATTTTAAAAAATGTTCTAGAAAGCAATTATATGGCAAAAGCCATATTATGCCAAGTTTCAGTAATATATTATTATTATATTACTGAAATATATATCAGTGGGAATGGCTAAAAGCTTAAGTGAAAATAATTCCATTTATGTGGCAAATAAATATTGGTTTCAGATTATTTCCATGCTATATGCTTCCTGTGGCTTCAGTTGTTCACCAACTAAAATCAATGTACCCCAACTCACGAGGTCAGGATGTAATGTTCTGCTGCTTTTTTGTATTCTCCCCTCTCCTTAATTTTATTATTACTACCATTTTTTGTTAATATTATCTTAATTTAAGAGTTGAAGGTAACCAGTCTCAATTATGTTTCAGGAGCTCCAAAAAACCAAATCTGGTCTTCAGGTAACAAGCCAAGTATAGGAAGTCTCTTTTCTAAGCCTTGGAGAGTCTACATGAGACCAATCAAATGTGTCAGTTGGAAGTCTCACCTTACAGCTATTGAACAGATGGGTTGAAGTGGACAGCTCCTTGAAGCACTCTGACAAGACAATCTAGTTGTGTTGTTAAAAAAAGCAATGTCTGTGTCTGAATGCAACCACATGCTATTTTTCAAGGGCCCAATGAGGATTTTGAAATGGACCCAAATGTTAAAAATCCAAAATACCAAGAACTTCTTTTCATATACTGTGTAGTTTTTCATTGGTGAGTGTCTTAGTAACTTTTATGTTGCTCATATGATGCCACTGATGAAGTAAGTATTATGATTTAGAAATGGAATGTTCCCTATAAGTCCATACCCTGAATGCTTAGTCTCTAGTTCAGCAAAGTTCTGAGGGAACATTGAGGCTTTTGGGAAGTGACTGGATCATGGAGTCACTAACCCTACCTATGGAGTAAATCACTGATGAGTTAGTTTATAGTGAAATGGGTTATGGGCAATTGGGGCCCAGATGAAGAAGGCACATCACTGGTGCATGCCTCGAAAGAGTTTATCTTGTCCCCTTTCCTTCCTTTCAGTTTCTCCCTCTGTTTCCTGGCTGCTATGAAGTTGTGCTTTACCATGGACCTAAAGCAATGGGACCAAGTGACTAAGTATTAAAACCTCTGGAACAGTGATTCAAAATAAATCTTTCCTCCAGTAAGGATTTTACTCGGGTATTTTGTCAGAGCAAGGGAAAAATGACTAACACAGTAAGTTGTAAAGAAAAAAGGTTTATTTTGTTTGTCTCACAGGGCTGGTCCAAGGTTGGAGACAAGTCTAGTGATATGCTTATAAGGACAAAAGTTTTATTTTGGCTCCCTGTTTCAGAGGTTTTATTCCAAGGCTTGTTGGCTCCATTGCTTTTAGGCTTTTGGTAAAGAAGAACATTATGGCAGAGTGCACATGGTGGAGCAAAGCTACTCATCCGTGGTCAGCAAGCACAAAGAGAGCTCATTTTTATAATAGAGTCCCTTCTTCTAAACCCATTAAGCCATCAATCCAAAATGTGCACAGCCTTCATGATTCAATCACTTCATAAAAGTAAGCCTTCAACATATGAGTTTTGGGGAAAAACTTTAAGTTCTAAACCATAACAGAATATATCTTGGTAAGCAAATTAGGTGAGATCTGAAAATCAGGACTCTTAAAGTTTCAGAGATATTCACCTCTGAGTGGGTATCTGAAAATGGGTAAGGGATTTCCATTTGCTTCTAGGAGATGACAATAGGACCAGTTCTAAATCCAGCAAGTAAACATTGGTCTTAGTTTTGCAGAAGCAAGTACCTGAATTCTACTAATATTGATGTGAGCTTCTAAGAGGACACCTATGTTCCAGAATGGCACAGAATCCAATCATATGTGAGTAAATTTTAATCCACATAACTGGCTGTTTATGCACAGGTATTCTTTTAAACCACTTAATTCACAGCAAGTTGTTATGCTGAAAAAAAATTACTGCTGTTTAATTCACATTATGCATGTAATAAAGTGAATGTTCTTATATAGCTCTTCCTCTCCAAAAAAATAATTGTGTTTCAGTTGAAGTGGTTAAAAATTTGTAGTAAACATCATACTTTTTATATCTCAATCGAAATCATTTTCAAGATCATCTGCCACACGTTTACACATTACTCATAGAGTGGACAGAGTAATAATTGAAAATTTCCTAACAAGCTCTGAAATTTATTAACTCAGTGTGACAACTTTTGGTTTTAATTAGCTTCACAGATTTTCAAGACCTAGTGTATGAGTAATTTTGAAAGTATCTTATAAAATTGATAAAGAAGGAGGAGGAGAAGAAGGAAGCAGGGGAGTAAGAGCAAGGAGACAAAGGACCTGGGAGGAGGGAGGAAAGAATAGAAAAGGTGGAAAAGCTACTGTCACTACCTCCACTTTAGCCACCTCCAGGAAAAGAAGAGACGAACTAAGATCTAGAGTTACACTGAAAAAGTGTAACACAAAGGAATGTAATTTACGTACCATGAAAATTTATTTGATAATATGACCTTTGGAGACTCCTGTTAACAGCCTACTTAAAATTCTTCAAAAATGTTCCCATATACAACTGCCAGCACACCTCATCTGATTTTGGATGCCTTCCTGTCTTTAGCATTAGTTCCTTCCAGAAATGTTTAGCTCTGGTAAACGAAAAGCCTCTCCTGGGTTAACTACAAAAGGTATTTTTTTTTTCTCGAATTCCCATGCCACGTCTAGAACCTTTACCTCTGCTATGAATGCCTTATGAAAAACAATCGAATAACAACAGCAACAACAAGACCTCCAGCTCACCTGTCATGTTTTTTGAAAGTCACCAGAATGTTAGAGCACATATTACTAACATTAATACTATTTGAGTTTTAAGGCTCCTCAAAGTGAGTTGTAGTTATAATTACTGTACTTGTTATTTTGTTGGTGATCCCCTGCCCCCAGAAAGTACTCCCTTTTGCACTTTTATTGTTAACATGATACTTGACACCTAGTCTTCAATAACTCATGACTGAATTCATAATGAAGTCTGAGACAACCTAGCATGCCTATTACACTTCCATGGCGTGCTCTCTTTGTAGACGCACTTAGAAACCTTCTGAGAGAGGTTCATGGATAAACATAACCAAATATTCTTCTCTTCAGAATTCATTGTCCCCAAGAGATAAGCAATATATATCGGTATTTTCCTTTTGCCAAGTTCTTAGACAATATGAACTCTGTTGACTTTATATAGGAATATTATTTTTTTTCTTTTACTTTAGATAGGAGCACAAATTACGTATTTCTTTTGCATGTTTGTGTGTGTGTGTGGATTGAATTGAACCTAGAGTTTTATTTATGCTAAGCATGGAATCTATCTCTGAGTTGCCCTAGGCTATTCTTAATTTTTCATATTATGAATTTGAAGATTATCTAGGTCCCAGTTTTGTTTTCTATTATTTTGTTTTCCTAAATGTCTACTGTAGTTAATACCACACAGAGTGCTGAGATATTGTGCCAGGAAAGGCACACAGTGCCATCACACAATGGCCAGTTGACACACAAGTTATGTAAGGACTCTGTTAATAATGAAAGCACATGTCCAAATGGAATATCAAGTACCTAAAATCAGTTGTTATTAACACCTAAAATTTAAAGTACTTTTAAACTTTCACATGAGGTCATTGTTGTCAATGAAATTCAGAAAAAAAGAGGGAGAATATCAGAGTTTTGGTTCCAAGACAGTCTCTTATTTTTTTCAGTCTTTAGTGTCCTTGTATGTAAAAGGAGAGATATAGCTGCAAGATTTTAATAATGCATTCTAAATTGGAAATTTTGTGAAGCTCAAACTTTCTACATCTAGACACCTTCTAGAATCTCTGAATAATTTTATACAAATAGCAGCCAGGTGTAGTGGCACTTGCCTGTAATCCCAGTGGCTGGGGAAGCTGAGGCAGGAGGATCAGGAGTTCAAAGCCAGCCTCAGCAATATTGAGGTGCTAAGCAACTCAGTGAGATCCTGTCTCCAAATAAAATACAAAATAGGTGTGGGATGTGGCTTAGTGGTTGCATGTCCCTGATTTAATCCCTGGTGCCCCCCCTCAAAATAGCAAATTCATCCAATATAACTTTCTTTTATATATATATGTATGTATATACACATATATATATGCAATATATATATACACATATACATATTATTTACACACACACACACACACATTTTTTCTTTTACTTTCCTTTAGAACAGCACTTTTACTTGCTTTAGATCCTTATAATATTGGGTTTCAATCCTCCTAATTTTTAATCTTGACAAGTGATCTCCTTTTGTAGATGAATGAACCACCCCCTCCTGGTGGGGACAGCGTTTTCTCTGCTAACAGTACAGCTTCACTGAACAACCCTTCCTTCCCACTTCCCTTGTGGAGAATAAGCCTTTCTCCTCTACAAGCCAGTCAGCAAGAGGTAGTTAAATTAATCTGTAGAAACAATACTGACAGAGCTCCCTCCACTTTCACCTGGGGGACGCAGAAAAGCTGACCTAATATGTTGCTACTCTATTGAACACCTTGTCATATGCTTTACTAAGCTAACTCTTTTTTGCTCTATACTTTCCATAGATAACCTGCCAAAAGGCCATTCTGCATATGAGTATAGACATGAAAAAATGTTATCTTTAAATCTTTAGAAAAATTTGTCAGCAAATCATTTCATCTGTTGGAGCCAGTTCACAAAAATGAGCCAGGTCCTGAAATTTGGGATGAGAATGATGTGGATAATGCAAGTAGCTGGAACAAGGGCTTATTTATTATTTTTTATTTTTTTTAAGCTTTTAAAAAAATTCTTATTAGTTGTTGATGGATCTTTATTTTATTTACTTATTTGTATGCAGTGCTGAGAATCAAACCCAGTGCCTCACACATGCTAGGCAAGTACTCTACCACTGAGCCACAATCCCAGTCCCTGGACTTATTTATACTAACTCATTTCTTTCAGTTAATGGAATTGTAATAGTTTGTCAATCTACATAGTTAAATGAGAAAGGTTGTTTTCTTTATTGTGTACAACTGGAACCTAAGTAATACAAACTAATGATTACTTTTATGTCCAACCTAGTAGCAAAAGCAACACTCCTACATCACAGGGTATGTGCAAGCCTTACAACTGTCTTAAATTCTGTTGTTTGAACAGGTGATTGATTAGTGCCTACTTCACAAATTTTATGAAAGTTTTCCATATTTTGTTTTTTATTGTGAACAGTTTTTAAAATATCCTAATTGAGTTATACTGACAGACTCACTTTTAATCAACATTTCCATCACAAGGAAATTATATATGGTGGTAAACTTTGAAAGAATGCCCTTAAAATGGTCTGCAGGTTAAATGTTATGTTTGTTTGCAAAAGGTGCAGTTTTTAAACAGCAACAGACGGGGTGGCTTTTACTGCAGGAAATACTTTTCTCACAATTGTGGAGGCTGGAAGTCCAAAATCAAAGTGTTGGCAAGCTTGGTTTCTTTTAAGTCCACTGTCCTACTTTTACAGATGGTCACCTTCTGTACTCACAAATATTTCTTCTGTTCATGTGCATACCTGGTGTGTCTCTGTGTCCATATTTCCTCTTTTTGTAAGAACATGAATCAGATTGGATTAAGACTCTCCCTAACAGCCTCATTCTAACTTAACCACTTCTTTAGATGCCTTAGGTGCAAATGCATTCAATGTCTGGAGTACTAGGAGCTAGGAATATTATAAATATATAATATAAATATATAATATATATACATAGGATAGTACATTTCATTGTGGCATATTTTGACATGCACATAAAATAATATGATGAATTTTAATCCCTAGTACTTCTCCTTTCCCTTCCCTCTTCCCTCTTCCTGGTCCCCTTTTTCTATCCATCTGCTCACCCTTATATTTTCATGAGAAGATTTTTTTTCTCTGTAGCTTGTGCAAATGAAAGAAAACATAGCATCCTTGTCTTTCTGAATCAGGCTGATTTTGTTTAACATGATGCTCTCCAGTTCTGACCATTTTCCTGAAAATGACATTATTTCATTCTTTTTTATGCCCGTATATATCTATATTTATATCTATCTATATATATATATTATATATTTTTTTTCTTTAGTAGGCCATCTGTTAACAGACAGCTAGACTGGTTCCATGACTTGGCTATTGTGAAATTGGCTGCTGTGTACATGGGTGTGCATGTATTGCTGTAGTATGCTGACCTGAATTCTTTTGGGTAAATACCAAGGAGTGATATTACTGCATTGTTTAGTGGTTCCATTCCTAGTATTTTGAGAAATATCTATAGTGATCTCCCTAGTGTTGGCACTAATATACATACTCACTAAAGTATGTGAGTCCCCTTCTCTCACATCCTCACCAGCATATTTTTTTTAAATTTATATTGTTGAGATTGCCATTCTAAGTGGAGTAAGATGAAATCTCAATGCAGCTTTGATTGCATTTCCCTGATGGCTTAAGATGTGGTAATTTTTTTCATATAATTGTTGGCTGTTTGTATTCTTTTGAGAAGTTGCTTAGACATCTGCTCATTTATCAAATCTGTTATTATTATTTGGGGAAGGAGTATAAAATTATTTTGATACACTAAATATAAATTCTCTTTTTGAAGAGTAGCTGGCAAAGATTTTCTCCCGTTCTGTAGGTTTTCTCTTTATGCCCTTGTACTTTTCTTGTGCAAAAGCACTTTAGCTTAATACCATTGATTATTATTTCCAGAGTTATAGGAGTCCTGGTGAGGAAGTTTCTGCCTAGGCCTGTATGTTGGAGTATTTCCCCTGTGTTCTCTTCTAGCAGTTGCAATGTATTAGTCTTATTCCTAGGTCTTAGTTTGTACCATAACCTCCATATGGACAATCAAATCTGTTTTACTCTTCAAATGATAGAAAATGCAAAAACTTCTTAGGTCAAGTTTCAAACATTCAATGACAATGAGATTTTGTTTCTCTGTCTATTCAATCCTTTAAACAATTCTTATAGAGATCTTCAAAATAGATTATCAGCATAAAAAGTGTTTCCACAAACATTTAGAAAGAAACACAAGAAATCAGAATTTCAAACACAGTGACTTTAAAAAACGTAAGAAATGTTCATGCGGTTTATGTGTTTTTGTAGACAGTATCGGTTATGAAATAAGGAATTACTAGGGAGTTAGTATTAAAATAACAAACAAAAATTCCTTCATTTGTTTAATACAGTGATTAGGTGCCCAAAGTGAGAGCAAATGGAAACTCAAGAAAAAATTTAATCGGTTCAGGAACCCTAACTGGGGCATCTTCTATATTAATCATAATCAGAGTTGAACATAGAGATAGTTTATAATATGTATTAGTGTGAAAGGCTATCATAACAATATACCCCACACTGGGGTATTAGCAGAAATGTACTTTCTCACAATTCTGGTTAAGTCACAGCCAAAGGGGTTGATTTCTTTGGAGGCCTCTCTCTAGAGCTTACAGAGGGCCTTCCACTCTGGTTTCCTCACATGACCTTTCCCCAGTGTATCCACCCTGATGTCTCTCTCTCTTTCTCTCTCTGCCTTGTTATAAGAACACCATACGTTACAATTAGGGCACACTCTGCTAACCTCATTTGAACTCACCTGCTCTTATTTCCAAATACAGTTACATTCTGATGCATGAGGGGTTGAGGCTTCAACTTCAGGGTTTTGAGAGGAACACAGTTCAACCCATAACACAAGGTATGCTTAAGCCAATGTAGTTTATCTAGGTAACTTTCTAAATTCCGTCTCTCTTGTATTCTACTGCCTGCTAAAGGAAATAGACCAAGGTCTGGGTAAAAGAAGTGATGTGTCTGAACCTTGCTAGCTTTGCGACATGGAGTACTAAATAACTTTGGACCTAAAGGTTACTCGTCAGTCAGTCTTTTTAGTTGAATTAACAGAAAAGAAATCTGGTAGCAATACCCTCAAGGTAAGAGGATTGCAACCTGTAAACTGAAAAGAAAAATACTACTAAATGGATATTGTATGAAAATGATACACTTTTTAATAATAATGAGGTCCTGAATTCATATGATGCTCTGGAAGTTTTTCAAATAATGTTATTTAGTGTTCTAAACAATTCTGTCAGCTTGATGATATCAGCCCTATTGTACATTGAAGGATATCTGGACATTATTATCCAAAATTCCAACTTTACTAATTTTTTCTCACCTATGAAATATTTTCATCCTAGTCCATATAATACATTGAATCGAATCGAACTTAACATTGTCCAAAAGATGTATATTTTGCTACTACATTCTGTAATATAGCAAATAAAAAGGGATGCCTTTTTCAAAAAAAAAACCCAAAAACTCTGGTCCTTCATTTTTGTCACAGAAAAAAATTAACACGTCATCTTCCACCTGCTGTTAGGCATGATTGTGGATCCAGACAAGATCTTTTGCCTGAAATTTTATTGAACATTAAAAGTTTTCTATAAATCAAGTCATTATTATCATCATCTACTCCTCCCACCCCCTCGTGATTCTTCCCCTTCTAGGCATCTCTTGGTAGAAAAAAGGAAAATGTGTCTTGATCCTGAATTTCATATTTACTTATTTGTTTTAGAGGAAATTGTGGCTAAAAGTCAACGTTATGCTCTGCTTTTTCTTAATCATTGGATTAATATAACACAAAAAGTTCTATCTATGAGTGGATGTTCATTTCCTCAGCCCATTTATTGACTGGGTTGTTTGTTTGTTTGGTGTTAAGTTTTTTGGGTTCCTCATATATCCTCAAGATTAATGGTCTATATGAGGTGCATGTAGTAAAGATGTTTTTCCCATTCTGTAGACTTCCTTTGCTGTAAAGAAGCATTTAATTTGATTCCATCCATTTATTGATTCTTTATTTTGCTCATTGTGCTTTAGAAGTCTTGTCCAGGAAGTCAGATCCTAAGACAACAAGGTGGAGATTTGGGCCAACTTTTTCTTCTATTAGGCACAGGGTCTCTGTTCTAGTGCCTAAGTCTTTGAATAGACACTTCAAAGAAGAAATACAATTGCTCAACAGATGTGAAAAAATGGGCAACATCTCTAGCAATTACAGAAATGCAAATCAAAACTAGACAGATTTCGTCTCACTCCAGTCAGAACGGCAATCAGGAATACAAGACACAATAAATGCTGGCAAGGGTGTGGGGAAAAGAGTACACTCATACATTGCTGGTGGGACTGCAAATTGGTACAACCACTCTGGAAAGCACTATGGAAATTCATCAGAAAACTTGGAATGAAATCATCATTTCATCCACTCATTCCCCACTCTTATGTTTATACCCAAAGGACTTAAAATCAGCATACTACAGGATACAGCCATATCAATGTTTACAGCAGCTCAATTCACAATAGCTAAGCTATGGAACCAACACAGATGCCCTTCAACAGATGCATACACAAAGAAACTGTGGTATATATACACAGTGGAATATTACTCAGCCTTAAAAAAGGATAAAATTGTGGCATTTGCAGGTAAGTAGATGGAAATAGTGAATATCATGCTAAGCAAAATAAGTCAGTCCCTAAGAACCAAAGTCAAATATTTTCTCTGATATGCACATGCTAATTCACAAATAGAGAGTGGTGAGAATATAGGCATTTTGGACTAGACAGTGGAAAATGAAGGGACGGGAGGAGGTACAGGGGTATAAATGATAATATAATGAATTGGACATTATTACCTTATGTGTATATGATTACCTAACTTGTGTAACTCTACATTATGTACAATCAGATGAATGTAAAGTTATATTCCATTTTTGTATGATGTGTCAAAATGCATTCTACTGGCATGTATAACTAATTAGAACAAATAAAATATAAATTAACAAAAGAAAGTTCCATCTATGAACCAAGAAATGAGTTCATTTCGAACACCAGCTCTTCTTTGATCTTGGACTTTCCAGCATCCAGAAATGTGAAAAAAAAAAAAAATTTGCCATTTATAACCTACTCAGTCTATGGGATTTTGTATAGCAGCCTGGGAGATCTAAGGAAGTGCCTTCCTGGAGACAAAGGAGATAAAATTGCTAACTTTATGAAATCACTCATCAAATTATACAATAAGTTTATAAGGGGAAAAAGGATAAAAAAAATTTGAATAGAATCAATGACATAAAAATAATATGTGATGTTTTAAATCTTTTAGAATAACTTTTTCTATGAAATGCATTCTAATTCATCTGACAAATTCTTTCACAAAGAAATTGTTTTTGGCATTTCAAGTGTTTTGACTTTCTTTACTTTAATAATTAGCTATTTGATATTCTTCATACCGGCTCATTTAGTTTTAGGACATTGATGTGAAAACAATCTTTTTTCTCTTTTAATGTTCCTATTTATTCATATTAACCCACGTTTGATGAAACAGAATACAAAAGCTTCTAAAATTTACAGTTCTAATTGACAATTGGATAAATTATGAATTATTTTATTACAAGAAGAGTTTAAGACCAAATATTAAGGCCTACAAAATGTACAAAAATAACATAAGTAAGTCATGTACATGAATAGAACTCATTGCTTCTAAAAGAGTTTTTCTTTATTCTAAAAATATTAGGGAAGGGGTGGCAAGCCTTATTTTTTAGGTAATTAAGGCCTATAAAATTAAAAAATACATTTTATAAGCAAATTGTATCACTGCTGCTTCTACAACTATAAAATATATTAAAAACATAAGCTTAAAATTTAGATTCAATCACATTTTCAAAAGCAGATTTTAAATATTAGTGACTAAGTTGATTTTGATTCTTGAGATGAAATATTTAATCACTATGAAAAGAAAACAACATTTTAAAAATATATTCAAACTTTGACCTCGAAAAGGAAATAATTCAAATAAAAACAAGTAAATAGTTGAAAGGTTTATAATTGAAATATATGTCTGGCAAGTTCTTTGCTGAGCAGGTTCTAGTCAATGCAACCAGGGTTCATTGAGAATTTGATGATTCCTTTTCTTCATTTTTCTCACCTAAAATAAACATGAGCCTGGGTCTCTAACTTCAAGGGGCTCTTTGGAAAACTACAATTCATACATCAGAACCAATTAGTGGAAGTAATGACAACTGCAAAAGTTAACTCTGCTGAAGACGGACTGACTGCCTTCTGTCCTGGCTTATAACCTTGTCTTTTATCTGAATATTTGTAATCATCCCTTCCGGCATCTGGCTGATTCATATATGAGTCCATTCCACATATTGCCACTATTCAAAGTGGTGTTTCTGAAATGCTGATTCACCCAAGGCTATTCTGTACAGATGTTTTCTATTCGATTACTTGTTCCCCAGACTGAAAACAAACAAACAAAAATATACTTGTCCAGTGTCACTGTTGTTCCCACTAATTCTACTTTCTAGTCTTCTTGTCCACAAATTCACACACAGACAAGACCCAATGAAAGTTTTGTTTGTTCATTTCTTTTCTTTGCAAAAACACCTTAAGGATCACCATCTTTTGATTTTATTTCTACAATATTTCAGTCAAACCAAGTCTCACAATAACTTAACTCTAGCCAAGCTACTATCTTCCGTCTATTCTAATAAGCCCTGTTTCATCTCTCAAAAATAAAGTTTATCAAGTCTGAAATAATATTTTAACATCACAGACAGATAATGCCTGGGTCTGTTTCCTTTAGCATGCTATAGAATACAAGGGAGACAAAATTTAGAAAGTTGCTGTTTTAGTCAGTTTTTTTCACTGCTGTGACTAAAGGACCTGACCAGAACAACTATAGAGGAAAAGTTTATTTTAGGACTCATGATTTCGAAGATCTTAATCCACAGAAGGCCAGCTCTCTTCCTCAGGGCTCAAGGTGAGGCTGAACATCATGGAGGAAGAGTGTGGCAGAGGGAAGGCAGCGAGAACTCCACTTGCCAGATACAAATATATAAACCAAAGCCATTCCCTAATCTCCACCTTCTCCAGCCACACCCTACATCTTCAGTTACCACTCAGTTAATTCCTATCAGGGTAGTAATTCACTGATTGGGTGAAGACTCTTACAGCCCAGTAATTTTTTCCTCTAAACCTTCTTTCATTGTCTCAGATGTGAGCTTTGGGGTATACCTTGCATGCAAACTATAACAGTTACCTAAATACACTACAATGGCTTAAGCATACATTGTTGTGTTATGGGTTGAACTGTGTTCCTCATGTTGAAATCTCAACGCCTCGTACCACAAAATGTAATTGTATTTGGAGATAAAATTTTTAAAGAGCAATTGAGTTCAAATGAGGTTTGTAGAGTGTGCCCTAATTGTAAAGAATGGGTGTTCTCACAACAAGGCAGAGCTAGACACCAGCATGGGTACACAGGGGAAAGGCCATGTGAGGAAACCAGAGTGGGAAGCCCTCTATAAACCAGAGAGAGGCCTCCAAAGAAATCAACCCGTTGACTGTCACTTCCAGTCCAAAGACTTGTGAGAAAGTATGTTTCTGTTGTTCAATTCCCCGAGGGTGCGGTCTATTGTTATGATAGCCTTTCAAACTAATACGTATTATGAAATACCTCTATCTTCAACTTTGTGATTAATACAGAAGATGACCCCAGCTGGGGTTTCCCAAATTGATTAAATTATTTCTCAAATTTCCAGTTGCTTTCACTTTGGACACCCGATCAGTGTATTAAAATAATGAAATGTTTTTTTGGTTTGCTTATTGTTTTACACTAACTCCCTATGACTTCACTGTCTACTGAAACAAGTAAACTGCATTACATTCCTCACGTTTTCCTAAAGACATTTTGTTTTAAACTCTGATATCTTGTGTTTCTTTCTGAGCGTTTAATTGCAGCAATAATTGAATATTTAAATTGATTTAATTTTGAAAAGTGAATAAAATGGACAGAGAAAAGTATATGTCAGGGTTTGATCAGTTGTCAGTTATATATTAAAGATTGTATTAGTTAGTTAACTTCAAGAGAGAAAGTTCCAATTAGGATGTCACAGTGAAGGAATGACTTCATGGATAATTTGAAATATAAGGTTGATTCTTCATGTCTTTTACAAGCTGTGTTTAGTAAAAGGCAAATGCATAATGAAGACCTGGAATTTTCTTTCAGAGACCATATATTGCATTAATGATTTAATATAGTATGATGAATGCAATAATTGAGAAAAACAGGATGATACAAATAAACAGCACAAGAAATCTGTATTTAATAAGTGACTCAGGTCAAAGTTCTTGGCAGTAGTAGCTTATAATTTGTGCTCTCTACTTTTGTTTTTTTTCTTAATTCATCTGGAAAGGGATTTATCAATTTTATTAACTTTTTGGAAGACCAAGTATCTGTCTCATTATATTATTTAGCTAATATCTAGTGCAAGGTTTTTATTCATAATCACTGTTTTTCCTTCCAATTACTTAATTTTAATTTTCCTTTATTTTCCAAGCTCTTAGAATGGAAGAATGATTTTTTATTTTGGACTATTGTTGTTTTCTGATATAAACATTTAAAGTTAGAAAGTTTTAAAATCTTTGGAAAAATGTGAATGTTGTGCTTCTGTTATCATCTAATTTTAAATAGATTCTCAATATCCTTTTTACATTTTTTTGACCCACAGGTTATTTAAAATTTATTGCTTGATTTTTAAATATTTGAGACTTTTTGTATTTATTATAAATTTTAATTTCTTTGCTGTAATCAAAGAACATTAATCTATACTGTTAATTTATACATTTATTGAAGTTCGTTTCATATTAGAGCATAAGGTCTATGAAAACTGTCATGTCCTTGAAAATAAGTGTTCTGCTACGTTTTTTACAATGCAGGTTTTACAAACACTACTAAATTGTAGATAATGCTGCTAAACTCTTCCTAAAGCTCAATTTTTTTTCTACTTGTTCTTTAGAAACCGTGAAGCAGATTCCTATGATAAACTATGACTTCGTATCTATATATTTGCCTTGTTACTGCTAACACAGCAAATATAAAAATCAGTTTTTTTCTTAATGTACTTTGGAACTGTTTTTATGTGTACAAACGTAAAGGAGACTTTTCTTCTCCTATGACTTGACCTTTCCAGCATTGCAACTCTTTCTTCTCTAGATATATTCCTTTCTAGAAGTTGAGGACATCACATATGACTGTGGTCATATAGTCACTCCCAGCTTTTTCTTTTAATTATTATTTTTCTATTCTTTCATATTTAACCTAATTTTATTTTTCAAATACATTTAACATTTTAAATGCTATCACTGATTTTAAATCTATCATATTTCTTCTTTTCTTTTATTTATTTATTCTTGGGTGGTGCTGAGTATTGAACTCAGGACCTTGCACATGCTAGCTGAGCACTTTAACACTGACCTACATTTCCAGCCCTGTTTTGATTTTCCCATGTTTTTGGTTCACTTTACTTCCTTATTTTGGATCAGCTAATATTTATTTCAGAGTTCTAATTTCTCCTTTTTACTGACTTTTAGCTATACTCTTTCATATGAATGCCCTAGAAAATATGTATTCTTAGTACAACCATCTTTGAATTAATACTTCAGTTAGAATCTCATAACCTGAACAACTTAAAATTGCTTGAACAATACAATTCCATTTATTATCTTATGTTCTTTGTGCTATTTTATTTATATATTTTTCCATATAACACAATAAATTATAATTATTAAATTTTTTAGTAATTATATTTAAATAATTCAAAATTAAATTAAAACATTTTTATATCCATTCATTAGTTATAATTAGTGCTCTGTAGTACTTTGTGTAGTTCTGAGTTTCCTTCTTTAGCTTTGTTCCACAATCTGATAATTTTTCTAGATATTTTTGTAGTATCCTTCTGTTGGTGATAAGTTCTCTTAGATACTCTTCACCTAAATATTTCCTTATTAAAATTTAATTTTGAAATTTTTTCTAACATAGAATACAAAGATGACATTTTCTAGTAATACACATATAACATTCCATTGTTTTCTGGCTTTCATTGTTTCTGATTAAAGGTCAGTAATAACTTAAATTTTGTATCTTTTTATGTCTTTTGTAAATAATTGCCTTTAAGGCTCTTTTTTTCCCTACATTAGTATTTACTTTAGTTTTAATTCCATTTTCCATTAGTCTTCAAAAGTTTATTAAAAACCATGTAGCTATGATTCTTTTGCAAGAAGAGTTTGTTTACATTCTGATTAGAGTTTGTTTAGTTTCTGTGTTCTATAATTTGAAATATTTCATAGCACATTTTTGGACATGATGTAATTTTTAGTCCATTTTTTTTACAATAGAAAATATCCAAGAATGAATAATGTATAAAGAAAACAGGGTCTGGGGTTGTGGTTCTGTGCTTGCCTAGCACATGTGAGGCATTGGATTTGATTCTCAGCACCACATAAAAATAAATAAATAAGTAACACAAAGGTATCGGGTCCATCTACAACAAATGAAGAAGAAGGAGGAGGAGGAGGAGGAGAAAGAAAAGAAAACAAAGTTTAGCCTCTACACTTCTTGAAGCCCAAAGCCAAGGCCACAGAACATGTAACCACATCTGATACTTTGGGTTGCTTCATAAGATAGTAAAAAAATAGAAAAACAAGTAGACATACAGAAGAGACAAAATATGATGCATGGTGCTCTTTATCACAATCTGCTCTTGCAGAAACTCATTCAGTTCCATGAGAGCAAGACATTGCTTGCTCCCATTAGAATTAATCTATTTCTCAGAGAGGGAGGTGAGGAGGAATCAATCAATTGACCCAAACATCTCTTCAGGTCCTGTCACCTCTTAAACCCTTTAACTTGGAATAAAAATTTCAATAAGCATTTTCAAGGGAGTGAACCATAGTAGTAACAAAACTTTTTTTTTGTCTTGTTCTAGGTCCAATGTCATTTGAATTTCATTGCTTACATTGCTTAATATTCCACCAGGACAGCAATTCTCTTCAACATTTTTAGCCTTTTATTTCTCTGTACACTTCATTTTGAAATGTTTGTTGTTCTCTTTTCAAGTTCTCTACTCTTATATTTGCTCACATATCCATCCAATGGATTTTGAAATTTCATGTATCATGCCTTTTATTTTTTCCTCACATTTTGTTTCTATCTATACACTCATTTTGTCCCCATTTGCATTTAAATATGCAGTGATTTTCTATTACTATGTGTCACATAGTTAAAGTAATTCTTATACATTTATAAACCATAAAATACCACACAGTTATTATTTCAATTTCTTTGATTAAGAATGGGTCCTCTGCCCAGGGTTTCACAAAGTTATAATCAAGAAGTTGGCTAGAGTATATTCTCATCTGGAGTGTACACCAGGGAAAGCTTTATCTTTCAAGCTCATTCAGTTTGCAGGAAAAATTAATTTCCCTGATATATATGAATAAAGGTCCTGAATTTTTGCTGTTCTTCAGCAGAAAGCCTTATTCAATTATGTGAAATTGCCTATCGGTCTCTGATTTGTTTTTCTCAATAAGCAGTTTAAAATATTGATACATTCTTCTTTAATTCTGGAAGGATATTTTCTCTGTTCTCATGGAATAACTAAGCCATCTTATCAAACTCCATTTTATTAACTCAGTCTTACCATAGTAAATTCTCCCTTTTGATCAATTCAAAGTCACATCTGCATAATTTCTTCATATTAGCCATATAACATAACCTAACCCCTGTAGGGACTTTCCTCATATTCATAGGTCTTACCTAGACTTAAGGAAAAGAATTAGATCAATGTGTAAACCAGTAGATAGGCACAAGAGCTATCTAGAAATTCTATCAAACTTTTTACAATATTTAATACAGCCCTATGAAAGTTTAGGTCTGATAATTTTGTCATTTGCATGATTATTGAGTATATTTTTATTAACTGTACTTTAAAATAAGTATGCTATATTTTCCCCTTTCTTCAGATATTTATTATTTTTTTCCTTTATGTTGACAATTAGGTTTTTTGTTTCCCTTCAAATACCATTAACTTTTTTTGGAAACCAGTTAATGGTTATTGAGCTTGGTTTTATCCAGTTTTGCTTTTGGACATCATTGGGTTGAGTTGAGAGCAGTATTTATTTATTTATTTATTTATTTATTTATTTATTTATTATTTGCTTATTGATTCATTGAACACAAATAGAGTACAGCTATTGTTTCTCTGGTTGTACACAAAGTAGAGTCACACCTTCTGTACATTCATACATGTACACAGGGCAATGATGTCTGTCACACATTCTGTTATTATTCTTACTCCCCCCACCCTGATCCCACCCCACACACTTCAGATACAGCACTAATCTCCAGAATCTACAAAGTACTCAAAAATCTTTACACCAAGAATACTAATAATCCAATCAATAAATGGGCCAAGGAAATGAACAGACTCTTTGAGAGCAGCATTTAATTTAAAGTTAAAGTCGTTATATTTAAAATGATGATATTACTGGGTAAGTTATGTTTTTGGCAAGTTATTTAACGTATCTCCATTCTTGCTTACTAGAGCCAACATTTCTCAACATTGTTCACACTCCAAAATCCTTGTTCTGAATATTTGTGCACCCTTAAAATTCATTTGTTGAAATATAGCCACAAATATGAGGTAGGGGGTGCAGCCCTTGGAAATTAATTAGATCGTGAAGGTGAAACCTTCATGAATACTCTTTTTTTTTTTTTTAATTATGAGTACCATTTTCAATGAGGCACTACAGGCTGCCTTACACCAAGACTGGACACAGCTAGAAAGCACTATCTATCAATCAGAAAGCAGGCCCTCACCAGATGTCAGATGTGTTTGTGTCTTGATTTTGATCTTCATCATCTCTGAACTTTAAGAAATAAATTTCTCTTGTGTATTAGCTACCCAGATTATAATATTTTGCTATAGTAGTCGAGTAGACTGAGACTGAGTTCCCCGAGAGCTGGACCTTGCCAAAATCTCACTCCAACATACCTGCTATTTGCCAAAAGGTTCTATGATGAATTCTTTTGTATGTAATCATTCCTATTTGTTAATTTACCTCATAAATTAAAGCCGCACAATATTGATATTGATTTTAGTTTCCTTTGCCACAAATTTCACAACACTGGTTTGGAGAGTTCATCAGGTGAATATGGAACTTGTTTTCTTTGTTCATGCTTACTTATTTTACTTAAGGATCCTATGATTGACAGTCTTTAGCCTTCTGTTGCCCCATGCCTTGAAACAGATGTTCCATAGATTTCATCCAGTTTTATAGTTGACGACAAATAAGCAGGTTTGATTCTGCATTCCTTCAGGACTAGAAATTTCATACTTATTCCTAAATGACTCTAAAAATAACAAGAGAGTAGCCTATTGAAAGCTTTCTAAGAATTGATTAGATTCTGCTTAATATAAGTGGCTTTAAGGATACAAAAAAGATGAATTTTTTGGAAAAAATGAATAAATAAAAATTCTGTGCTCTCTGATTTGCTTTATGGAGGTACTGTGGGAGAGGTAAAAACCATGTTATTTCAACCTTTCTGCTATTATTTATGAAGTGCTCCTACATAAGATAGGAATTATAAAAGGAAGGGGCAATAGTAGAATTGAGAAAAAGCATTTTAAGAAAATTAAAGATGAAAAAGTAGTTAAAAAGAATGAAGGGTGGAGAACTCAAAATGAACATATAGAAAATCCAGCATAAAGAACTGTCATTCAAAAATGACAACGTGTTTCATGTCCTATAAAATATAATGAAAAAATACATTTTGCTTTCCTAAAATTATGTATTTAATTTTGGGGGGTTTAAACATTTTTTAATGTGTTATTGTTAACAATAGCTACTGTAGCTATTGTTAGAAGTGAACATGTCTACATTAATTTTTAAAATTTATTCTTCTATAAATTTGTTAGAATGAATTTTTAAAAGATTCTTTGTACATGAGAATAATGAGTGACTAAAATATAAGAACTTAAAAGATTTCAATTAAAAAAAGAAGCATGTGAAGAGTAATAGAAAAATAGATAATATAGCCATATGAATATAAAAAAGAGGTCTTTAATGCAATCTTTGACTAAACTATAGAGGAATATATTTCAACAAAAAGGACAAATCAAAATCTATCAGTATGTTAGGGAGAGTCTTTCTCTGCACATCAATTTATAGATAGAATGAAACTTCATTCAAATCCCTGAACAGGATTATACATGCATGTGTGTGTGTTTATGTGTCCATAAATTGTGAAGCTAATTTAAAAATATATTTGAAAATCAATAACCACAGAAATAATTTCTAATAAGAACATAGCTTGAGGGCTTTCATGACCATACTTCAAGAATTATTATAATGCTATAGTAATTAAATCAGAGGGGAACTGATGAATAGGTGGGACAGATTCGATAGTCAAGAAAACCCTCAGACATAGGTCTATGATTTATAGTAAAAGGGGATCACTGAATTTTGAGACTGACTCCATTCTAGCTATTGTTTTGTATTTGTATATTTTTGTCAAAAACTAAAACTTGACCCTATGTCACACTGTACACATACAGAATCATAGTTTGGATTGATCTTAACAATAAAGTTTCCAAGGGATGTAATAGAAGAATAATTTTATGACACTGAATAGACAAAAACTACTTAAACTTTATATATAAACCATTAATCATACAGGAAAACCTGGTTCCTTATATTTTATCATAGATATCACCAAGAGAATAAAAGTAAGCTACTATGTAGGATGATAGTTTCAACATATTTATCTGACAAATCATTCATATGTATGACTTTACATCAAATAAAAAGGCAAAACTGACATAATTTGACTGAAAAGAAGAAAAAGGCAAACTGATGTAATTTGAGTGAAAAAGAAAAACAGAATATTCTAATTGCAATAACCATAGGAATAAGCTTTCATAAGAAAAATTAAGCTAAAATTTCTGCAGCATATAGGAAGACTCAATGATTCCACCCTATGACTAAAATAAAAGACTGACCATAGCCACATATTAGCAAGAGAATGAAGCTGGAATTCTTACACACTGACAACAGGAAGATTACATAGGAGTCACATTTCAAATGATTTACTGCGCTGTACCTAAGGTCTCCAAGACTCAGCATTTCCACTCCTGAGAATGTAGCCAGTAGCAATGCACACGTACATTCACCAGAGGCTCTTCAATATGTATGCATTTGATACGTACATATATTCCTCATATGAAAAAGACATTAATAGAAAGAACATAATAATAGTAAATAAATGAGGAAAAAACCCAAGTATATATATCCATCAAAAGTAGAGAAATAAGTGTTAATACAATGGAACAACATACAGAAAAGAAAAATAATTGTTATCATACATAATAACATGAATAAGTTTTATGGATAAGTTACTGAGCAAAAGAAAGTATATATAGAATAAGATCTGCCCTACATTTCTGTACATACAGCATTCATAAATAGGAAAAATAGGTCATAGAGATAGAAGTAAAAATGATGTTCGTTTTGTGGAGGGTTAATTGGGATGGAGTTTAAAAAACTTCTGGAGGTACTGTATTCTGATATGAAGTGTAATCACAAATATTTACTTTTACAATGCCTGTTTATTTACACACATATTTATTAAATGTGAATATTGTATATTCATATTCATTCTATTTTATATTTTAAGCAATGTATAATATAAATAATCTTAGTATAATGTAGTATACAAAACCAAAATGGATTTATGTTAATAAGAACAATTAATACAATTATTTGGCTTCCTTCCAAAAATAATAATGAAACATCCCACAAAAATCTATCCCACTAATGTACACATACATTTGAATTTCATTCTTCCAAATCCTGAAGACGATATTAATCAAGGTGATTGGGAGCACCAAAATTTATGATCAGGTATGAAGAGCTCTTTTTCTCTAGATCACTGGTTTGAATGTTCCTAATATGCTAATAAAGAAAGTTCATTAACTTCCAATGGCTGTTTGGTGTTTTATGTAAAATGAGATGATGGCCTCGGCTGACACCATAAAAAGTCATGTCTCTAATTTAAATTACAAGAATAACTTTCCAGCCTATCTCCTTAGAGGCCAAAGAGGAAAAGGGCATCAAGGTAGTGGAACTCTCAGGCCCTTAAATTTCACCTTCTCTACCTGACGTATTATGTAATATAGCAAAATAGTGTTAGAATAGAAATCTGCTGTTCATTTAAATAATCATGTATTTTATTCTGTTGTTTTTTTTTCAGGCAGAAGGTAATTTTTTTCTTAAGTATTTTGTATGTATTAATATCAATGATATTGAAAGTCAAAAATATGATTCCACATTTTATTACATACAAATACTCAGCAGCTTTCAAAAGCTTCAACTCTCAGTCAACTCTCCCTTGTCATGTCGCCATGTGAAGGAGGTACTTCTGGCATGATAAGGTTCCAGGACCATTGTATTTCTCCCAGGGAATTCAGGTGAAGGATGCAGTTGAGCAAGTTCTGTGCCTGTACTTCAAGACCTTGCAGCTGGCAGAGAAGATATGATTTTGTTCTGTCGTTTACTAAGTATGGCATGACACGTTCTGCCTTTGTGGGGAAGGTTTGGGGGAGAAATTAAGTTGGCACAAATACATAAGCCCATTTTGCTTCTCCGACACCAAATTCTTCTTACATCTTCTTACATCTTTCAATAGAAAAAGATATTTTGATCTGTCTACCAGACACATGTATTTCCTAATGTTTCTACTTGTTTAGATAGACAAGGGATATTTGCTTGGAGCCCCTCAGTGCAAATGATCATGGAATTTTATGATTTGGGGACTTAAATATTCTTGTCTTTACGTGGGGAAAAGTGTCAGCTTTCAGTTTTGAAGATTTAGCCTTATTTATCCAATGAGAGACATTAAAGGGCCCAAAGCATGAGCATCAATTCTCTGTTTGGAATCACACACTAACACTTTACGAGACACTCCAAAATTGTCCAATTCAGGGCACTTACTGTACCTTCAGGATAGGAGTAATCACAGCAGAACCTTACATTTCTCTCTTGGCGATGCTAAAAATATTGGGTACAGGATACCTTGAGTTGAGTTTTTCCTCCTTTGCATAACTTTGAAGGGAAATTAGGTTGAGTAACTTCAAACATATTATGGGTAAGATGAGCAAAATTAAAGAAATTTTTTCATAGATGCCAAATGGAGTAAATCAAATTATTGAATTACAGAATGAGTTCAAAAAGGTCATAGGCTGTTATTGTCATTCCCCTCCAAAGTCAGTTTTCCACAATTCTAGAAAAAGAAATGTATGGAAGTTCCATTTTAAACTTTGTTCTGAAACAGTTTACTCATAACATCAAGCACCATTTCAAGAGTGTTTTTGTTGTGGAAACGATTACAAAGTAGCCACTCTTTGTGTATTTTATAAAACTCTCAACTTCTGCTATTTAAATTACTTAGCTAATTAGGTCTCTAATGAACAGGTGTGTAAACACACTCATTTTTAACCTTAAAAATAATTTCCAACACTCCTGGGTGCTGTTAAAAATACAGCTAATAAAAAAATACTTAAGCTTCGTGAGGATGATGCAGTTAATCAGAGATCTCTAGAGAAATCTGCTGGATAGAAACACTGAACTGTGCAAGTGGATGTGAAAATATTGTAATCTCAATGTGTCTGAATAGAGAATTTAATTCCTTAACTTAAAAGTAGGTAAGTGGTACTTGTATTATTGCATTAGTCACATTAATCATCAAGTTTTCATACAGAAAATATAGTGAGGCATAGCAACTGGTTAAATCATTAAGAATAAAGACATAACATTACAAAAATGTGAAATAAATTTTCTATTAAAAAATATGATGAACTCTGTGCATCAACACATCAACTGTGTTCCGCAGAGGAAACCTGAGAAACAAAAAGTCATGTATATTCACCCTACCTCTCTTTTGGTTCGTACTGCACCACCAAACCTTTGCAGAAACACACATTCTTGTCAGGAAACAATCAGTTATCACAGCCCACCATATAGTCCCGTAACTTTAAGAGGCAAGTACTACTTTGAAAAAAATACATCTATATGGCTGTCCCCTTTTATCCAGGATGCTTATTGCAGTAGAAAAGATTATCCTCAGGTTCTAGCATTTCTATTTTTGGAAATATAGGACATGAGCTTAGTGAAAAAATTAACCTGAGCTGGGTGCAGTGGCACTTGCCTGCAATCCCAGCAGCCTGGGAGGCCAGGACAGGAGGATTGTGAGTTCCAAGCTAGCCTCAGCAAAAGTGAGGCCATAAGCAAGTCAGTGAGACCCTGTCTTTAAATAAAATACGAAATAGCGCTGGGACTGTGGATCTGTGGTGGAGTGCCCCTGAGTTCAATCCCTGGTACAAAAAAATTAACTTGTGAGATAAAGATTTTTCTAAACTTTGGAGGCCCTTTGAATTTTGAGAAGAGTTGATCTGTGTTTTAATCTTTTTTTTTTTTCTGCATTCAGCTTATCACAAAGTTGGCTAGAAAACATTAGAACTGAGCTTAGAAAGGTGTGAAAAAACAGAGTTGTGGCACGGAAACCAAGGAAAAATATAAAACATGAATTTAAACAATTCTGCTGGAACCCAATAGCAGAGACAGCCAGTATCCCTGGACAACTGGCACCATGACCCTAAATAAAATCTAAATTCTTCCTGTGCATTAATAATCTTATCTCAAGGATCTATCCAAGTAAAGTGAAGAGATGTGCTCAACCTTTGTCAAGATCCCTCCAACATCTAGAGGGTATATAGGCAAAGAAAATTTCTAAAGCAATAGACAATTAAATATATAAATCATTCAAACCTATTATTTGTTTATAGGATACCCACAAAAACTTAAGTTGAGCAATTTCATAATTACATAAGATTTTATAGGTTTTTATACGTGTCCTATATATATAAGACAATGGGACATAGTCAGTTAAAATGTGTCACCAAACTTAGAATTAGAATCTAGATATTGAATTATTTTAATAGGACTAGAATATCAGATCATGATAAACAGGGAGGAGTCTGTCTTTTCATTTATCAAAAACTCAGGGATGTTCAAGGAAGGTGTCAGGAGTCAAGAGTACTCATTCCTGAAAACTCAATTGGGAAAGTGATTTTTAAAATGCCCATTGAAAATATTTTCCCTTATTCGCATTGATTTTACCACTAGGTTCTCTCTAAACAGCAAACCCTCCAAGTTGAATCCACTTGGCTGAAAAATGGGGTGGTAGGTCAGTTAACAGCCTAGTGTAACATGGAGTGTGACTCTCAGGTGGGTTCTTTGCCTCTCGAATTCAAAGAATGAGATTCACAGACAAGTGGAGGACAGAGTAGTAAGATTTTTTAAAGCAGAGGAAGACTCCCACAGCTCAGGAGGGGTCCCAAGGGAGGGAACCCCCTGGCTGCTCTTTGCCTGGGGGTTCTTAAAGGCACATCTAGTGTCCCAGCATTGGTGATCAGTGGGGACTGTGGCAGTGAGAGATGCTGACATGAATTGATCAACCTCTTTAAGATATGAGTTTAATAAGCCAGTCAGAAGTGCATAATTTCAATTTACATAATTAAGAGGATAGATCCAAACTTGTAGTTTGGCAAGTCTATGGGAAGAGGAAGCCCTTCAGGGAAGGATAGATTTGGTGGTGGCCATTGCTAGGGGTAGCTCAGGGAGGTCTATTGTGGTTGAAGCTGTTAGGATTAGCAACAGGTATTCAGGAGCCCTTGTCAATGAAGCTCTCAGTGGCAGTAGCTAACAGGATGTCCTCCAGATCTGTTATCTCCTTCTGGGATAGCAAGATGTTCTCTTCCCTTCCTGTCGTTCTCCAAGGCCATTATCCTGTCTGCCTATTGGAGATCTACCATCCTTCCTCAATTCCTCACTAGCATATACTGCCTATACAGCTAAAGGGTTAAAAACAGGATAGAAGCTGGGGTGGGGCAGGGGCAGAGAAAACCCTAAAGAGAGTATGCACTATGTTTGGTACAGCTGTGGATATGAATGATGTAAGAGTTTAATTGTATTAATGTCCCAATCATTCTCTTATTCCTCCAATACCTTGGCACCTCAAAGTTACCTCATTTACTCTCTTCACCATTTACTTTAGCAAATGTTCTTTGGACAAACAATGTAAACAGAGGCTTGAAAAAGTCCATTTATGTTTCTGCTTACTCTTTGGCTTCTTTGTCTCTACTCCTTGTCCAGGCTACTGGCCAATGAAAGACACATGTGCTAGTCAACACATTACCCCAGACAGCTCAGCTGAGAGCCAGACACATGAGTGAGCCCAATGGAGATCATAACCACCCAGTTAAGACCAGCCTAAATCACCCTTATTTAGATTTATGCACTGAATTAAAACTTACTGCTTTATGTCACTAAGACTTGGATACTTTGCTATACAGCAAAGAAAGAGTTGATTCATCAGGGTGTCATGATGCTTTGACTCATAATCTAGGAATTATCAGCCATAGGTAAGTACCAGAATAACCTGGAAAATGCTTTTTAAAAAAGTGCTGGGATCCCTGTCTGACCTATTAACAAGGGCTCTGGAGGGAAGGTGTTTTGGATACGGGTCACAGCTCCCAGTAAAGATTAAGACCTACATACGCATTTAAGCATACTGTTGTCCTAACAGTTGGAAGAGAATATTTTTAGAATGACTATATATTTTCACACTCTCTTCCTCTGCCAATAAAGAGAAACAATTAAGCTTTATATTATGACTTAATTCTCCTAAGGGCATAATTCATTGTCCTAATCTGTGGATTCTAGTCATGTGGGCCATAGTGTAAAATATCAGAGGACTGTGATAGATTTCAAATACATTTCTTGGAGCAATGCCACCTGGCAACACATGAATGGTTATTTCCATCTTTTTGATAAAGGTGAAATGGGGATATAGATGCATTTAACATGGTCTCCAAGACTATCAGAAGCTCTTTTTTCTGCAGAAACCAACTAGTGAACTCCAAACCAAGCGATCTCTGCCCAAGCCAGAGAGGTATCATCTTTATCACCAATGTTCCTATCCCTGCATTGTGATAATGGAATTCAATTTCGGTTTTTGTTGTTGTTTCATTTTTTGCTTTTCTCTCCCTGTTGTTTCATTTCCTTAGAGATCCTCATATGGTTGACGCTTCATTGTCTTGAGTTCATAGTTGCCTTCCTTGATCTTTCTATAAAGAAATTCCTATCTCATCCCCTCAAAATGGTCAACTGTTATTTTGTATTTTATTTCCCTCACAACTATTAGCATTGATGGAGTGATTGTATTTGTGATATACCAAATATGGTCAAATTGAACACCAAGAAGATGTAGAAAGATAGATAGATAGATCAATAGATAGATAGATAGATAGATGATAGATAGATAGATAGATACTGAAATACTAGAAAGCCTGTTTCATTATTACTAGATAACAAGTCTCATGTGTACAAGTATTATTATCAGTTAGATGACCAGAAATTGAAGTACTGAGGTTAAGTAGATTTTACCAAACTCATCAGTGAAACTCTTGTTTCCCTCGTACTATGTATTCTTAATTCTTCACTGTGTGCAATATTCTTACTCCAATGGGGGAGAAAGTGTTTAAGATATCAGGCAAAAAGGATTAGGAGTGAAAATGATGTAGATATGCCCAAGTACCCCAGATATTTTTCTTAAAACCTCTAGTTATTATTGAATCTACTGAGATTTAAACTATAGCTGGGCACAGTGTTGCACACCTACAATCACAGGGATTTGGGAGGCTGAGGCTGGAGGATTGCAAGTTGAAACCAGCCTGGGCAGCTTGCCAAGGGCCTAAGAGATTTGGCAAGACCTTGTCTCAAAACAAAAATGAATAGGGCTGTGAATGTAGCTCAGGAGTAAAGCACTCCTGAGTTCAGTCCCTAGTACCAAAGGAAAAATAAAGAAAAAAAAAAAAAGGAAAGTAGGTATTGGAGTCAGAATGTGGTGATGGAGTGATGGACAGTGGAACTGGAGTGACTATCAGGAAAGCTGAGCACTCATTTTGGCTCTAGGGTTGGTCGACAGTAGTATTATTCAGAAATTCATTTAACTTCCCTTTCCCCTTCTGCAAGATCACAGGAGAACTAGTGTATCTCAAACAAGTCTGCATCCTACTAATGGTTTCCCCAGCACTTGGCCTTGCACACTTTCTGGCAATTAATTTTTTGTTGGCTCTGACAACAGTGCACTCCTTTATTGAGGGCAGCAGCAGGAGGTGGCTGCTGCTGGGTTTTGGAGTCAGACAGACTTGTGTTTGAATTCCAGCTTTGCCCTTCCTGGCCAAGGGATCTTGGCCAATTTTCTTAACAATGCCAAGTTTTAGTTCACTCAACAGTAAAATGATGATAGTAATGTCTTTCTCATAGAGTTTTGAGGATAAATGAGATGACATGGAAAATGCCTCAAAACATTATATTCAGTCCTCAATAAATGCTAAATTTTATTCTGGTTCTTTTTATTTATTTATTTTTATCTCTGTAAATTTATCACTGTTTTCATCAGTATTTTTTTCTTTCTCTATTCATCCCTAAGTACAAATATTTCCCCAGTGTAGTTATATACTGTTCTGTGGGAATAAGTTTGCCAGTGATCAGATGTCATGACTTTCCCTATAACTCTGCTGATTACTTGTAAATAAATATTGCTGTGGTAAACCTCTCATTTGAACCAGAATCACAAAATTTAACTGCCTCTAGTCATCACCTCATAACTATCCAACTCATTCCCTAAATCTATGATAGACAACATAAAACTCCATAAAGCTGCTCCCATTCTTTTATTTCCAATTTTAGCTCGATGTTGCCACCATCCTCCACAAGATGGAAGCTTCAAACTTAGTGTTAGCCCTCTCATGCGCCTCTTCCCCCCATATGCCATAAATCACCACTTAACTTTTCTAGTTCCATACTGTTACTTTGTTCATTAACTTCCCTTCTGTCTGAGCAATTTACTTAATCTTATTTACCAATGTTAACTCTTCCAAGTGTATGTTATAAGGAATCAAAATCAAACCAGCTGAAAATTTTAGTCAAAGTAGGAAAAAATAGTTTTAGAAAAATTTATAAATTAACATAAAATTTTAAGCCCTGGATTTTGCTTCATGCAGTTATGAATGTAGAAACCCCAAATTAGCTTTTTCCCTTTGAATTTCCCTTTTACACTTCATTCTTCCTTGATTTACTTCATAAGTGGACCTTCCCAATATGGTGGCAAAAATGTTGGTAGCAACGTAGGATCACAATAAATGTGCAAAAAGGGTCCCAAATGTTAAGTGTTTTACTCAAAATAGTTTTTTAATAAAGTTGCCAAAAGAATTCTGATTGCCCTGCTTATTTTTCAAATGTGCTTCTATTCTAGAGAATGAAAAATAAAACATGGTAGCAAAGAAGTCTGCTCTACCAGAATTGCATGGAGTACCAAATAAGAGACTCCTTGTTTATATCCATCCAAATTATGAGGACTACAATCCGTTCTTCCTGTGAGGAGGGAGTTAGTCCAGTAGTGTTGCTCTATTAGAGATCCCTCCATCTGAACCAGAAGTAAGGGAATACAACACCCAACTCTTCCCTGTGAAAAGAAAAAGAAACAAACCCACTAAATCTAATATATTTTATGAAATTCCTCTTTTTAAAACTATTTGAGAGTCTCTGAATTTCAGTTGAAGATAAAAATACCCTTTTCAATTCATGTCATCCATTCAATCAACAACAATATCATGATCAGGAACTCCATTTATGGAAATCCACTCTCACTGTATTTTGGTTTGTGTGCGAGGTTTTCCCCCAAAATTTGAGACAATGAAAAAATGTTTAGAGGTGAAATGATTAGGTTATGAGACTTTAACGTAATCCGTATGTCAATGCACTTGAATGGATTAATGGGGTGGTAATTATAGGCAGGTAGGGTGTGGCTGGAGGAGGTGGGTCAGTGGGGCCTGTCTTAGGGGTTTATATTTTGTCCCTTGTGAGCAGAGCTCTCTCTCTTCTTTCTGATTGTTATGTCCTGAGCTGCTTTCCTCCATCACACCCTTCTGCCCTGATATTCTGCCCCATCTCAGGTCCAGAGCAATGGAGTCAGCTGTCTACTGATTGAGATCTCTGAAGCCATGAACCCCAAATAAACTTTTCCTCCTCTAAGATTGTTCTTGTCAAGTCTTGGTCACAATGACCAAAAAAAAAAAAAACAACAACAAAAAAAAAAACCCCACAAAATCACACTGTAAACCCAAGTTCCAGCCCTGTAGCTGGGTATCCTTGAAAAAAGCATAGTACCAATCCTGGCATGTTAAGGAGACATGTAAAGCACACAAAGTGCTTCCTACCACATGGGAAGAGCACAATAATGCATTATATTCTACCAGTCTAACAAATGCTATCTAATTTCCTTTCAGCTCTAAAGTCTTGAATTAGTTGAGCTTTTCTTAATGCAATAAAAGATTATCTCTCATCTATGTATTGCTGCTTATTGACATTTTCATGGAAGTTGAATATCAAATATCATGTGTCAATGAAGAAATATTATCATAAAACTACTTGGAAATTTCAAAAGCTCATTTAATTGTTTTTATAATTACTTATTTCTACCTCCCACAAACTTTGCATTCTGAAACACACAGATGCAGAAGACAGTATTAACATGACCTACAGGAAGAACTGTGATGAAGAAGTGAAATCTGAATTGGATCAACAAATGATATATTTGAACTGAAACACTGAGCTATCAACTCCTACTAGACAAAACCATTTTTTTATTACCTTTCTCATGTGTAATGCTCAACTACCAGATCAAGTATAAACACAATGGACTTTTAAAAACTGTATAAGTACGGTGTGCAATTATCAGCATAGTACATTTCCAAAGAGATAACAAGTCTCAAAAAAAGTTCTTTGGAAAATTAGTATCAGCATGAATGTTTATGCCTTAAGTTCACTGTTTATAAAATTGAATAAAATATTATTTACCTTATCTGCAATATTGATTTAGAATTTTCTTAAATGGATGGTGCTGGTTTTTGGGGGGGGGAATGCTATTATTTTATTCCTATGATCATGGCAAAAAAATGCTTTCTTTTTATGAATAAACAAAACATTAGTTCATCAGTTTTGAAGTAACATGTTATTATGAGATTGTTTCACATACCAAACTTATTTTCCATCTTTTCCATATCTAGTCTAAAAATATAATCCATTTTGAAACTTTCAAAAGTCAATATGCTAAATGTTTTCTTTGTTCTTTCATTTAAATTCTGTCCATAAAATATTTTTCTTAAACTTGCTATAACTGCAATTTTAGGTGTAAAATGTTAATACAACTGAAAATGAAACATGTATGTTTATTAATAAACCCACATGTGTAGACAACATTTGCGTAACATAATTTAAAATTAAGAACTGCCTTTAATTGATATCCTTAATGAATAATAAAAAAGTTCAGTAGTCAAAAAAGGAATATATGTATAGGGTTGAGTGACTATAAAAGATACAGAAACAGGTATGAAGCATTAGACCATTCAATAATGCCAATTTGAATTCTATTTAAAATATATATAAAATCTGTAGAGAGTGACCAAAACTGAGCATGTTGTGTTTATATGTGGGGTGTGCACATCAGAGCATGTCTAAACATTTTCTTTACTTTCCTTTATTTTCTTTTATATGTTTTTTTTGCTCTAGTTTTGAAATTTTACTCTCCATTTCTGCAAAATCCTGAGATTTGTGAAATGGTGGTGAACTGATATGGAAATTCTGAATCAAGTGAGTGGAGAGAAGGGAATAGAATAGTCTTTGAGAACAGAGTGATTTTCAGCTTACCTCCTAAGAAATAAACTCAAGTAATTGGGATCCAGAGAAGATGAGGATGTGAAATGCATAGCGACTGCTTCAGCTACCTGGATAAATCTACCAGTTTATACATCCCGATCAGCTGGACCAAGGTTTACTCATAAGAGATAACATTAAAACACAACAGTTAACAACTTTGAGTTCTTACTATATATTAAAAGCTGAAAGCACTGGTGATTTCCTCAAATCCCAGTAACTTGGGAGACTGAAGCAAGAGAATCAAAATTTCCAGGTTAACCTCAGCAACTTAGAGATATCATGTCTTAAAATAAAAAAGAAGATTGGGTATGTAGCCTAGTAGCAGAGCATCCCTCAGTTCAATACTCAGTGCTAGAAAACAAACAAACAAATAAATAAATAAATACATAAATAAATAAATACAGTATCTGCTAATCTGTTAATCACCACAACAAATTTTTATAAACTTAATCTGTTCTCCAAAATTTTTTTATTAGAACCTTAATCCCTAGTGCAATTATATTAGAAAATAGGTCCTTTAAGGAGGTAAGTCAAAAAGACCTTAATGGAGGGCTCTAATCTGATAGGCCTGATATCCATATACAAAGAGGAAGCTTGTGGGGGTTCATGCACATGAGGGTATAGTGATAAGACAACCATTTCTTTTACAAACCAGAAGAGAGGACTCACTGACTCAACCCTCCTAACACTAATCTTGGCTGTCCAGCCTCCAGCAGTGCTTAATGGATTTCTATTGTTTAAGCCCCAGTCTATGTTACTCTATTTTGGCATAATGAGCTGACTCATGCAAATACCAGGAACAGATGCTATTATTACACATATTTACTCTCCACAAAAGTATACCTGTGAGAAATGAAGTAATTTTGTTATCAGCTATTGAAGAAATGGCAAGGCATGCCTTGAAGCCAAGTTGTTTCATTCTCAGGACCATGATTTTATTTGCTTTACAACCTTTCTCATACAGATAGATATGTACAGTGGTACATTTTTAATTTTTTGCTGAATTTAATATATAGCAGGTTATTTTTCTCACTCTCAAAGTTCTCTGTCATTATATAAAATCCAGATATATCAGAAAGTAATTTGGCTTTCTTTAACTCTAAACACAGTAAGTTTTAGTCATTTCTTAAAACTGTAACAACACATCAGTGAGACTTACGAACCTGCTAGTTAATGTTGTAATGCAATTTACAACTAGGAGGTCAAAAGCTCTCAATATTTTATCAGACATTTTGTATTGAAAATATTTGAGTTTTAATGAGTATTAATTTATTCCCCTTACATTCTTCATTTGCTCATGCTAAAAAACAGTTAAGTAGATATTTCAGAAGATGTGGGAATATCAGCCTTTGAGAAAACTTCGGCAAATGAAAGTGTTTTACAGTACCTACAACTTATTTGCCCAATTCAACATTAGTGAAATAGAGCAGTTTATCAATGAGGCAATTTACCAATAATGCAAAATCATTAAGTGACTTTCAAATGTTTCTTATTCTGCAGTGATCATTTCTAATAAAGAAGAAAAGACAAAAGAGTAAATTTAGAAATGCCTAGGAATACGTAGTAAACATTCCATTATTTTGCTACCAAATGTTTGTAGATAGCATTTCAAATACATTCAATTGACAAATCTTTAATTATTGATGGCATATATTGCATTCTACATAGGTGCCTTCACAGAAACACATATTAAGAAACCCATTACAGTCTTTTGTTGCTAAAGCCATCATTCATCATTTCCTCACTGTAGACACTTACAAACTTCTCTTAAGACCATGCAATTTACACTATGTCTCAGGCTTGCCATCAGTAACTTTGCTTCTTTTCGTGCTCTCATTTCCCCAAATTGGATAAAGATAAACCACGGTCTTCATCCCACTTCCATTTTCCGGGAACTGAATATTAAATAACAGAAAATTTTAAAATGATGGGTACAAAATAAATGGTGAAATTATAAGAGATTCCTAATCTGACATAATATTGTCAAAATTCACAGACTCTTATTGTCGTTGCTACCTTGCTTCTTTAAATACCCAGAAACTTCAGCACCCACTTTCCTTCCTTTCTCATGTTTAAGAACATGCATCTGTGTTTACTCTTCTGTATTATCAAGTGATAATACCAGAAACACTTTTAATTTTTCTGGAAAGCTATGATTGAAACATAACAGGGTTAATTTTTGCATTTTATCAAATGTTTTTAGGGAACAAAATCAGTTTTTTGGGAACGGCCTGAGGAAGGGGCAAGTGTCATATCTCCAGCCTACTTTGTCCATCTGTCGGATTCAGACAGGTCTCTGTATGTCTTGTAGTCTGCTTCAGAAGGCTCTTGCAACAAACCCCTGAGGAGCATCTGTGAGAGAGCTCATCATAGAGGAAGAGTTGGGCAGTCAAGCTTGGCTTAGTAAAAAAACTTTCATTATCAGCTAACAGAAGCAATTCTGAGTACAGCATGATGTTCATCACTCATATTTGTCTTTGAGCCTAACCACCCATGGACTTCTGCCTGAGTCCTATTAGAGAAAGAGAAGCACAAAGAAAAAATGGAATGGGCTGTTTTTCAATTAACACTTTGTATGATACTGTGACATCAGCTCCTTTGATACATGTCTGTAAATGGCAGAATAAAGGTTTGTCTCTGCTTGTGTCAACAATGCAATGTAGATGAGAGGCTGGAAATACTCAGGAGACACCATGACTTGGGATCACCTCAGAGACTCTTGCAGTAGTATCCAAAGTAAGACAGTATTATCTAGAATTAGTGGTTTACAAGCAGCCTTCAATTGTTACTGAAGAAGAAGAGGTCAGTGGTGGTGAGCCCACATGCATTAGCCAACAGAACTTGCTTCGAATACAGAGTTAGCACATTTTCTCATTAAGGAAAGGCTTTATGAAGGCTACTTTTATATGTCAACTTGCTGAGTCCTGGTGCCCAGATATTTGGTCAGATATTATTCTGGATATATTTGGAAGATATTAGGATTTAAGTCAGTAGACTTTGAATAAAGTAGATTACTCTCCATAATGTGAATAGACTTCATTCAATCAGATGAAAATTGAAAAAAACAAAGCCTGAATTCCCTGAGTACGAACGAACTCTGCCAGAAGAATGCATTCAAACATTTCCACTGCAACTCTGCTGGGTCTCCAGTCTGCTTTTATCTTACAACTTCTAGTAAATTTATTGTGCATATAACTATTCTTCTGATTTTCAGCTTATCCAGCTTCCATAATCATGTGATTCAGTTCCTTAAAATAAATCTCTCACTATGTGGTACGTGAACAGATTCAGTCAAAGGCATAGATACAAATATAGACACCGGAAACAGATATATACACACATCCTACTGATTCTGATTTTTTGTTTTTTGTTTTTGTTGTTGTTGTTTTAGGATCTTGACTAAGCACATTGTTGGATATGGTAGGGAGAATAGTGGCCTACCAATGATGTCCTCCTTCCAGTATCTATGAACACGGCAAAAGAGACATTGTAGATGTGATTAAGTATTCTACATTTCTAAGGTGGGCCCAACAGAATCATGGGGTTCTAATAAGTAAAAGACAGAGACAGAAAAATGGTAGTCAGAGAAGGACACGTGATGACTGGCAGTTGGGATTGGAGCAATGCATTTGATAACTGGTAGCCAGAAGCCAAAAAATATGGGTAACCTCAAGAAGCTGAAAAGACAAGGAAATAAATTCTTGCCTGGAGCCTGTAGAAGGAGAGCAGTGATGCTGAATCTTGATTTTTTTAACCAGATGAAATTAATTTTACTTTTGATCTCCCGAACATAAGCTAATAAATTTTTGTTGTTTTAAACCACCAAGATTGTGGTAGTTGTTTACTACAACAATGGAATGTTCATGCACTAGAAATGTGGAAATAGCAGATGAGGACAGTGTCCTACAATAAGAAAAAGAAAAGAAGGCATAAAGAGGGAATCTGAGAATGGTTTGAGGCAAAGAAGATGAGCAAGAATGAAAAGTAAAAAGAGGCTAAGAGAAACAAGACTTCCAAGGTTTGCCTTACAGCAATAAAATTTTTTAGCTTCATAATAGTTGAACTATTGTTTAACCATTTTCATGTGCTCATAGCTATTTAAACATTCTTGGAAGATTATAACCTTAATCCTTAAGAATACTTAGTAAGAACTAAATGCATTTTTATTTTACTCTATTGTGCCCTAGTTTAAAATACTTTGCAACTTGATTGTGATGAATATTTCCAAATGTATACTCATACCCAATCACCAAGTGGTACACCTTGAATACGTACAATTTTCACTTGTTAATTATGCCTCAAAAATGCTGGGAATATAATTTAATATTGCCTCTTACTCTTTAAGCAATCCCTAAGTATTTTTTTAAAACACTATTCTTTCTTACTACAAAATATACTGCATAATTTATTCTTTTGTAGACAAACCAAGACATTCTCCAAACTTAAACAAAATAACAGCATAGTTTTAATATGTCAAATATTATAAAATAGCAACCAAAATTTAGATTTTCTATTTGTGTATTTACTACTTTAAATATATTTTATTATTTTACTGATGACTCTAACTTCTCAGGTCTTTACTGTAGTCGTTCAACAATTTTGAAATCTTTTCAACTCCATAAAATGCTGTGCCTGAGGAATACCTTTTCATCAGTTTACTAATGATCTCTGTATTTTTCAACTCATTATTTTTGTGCTACTTTCTGTTTATATTTTTAAGGCAGAGTAGCTCAATACCTTTCATGATATTTAAGATGAATTTAAGACAAGAACTCTGCTTAACTATTGTCTTGAACGTTGATTTAAGTCAAGGACTGGAACAAAGAACAGAGCCACAGATCTGAATTGTGCTTTTAAATATCTCTTCAAGGCCCATGGAGAGAAGGTGTGACAGTAGAGAAACAGAGTGTTGGAATGAGAGCAAACTAGAATATGCTATCGCATCTGAATTAGAATTCAATGATATCTGTTATGATATTTAGTCTAAACAGCTGTTTGCTTTACAGTATTTACATTTTACTATGGAAAGCAGTTTTTGCCCTATGACCCTATAGGCAGATAAAGTAATTGGCAAAGAATTTTCAATTTTTTCATTCCCCCAAAAAAGATTATTCTCAAACAAGAATTGCCTTCTGTTTCTCCTCATCTATTGGCCACTATGAAATCATTACAAGGGAATTGGTTTGTTATCATCACCAAATAGGATTATAAATATAAGTTTTCTTTTCCCTCCACACACACATAAATTTGTCATTAGTGCTGACCATCTTCCAGACACTTGTTGAGATTGTACTATCCAACTTCCTTGGAGGTTAAATGTGAGTGTGATTTCCTGTAGTAAATGAAATGTGTGTGGAAGAAAGGTACATCACTTCCAAGGAGAAGCATTAGGAGACAGCGAGCAGTTTATCACCTCCACTCTTCCTATGAAACATGTGTCAACATGAGAGACTCCTGCAAACCCATTTTGGACACGTGACTTAAATGAAGATTTTGGTGTTGCTTGGTATAGCAGTATTTACTAACACATACAAACTGAAACATAATTCAAATGAGATGCAGTGTACTTACTCTTCATATTTCTGGATATAATGCCTTGGTTGATAATTCTTCACGTTTTTGCATGCTTTTGCATGTCTCATGAACTAAGGTACTGATACTGAGTATTTTTTGTTCTGGGCTATCATTTCAAGGATATTTATAAAGAAGACAGCCCTGGAAGATAGAAAGAGTATCTCCCTTTGGGTGAAAAGGCATATTTTCTAAACAACCTATTACAAAAAGATTCAAGTTCCCTGCTCCGGAAGTAATCAATTGTGAAGCAAAACCATTCCATGTATGGTGTCAATGGTCACCTACCTCCACGTTGTATTCATGAGACTTACAGAACAAGGGAAACAAATGCACCCATGGCAATCATGTACCCTGTGGTGTTAAACGCAATGATGTTTTTGATTCCTACCCATAAGTTCTGTACCTCTTTCCAGAATTTTTGGATAATTTGTTAGTTTACAAGTAGACTGAAATATCAGATTCTTCAAAGTTTCATAACATGATATTTGCAACATTTTGAAAAAGTGAGAATAGTGAAATAAAATAACTTTGTAATATTAATAGAAGAAAAAACAGGTGACAAATGTATATTGAATAGGAGATATTTTCATACAAACAAGTTACATAGTGGTTAGGGCTTAAAGGTTTTTAGGGCTTAAAAGTTTTTAATTATACAGAAGCATTCATTACATATAACAGGTGATCAGTAAACACATGATTTTAATTAAATGACGTCATGTTATTTTCCAAATAACAGAATTAAGCCTTATTTCACTATTCATGCATAGACTTGCATATGATTTTTACTGTATTTGGTTTTATAGAAATGATAATAGTTTGTGATATTTTAGTCATTTGACTATACTGCAACTACTGTTTGGTTTTAAGAAAAAATGGTAAAAAGAAAAAGTCTATAGTCAAACAGGATATCCACTATTATGCTGATTTACACATCTCTAAAATGTGATACTTAATATATAGGACATGATTAATTGATTATTAAAGATTATTATTAAAACAGAAAACAGAGAAAATGGCTTCAAGCAAATATACAGGAATTTGGTTGATATAAATTGCAATGAAAACATGAAAAACGGTGATTTCATGAGTTTATAAAGCCTTTTTACTCTGTTGGACATATTCACATATATTAACCATCATTTTCTTCATATTAAACCTGTGAATTGTAACCAGTATTCCAGTGCATGTTGTTGGATAGAGCAATAAGGACTTTGATAGTATATATATATTCCAGTTAGCAACAGATTTCCTGAGTCACAGTATACCATTCTCAGCAATATATTAACTTCTATTTTTAATCTATGATATTTTTCACATAGATGCCCTGTCCATTTTGACACTGGCATCTATGAGTTAATAAATATTTTAATGAAAATGACCAATAATTAAATACTAAAACATTAAGTCCTACTTCCTTGTTAAAATGTGAAAATATGTTTCTAACTGGAAAGCAGTGTATAATGCTGTCTAAGATATGCATGAATTGTGTGCACCATTCAGAGACTTGGCTACCTAATATCTAATAAATGAAACTCTTTGGTCCTGGGGTTGGCAGGAATGGGCAAAGGATGTATAGCATTTTACAATGAACCCAAGAATATTAGTCACTGAAAAATAATAGTTAAAACTTCTCATGTTGTTGGGCAGTTGTGACAAACAGAGGGTTATTGATAATAAAATATATTTAAATCTAATAGGTAAATGCAAAATTATTTAATACTCATCAAAATAGTAGCAATCTATCAAAGAACAAATGTGAAACGTAAGCAAGTACAATAAACTATAGGAGGTGCACTAAATCATCTTTTTATTTCCAAATCCAACTTAAATATCACCTTCCTCTTCAAAAAAGAATGGTAGAAAATTCCATGCAGTATAGCATGCAGACTCTGCACTATTTCCCATCATAATGCACCTAAGTCTCTCTATGCATTACTGGTTTCCAATTTACAGCCATAACAGAATTCATACAATTTGTATCTCATTTATTTTGGAACTTAGCCTATAAATGACTTTGTATGCAAAGATGTAAATCCACTCAGAGTTTAATGCTGAGATTGAAATTCTAGGAAGAATTTTTGTTATCAGATGTAATTTTGTTCTGTTGTTATTTTGCATGTTAAAAGAAACCCAGACATGTCTTCTAGATAAAGCTCATAGCTATTTTCATTTTATTTCAAAGGTTAGAATATTTCAAAGACAATTTATGTGAATTAACAACTGTTCTGAGGCTTAGCTATCCTGCCGAGTGACTGAGGGGTTATCAAAGATATTTTCAGGCTTTCTACTGGCTTTCAGATTTTCTGTGTGCATTTTCTAGTGGGAGGCAACTTTAACCCTATTTGATTCAATTTTAGAGGCTATTCATATAATTTTAAATAAAGATAAAAGTCAATACATTTAATAGTGTTCTTGGCCTTTAGGATTTTAAAATGTGAGGGCTGTACTGAGATGGGGTTCATGAAATTGCTGAAGTCATTAAGGCAAAACTGAATGTTCAAGCAGAAGGTGTCATTATTCTAAATCATAGTGACTAAACTATTTTTAAGTATTTTCAGCTAAATTACAACCTCTCAAGTGGCCCATCTCTTTTCTTTTCTTCCTTCCTTCCTTCTTTTCTTCCTTCTTTCCTTCCTTCTTTCTTTTCCCTCTTTATCTTGAAAGTTAGAGCAAACTATTTTACCAACATATTATTAATATTAACATTAATTCAGAAGTTCTGTCATTTACATGAATAGTGGTTTGTTTCAGAGATCTTACTGTTGGGGATGCAAGGAGTGGATCTGTAAAACCACATGGAAATGACCTTGTCTTTTGGATCTTATTGAGACTCATCGAACACCATGACAATATTTGAAGAGAATTTTGAAGGAAATAACTTATGTCTTTACACATGTTTTCAGTCTGTGTAAGTATAAATCATGCCACACTGATGACTGATTTCTTTGGCTTTCCCTTTGTTTCAGTCTCTGGAAAATCAATTTCTGCGATCTGCTACATAGCACAACATGCCTGCTGATACTCATCAGCCCTTCACTGCTCATTGGCTGAAACCTATGCAATCTTAAAGATTTCTCTCCTGCATTACTTCCTCTGTGAAATTCTCTTCAATTAACAATATTCTTTTTTCACCCCAATCAGTGTCACGAACAAAAATATATTGTTCAGCAATTTTTGCATACTCCTATAGTTGTATAAACACATGTATAGAAAGCTCAATATTACATTTAAGGATTCCTGCCAGATCTTCCTGTTCTTCAACATATTGGTTAATTCTAGTTCCAGTTCCACCATACCAGAAATATTCTAACCTTATGATACTCCATGTATTACAAAAGTCATTTTCAAATATAAACTGCTTTATTATTTTTTTTCAAAATTTTGCCTCTTTAAAAAACTGTTGTTCTCGTATGTGCTTTTGCAAGAAGTATAATTTAATTGAACTTGAGAAATAATTATCAAGGTCCAAATAAATATAACTTAAAATTTGTTGCTAATATTTTAAGTCTTATGCTGGTTATATCAAAATGATGTTAATTTTCACCTTCTCAATTTATATTTGAGTAATTCATTATTTGATTTGAAGGCTTCTTTTCACTTAATCCAATGATTCCAATACAAGTGAACATTTGTGTTTCATAGTCAACAGGATTCTTTCAATGTTCTTCACATTTTACATGAATGTAATTATTAGTCACACTCGACTTTTAAGCTTGTTGTCTACAAGGTCAGCCAAACTCCCAGCCAATTTTCTGATATCTAGTGTGAAGCAGTGCTATTTTAATAACATATATTATGGTGATATGAATTAATATGCAATTCAAAACAGAATTGAAGTCTACTATGTGGCGTATATTGAATGACCAAAGTAAACAGAAAAAACTAAAATACTCCATCTTTTATACATTATACCCTATCATATGCCACATATTTTTTCAAAAGCATATAATTTCTTTTTTAATAAAAGAAACATATTGAAATCATCAAATGCCTTGGCTAGTATATCACCTATACTATAATTTTTACATTAATGAACTTTTATGACAATCCAAATTCTTATATACAAAAGTTAATATTATTAGAAGAATGTGCTATTATCATAATGTTTTAGATTGTATTTGAAAAATCTTTGTCTTGTTTTCTTCCTATCCAGAATTAATTTTCCTACTGTACTTAACCAAATCCAAATTTAATGATTATATGAAGGAAAATTTTATTAGAAAAGACACGTGACTCATATTAATTAATGTGAAATCAGCATTTCAAAGCCAAGCCCTCACATGGTAACAGTATCTAAAGTCAGTTATAACATCTGTGCTCTTAGGTTTAGCATATGTGTGTGTGTAAATACATACATATATATATGTATATATACATTCATAATACATGCATATATATTTTGGACATATCTACACAATTAAATAAATGTCAGTATATATAATGATACTTCATAATTATTTAGAAACTATCATGTAATACAAGAAGTACCAGGTATTAAAAACAGATAGAAAACACATGAATCCTCTGAGGTCCTGGACTAGTACATAAAACAAATTTGAAAAAATAATTTATGACATTATAACACAATGTAATAAAAGAAGCTCATATTCAATAGTAGAGTGAATACTAGTGAGCACTGTTTTGAAGAAAAGAAGGGATTTCATAGATGACAGGAGGTGACATCAAATTTTGAGTATAATTTTGAAAGCTCAGTTGATTTTTGATAAGAATGAGGGTAGAAAGGGCCGAGTTGGTAGCTTCATTATTTTGTGGACAATCAAGCATGAATTCTTACAATGTTGTCTGTTTTATTTTTTTTAACTATTTTTGACTGTTCACATTTATTGTCCAGAACACAAACTTTGATTTTTTTCATTCAAAGAAGCAAAGGAACTTGGAAAGTGAGGAACACATGAGAGGACGTGGCTTACAGGTCTAGGTGATGGTCCTCAGCATGGCAGGGAGTGTGAGAGTAAGAAAGCTCAGATAGGTAGCAGCAGCTTGAGTCTTGACAGCTTAAGACATAATTACTATTGGTTAAGGTTCCACTGGATATGTGACACAAGCAGATTCTAAATAGCTAAAATTCTGATTTTTGGTCCATTGTTAAAACAATACAGTGTATACAATTTTGAGTTTGACACTAGTAGATTTTGAGGTAATGGGATCTCACTCTGCAGGAAGCCTGGAGCAAATGAAAGAGGTTGTATTTGGCTCATTTATATAAGAGTATGCACAAAGAAATAATAGTTCAATGATGGGAAAGATAGCTAAAATTAGTGAAATAGTGGGGCTAGTCAATCTCATTCTACCATTAACTGTGCATCTCACGGATTAGCAGCCTCTGATGTTAAGTCTGTCTCTTCAGAAAGATTCCTTAATTATGACACATTCTTATTAAATATTATAACTTTAATGTATTGACTTAAAAGTTCCATGTAGACATTCCAAAATATTTTTGCATTCAATAAGAACAAGTGATATTAAAATCATAACCACAAATTTATATTTATATTCCACTCATAAATTATGCAGATCATATGAATTTTCTGAGAATAGAGATATGATTGAAAAAAAAATCTCATCTTCTAGATGTGAAAAATTGTGTTGTGATGGCAGAAATTAAAGAACATAATCACACCTCTAAAGGATCAAGGCCAAGTGAAAACATTTTGTTAATCCATGCATTACATATTTAAAACATAAATGGAAATCTTTCTCCATCCCATTTCTCTACACAACAATTTAAATACTCTATAACTAATTTGAGCATGTTGACAGCTAATGCTTCTTGCACATTATGGTTAATGAACTTGGCAGCAGGTGCAGACGGATGTGGGGGTGATTGAAAACATACAGAACAATATTTGTTCAAGGAAGAGAGATGGAAAATGAGGGAAATGAGAGATTTAATCTTCTGCAGATATTTATCAATCTGTGTTGAGTGAGGATACATTTAAAAATACAGAGCTACTATATCCCACTCCCCAGAATGCTAAATACTATTCAATGATATGTTTTTAATCATAGTACCCCCTTCTCTGAACAAACTAAATCCAAGTCCTTGTTCCCATTTCCATTAGGAAAAAATGAAAAATTATTCAACAAGTGGCCTTTTCCCCAACCAGTCCTATGATTAAGTAAACATCCAGGAACTTTGAATTTCTAAACGCTTGAGTCTTATTGTCTTTGACCTACACTGGTCACCATTGGCACACCATATCCAGGTGTGCTCTGTAAGCAATCTTGCCATAGACAACTAAGTTACTTCCTTGACACATTTGCCCATTTGAGACTGTTACTGTTCGGATGTGGTGTCCCCCAAAAACTCATGTGTAAGACAATGCAGGAAGGTTCAGAGGATAAATCATTGGGTTGTAAGAGTCTTATTCCAATCAGCGAATTAATCCCCTGATAGGGATTAACTGAATGGTAATTGAAATGGTAGGGTGTGGCTGGAGGAGGTAGGGTTTGGGATGTGGCTTTGAGTATGAATTTGTATCTGGCAAGTGACGACCTCTCTCTCTGCTTTCTGATCATCATGTGAGCTGCTTCCCTCTGCCACACTCTCCCAACATGATGTTCAAGCTCACCTCTGGCTCCAAGAAATGGACCCAGCCTTCTATGGACTAAGACCACTGAAACCATGAGCCCTCAAGTAAACATCTTCTCTACAGTTGTTCTGGTCTGGTCTTGAAGTCACAGCAGAAAAAAGCTGACCAACACAGAGACTTTGCTGGAAAAAAGAACCAGCAGATCCACTCTCCATTTTGAAAATGACAAGCATCTGTCTCTTGCCCATTCTTAGCTCCAGATATGGGTGTTTTTATAGCCCACACGGAAGGACAAGATTATCCATTACCATACACTTAAAAAACTAAAGCTCTAACTCAAAAAAAAAAAAATGGGAGATAAGAAAAATCTAAGAATGTGGAACTGAAAACTCCAGCCAGATGGAGACAGGAGACAAACAAATTGCTTTCTTTCCACCATTTCAAAGCTAATATAGAGATTAATATTCTAATAAAAATTTTGACTGTGTTCCTATTACCCCTTTTAGGGCTGCCAGTCTGTTTTTCTGTACTAGGAGAAAAAAAGAATAATTGTTTTCTTGCTGATATTCAGATAGTGAATATGTTTCTTTTTCTATAAAACATATAAAGATATAGATTTTCATATTTTACAAATAAATGAAAATTTTTGTGTCATATTTCTGATGTGGTGCATGGAACAAGTTCAACTTCGTTGTGGGTAGTGATATAAAGATATGTCAGTCACTATCTTATTCAGTTTGTCTTTGTTAATTTTTTTTTCTCTAATAAGTCAAAGTTTTACAAAATCAGCTATGAAAATAAAGTAGATATTTTGTTTATGCTTTAGGACAGAGACCACGTGAAGTTTATATAATGTAATTTTGGAAAACAAGACAAAAATCAAAACTAAAAAAACAATTGAGTTTGGTAAAATGATAATTATAAACTAAAACAAATATTAACTGATTCTATTTCAGTTTGACACTGTGGCTCTCTCCTGAGGCCGTCTTACTCCAATTTCCTTGACCTAGGAAAATGCAGCCCATTGAAGTATTTTGACATATGTTAAATCTCACATCTGCTCTGCAACATCAGAGTCAGAGTCCTCTACATCTAACAGATGTCATTCTTCCAAGATTCTTTCTTAATTTTTAAATGAAGTCTTATCAATTCTTCCCACACCCATTTCTGATCTGTTAAATACGCACAAAAAAAATATGTGATGCAGTTCTGGAATCAATGCCAAAGCAAAATTTAATTTAATAAGAAAGATTTGGCTTTAAATTTTCTTCCATTTGTTAGTACTTCATATTTTTACTAAGATTATAGGTTTAATTTTCATAGCTTTTACTGAGAAAGACAATATGAGGTTCTGTGCTTTAATTTGATTTATTCTGAAAATACAACATTTTTCTTGTATTAGTTTAAATATTTTGAATACATAAATAGTTCTGGAGATGATGTCCTGCAAATGAATAGCCCCTGGGTCCTAGAGTCAAACAACATGGGTCTGAATTATAAATTTGTCCTTTGAGAGCTGTGTGACATGTGCAAATTGTTTACCCTCTTTGGGCTTCTCATTCCAAACTGAGAGTGATATTAATTTTCCTTCAAGTGCTTGTTGAGAGTATTTGGTGAAATAATATATGTTAAGAACATGGAATAGTTTCTGGCACTGATCAAGTGTTAAACAATATAATTTCATATTGGAATACTTATTAAATAAAAAGTAGTGAAATATTTATGTTTTTATATTTGCATTTGTTTTTTATCTAAAGTGTATTTATGAAAACACACACATATATAAAACTATTGATTGCTGCTATTGATTAATTTTTTCCATTCTAGAACATTATGAAAATCATGCAAAATGTCCTCTCATGCCAGACTTTAAAAGAAGCATATTTTGGGGTGTCAGCAGCATAATTACTCAGCATAAATTTTTTGAGACTCATTCATTTTGTTGTGTGTAAAAGTAATTTTTGTTGTGTGTAAAAGTAATATTTTCCTTTCAGTACCACATTTTGTATACCAACTCTGCTGCTGGATATTTGGACTACTTCCAGGTTTCAGCTGAAACAGAGTTGCTATGAATAATCATGTTCAAAAATTTTTGTGGACACTGTTTTCCTTTATTTAGTGAAAATGATCCCTTTATAGTGGCTAAGTAAATAGATTTCAAGGTAAAAAGGTGGGACACATTTTACTTTAATAGAAACAACCAAATAATCTTCCAAAGATATTTAACCATTTTATTCTTTCACCAGCAAGGGATAAAAATTTTAATTGCTTAGCAATGCTTGGGATTGGATGCTTCTCATTTCATTTATTCTACTTGGTATGAGTGATGATTTGTCATCGTGATTTTAATTTCTTTAGGAGTGACTATAAAACTGAGAACAATCATCTTTTATTGGGAAGTATCTACAAGTTTTTGCCCTCTTTTGAGGGATTATCTTTTTTATAAAATGAGTTTTAAAGTTTCTTTATATATTCTCTAAAAATCATATCTGTCAGCTACATATATTGGGAGTACCTACCATTCTAACTCATCTATTTTTTTTTGTTAGAACAATGTTTTGAAATTTTAAAAATTTCTGCTTTATCAACATTTTTGTCATGTATAGTCTTTTCTGTCTTCCTTATGAAATATACTTGACAATCCAGTAGTATAAAGATTGCCCTTTTTTAGAAGTTTACATTTTAATGTTTAGAATTAGATCCATCTCAAACTGTTGTATTGTTTATAATGTAAGACAAAGGGATTTGAATTCATCTTCTTTCTTTTTGTTGCTGTTATTTTTGGCTATTCCTCTACCATTTATTGCAAAGACTTTTGTTTTCTTATTAAATTCCTTGATCTCTTTTGTAAAACTCATTGAATGTGGGGTCATTTCTAGACCATCCTGCTTTGAAACTATTTGGGATAAATTTCTACATTTAATTATTTTTTAACTTTCTATTGGGTATTTTAGTCTTTTCATTTCTATATGAATCTTGGAATTACCTTGCCAGCTAAAAAAAAGAAAAAGAAAAAAAGAAAAAAAAAAACACAGCAGATACTTTTATTCTTTCCCTGGTGAATCAACAAAACTCACTCTCATATTTCTTGAAGAAAAGCATACTTTTGGTTTAGGGCAACTTTCATCTTTCAGGCACTTTATTCAAATCTCAATTCTGGTACTTTTACTATGCAATGCATGGAGACATTATTGTACCAGAGAGTTATAATGTATATATATTAGAAATTCTACCCTCAAAAAAAACAGAGAATATATCACCTTTATCTCAGTTTTCTGAAAGAATTAGTAAAATCCACTTTGTTTCTTAAATAGCTAATGGGATTTTATTTACAGGGAAATTTGAAATTATTATTTTTTTAATAATATAGATAATTCAATTTTCCAATTCTTATTTTGACATTTCTAATAATTGGTATCTTTCAACATTTAAAAATAAATAACATAATTTCATTTACTACATTCCCCTTTACCAAATTCTAAAGATATTTCCCCTTTTCATTTTTAATAAAAATTTCATTTCGTGAAATGATCAAATGATTTTTGTCCTTAGTTCTATTTGCATGATGAATTGCATTTATTGATTTGCATATGTTGAACCAATCTTGAATCCGTAGCATGAAACCAATTTGATCATAGTGTATAATCTTCTTAATGTATTGTTGAATGTGGATTGCTAATATTTGATTAAGAAAATTTGCATCTAGTTGATAAGTGATATTTCTTTGTAGTTTTCTTTCCTTAATGTATCCTTGTCTGGTTTTGGTATCAGGGTGATACTGACTGCATAGAATAAGTTTAGGAGTGATCCCTCCCTTTCTGTTTCATGGAAAATTTGAGGAGGGTTGGCATTAGTTCTTTAAAGGTCTGATAGAACTTACCTGAAAATTCATATCATCATGGAATTTTCTTTGTTGGAAGCCTTTTTATTTCTGCTTTAACTGGGGAGAAGGGTGTTTTGAAATCACTCAGTATTGTATTAGGGTGTATCTGAGTCTTTAATGCAAGAAGGCTTTGTTTTATGTACTTGGATATATTGCATCAGTGTTTGGGGCATAATTATTTACTATTTGGTATGTCTTCTTGTAGGACTGTTCCCTTTACCATTATTATGTATTCTTTTTTCCTTCTAATAATTTTTTCTTGAAATCTGCTTCTTCAGATAGGAAAATAGCTACCTCAGATTATTATAGGACTCCATAGATATGGACTATCATCTCCTTTTCACCTTCAGTCTGTGGCTATGTAAGGAAATGTCTTTCAAATATTATATTGTTGAATTTTGTTTTTTAATCCATTCTGCCAGTACATCTTTTACTTATAAAGTTGAGGTCATTTACATTCAGAGTTTTTATGGAGAAAATTTTATTATTTCCCGCCATTTGATTTATTCCATATGTTAATGCAGTATTAAATCTTCTTTGCATAACTGCTCTTCCAGTAAGCTTCATCCATTTGGGAACTCTGGTGTTTGCTTTTAAGTTCATCTACATGTAGTATTTCTCTAGATATTTTCTGTATGCTTGCACAGTGCTTATGAATTCTCTTAGTTTACCTATATTATGCGACAATTGTATTTCACTTTGGGTTTGAGGAATCAAAATCAAATCTGTCTGTAGCAACTTGGGTTGTATTTATTTTCTTTCAGTGCTTATTTCATTCCATGTATGTTAAAGTATGACCTGAGAAGTCAGAAGTAATTCTTATTGGCTTATCTCTCAATGTGACCTTACAATTTTCTCCTGTAGCTTTAAATATTCTACCCTTATTCATTTGTTTAGGCATTATGATTGTTATATGTTGTAGAGAGGTTTCTTTTTGATCTTGTCTATCTGGGGTTCTCTGTGTGTTTTGTATGTTGCTGTCATCTCATTCCTTCTGCTATTATTTCACTGAAAAGTTTATTAAAGACATTAGCCAATATCTCCACACCCTCTTCAATTCCAATGACTGTTAAGTTTCATTTTTTTTTTTAGTGTTCATAGTAGTGTATTATATTTATACATTGGATTCATTTGTACATGATCTTACACGCATGGAATGCAATTTGCTCTATTTTAGTTCCCTTTATTAAGTTTCATCTCTCAATGTAGCTTCAGGATTTCTGTATATTCTCATTGTGGTCTCCTCCTCCTTCTCCTTCTCCTTCTCCTTCTCCTCTCCTCTCCGCCTCCGCCTCCACCTCCTTCTTCCCCTCTTCCTCCTCCTCCTCCTCCTCTTCTCCTTTTTCTCCTCCTCTTTCTTTACTGATAATTTTTCAAAATGATACATATACTTTGAGGCATGTGATTTTATTTTACACATAATCTAATTGGTGAAATTGTCAACTAAATTTTGTATTTTATATTTTGTGTCTTTTGTTCTCAGGAGTTCTGATCATTTGGATTCTATATAGAATTTTGCTTTGTTGAAATGGTCTTTAACCTCTTGTGTTTTCTCTATCAATTTCTTACTTTGTCTTTTAGTTTGTGAATATTTGAATAATCAATATTTTATTGGCTTTTTCTGGAATTTCATGCTGTCAGTGTCTGCGTTTTCCTTTATTGGGGGGTTGTAAATTTGAAGCAAAAATATTTGCCTCTTTCTTTATATTTTCAGAAGTCCTATATTTGTGGATCTGTTGAATAGGTCCCTCTTCATCTTCTACATGGAAGCCCTTTTATGAGTAGATATTACTTTAAAATAAGTCCTGTGCTAGAAGTAATGCCAGTTTCAACACATGGACTCAGTGTAATTCAAGAGTTAATTTCAACCCTATGCCTCTTTGAAAAGAGTGCTGTATTCTTAATAAAAGACATTCTAATTGGGGTAAGATGAAATCTTAAGGTGGTTTGGATTTGCATTTCTCTTATAACTAGGGATGTTGAACATTTTTTCATATATCTGTTGATTTCTTATAGATTTTCATCTGTAAAGTGTCAATTCATTTCCTTGGCCCATTTATTGATTGGGTTATTAGTGTTCTTGGTGTAAAGATTTTTGAGTACTTGGTAGATTCTGGAGATTAGTGCTCTATCTGAAGTGTGTGTGGCAAAGATTTTCTCCCACTCTGAAGGTTCTCTCTTCACATTGCTGATTGTTTCCTTTGCTGAGAAAAAGCTTTTTAGTTTGACTCTATCCTAATCATTAAGTCCTGCTTTTATTTCTTGCACTTTGGGAGTCATGTCAAGGAAATCTGGTCCTAGGACAACATGATGAAGATTTGGACCTATTTTCTCTTCTATTAGGTGCCTGATCTCTGGTCTAATTCCTAGGTCCTTGATCCATTTTGAGTTGAGTTTTGTACGGGGTAAGAGATATGGGTTTAGTTTCATTTTGCTGCATATGGATTTCCAGTTTTCCCAGCACCATTTGTTGAAGAGGCTATCTTTTCTCCAGTGCATGTTTTTGGCTCCTTTGTCAAGTATGAGATACCTGTATTTATTTGGGTTTGTCTCTGTGTCCTCTATTCTGTACCATTGATCTACCTGTCTATTTTGGTGCCAATACCATGCTGTTTTTGTTGCTATTGCTCTGTAATATAGTTGAAGGTCTGGTATTGTGATACCCCCTGCTTCGCTCTTCTTGCTAAGAATTGTTTTAGCTATTCTGGGTCTCTTATTCCTCCAAATGAATTTCATGATTGCTTGCTCTATTTCTAAGAGAGCCATCATTGGGATTTTAATTGGAATTGCATTGAATTTGTATAGCGCTTTTGGTAGTATGGCCATTTTACCCCAATGAGAATGTCTTTTATTAAGAATACAGGCAACAACAGGTGTTGGCAAGGATGTGGGGAAAAGGGTACACTCATACATTGCTGGTGAGATTGCAAGTTGGTGCAGCCACTCTGGAAAGTGGTGTGGCAATTCCTTAGAGAACTTGGAATGTATCCACCATTTGGTCCAGCCATCCCACCCATTGGCCTATACCCAAGGGACTTAAAATCACCATACTACAGTGATGCAGCCATATCAATGTTTATAGCTGCTCAATTCACAATAGCTAGATTGTGGAACCAACCTAGATGCCCTTCAATAGATGAATGGATAAAGAGACTGTGGTATATATACACAATGGAATATTACTCAGCCATAAAGAAGAATAAAATTATGGCATCTGCAGGCAAATGAATGATGTTCGAGACTGTCATGCTAAGTGAGATTAGCCAATCCCAGAAAACCAAATGCTGAATGATCTCTCTGATAAGTGAAGGATGATGCATAATGCGGGGTGGAAGGGAGGCAAGAATGGAGGAAGGATAGATTGCATAGAGGGAAAGGAGGGATGGGGTCAACATGGGAGGGTAAGAATAATAACAGAATGAGACAGACATCATTGCCCTGTGTCCATGTATGAATGCACAGATGGTGTGACTCTACTTTTGTACAACCAGAGAAACAATAGCTGTACTCCATTTGTGTACAATGAATCGAAATAAATAAATAAATAAATAAATAAATAAAGTAGCATTGGTAATTTAAAAATAGACGATGTATCAGCATATGCTTCAAATGTAAATGTTAATGATCTCTGCCACTCAAATATGACTTGATTATTCATCAATTTCCTCACTTCTTTTATGTATAAACTGATCTGACTTGAATCTCATCACTTATTCTAAAAGTCACTGTCTGTGTACTTAGGAGAGATATATGAACACCTTAGTCTATCTCTTGGTCATTCATATGATTGGCAAGGGCAGGGGTAGAGCTTTCCTTTTCACTCTACTCAGTCCTGGTCCCAACTCCCTGTCAATCACACCACTTATTGCACAGATCAGTTTTTCAATTTCAAATGAAAGGAATGTTTGTTCTCCACTCTGCAGAGTCCCAACAGGATCCCCACTCCCTTCTTGCTCAGATTGGTTCTTGAATTGTGCACCCACTGATAAGATGAAAAGTAGAGCATAAGTGATTTTTTAATCTAAGACACTCAAAAGGTAAGTGCAACAAATACAGGACAAAAAAGTCAAATGAAAAAAAGGGAAAGATAATGGGAGGGGGGGAGAGAGAGAGTGAGAGAGATTGAGAAAGAGAGAGAGAGAGGGCTCAGGACTTTCTGCAAAAAATGCAGGAATTCCAAGTCTGCTGACCTGCTGACTCAGGAAGTCCAGAAAGGCCAATGAATGAATTTCTTCAAAGGGTCTGTGGTTCCCCTGCTCTGACCACCTCTGTTACAGAGATTCAAATACCTTTGTTGATGATCACTAGTTCTGTCTACATCCAGAAATCTCCAAGACTTCACTGGAAAACACAGCCCAAGCTTTCTGAGTTTATTATCTACTCAGGTTTCTGTTTTTGCTGATTAACATCAGTTTTTCTTAAGTTTGGTGGGAAAATGTTTTTCTTTTTGTGAGAGGAGTATTTCCCTTCTCTCACTGAGCCACAACATGCCCCCAAATCTGTAGCCTTTGTTAATTTTCTGTCTAGTCTGAAAATCAAAATTTTTCATTTTCTTCTGCCTAATAACTCACTGAATTGCCTTTCTTCTTTCCTCCCCATTTTCTCTACCTCAGTTTGCCTCAGAAGAACTGGGGAGCTGCTACAACACAAGATTTCTCTGAGTCACTATCTTTTCTTTTGGAAGTGAAAAGTTCTCCTTGCTACATTTTGAGATCCAATTCAAGGATCCTTCTCTTTTCACTTGGCTTATTTTTAATAAATACTGTATTCATTAATGAAATGAATAAATGAACTGATGTATGATAGGAAGGACAAAAGTTTCTTCTGGATTGAGGTGAATGGAAAACACTGCATCTCAGAAAACAATGCTCCACATTATGTAAACACACACAATTTACCCAAATTCCCACAGACACTTCATTTATTATTTAGAAGATTAAATAAGGATCTTAGTGGGCTACAAGCAGTATTTAATCTCTATTTTATAGTGGAATACAGAATTATTCCTACAGAGTTTTAATTTAATCTGTTATTCTAAGATCATATTATTCATTATCCCTACAAGATGAAAATAATTGGTCTTGATTTGGAAAAATAGCTCATAATAATCAAATTAATGCTAGTTTCAATGTAGCTTTTGAGCATTATAGAATGAGACTGCCCTAATCTCTAAACAAAAGTGAGGCAATCAGACAGTTTTGCACTTCAAAGGGACCAGCACAGCTGGCAAATTGATCAACATAGATGTGGGTCCAAAACAGATTAAAAAAGTATCCATCATGTTTCCTACCTGTACAGAGACTCCTTGATTCCATAGGGAATGGACTTTTATTCAAAATCGAACTGTGAAGTTAGAAAATGAAAGCTTTAAAGCTCTTTCTGGTTCCAAGAGGACTGAGAGTGCTAAAGATTAAATTATCATTTCAAAAGCAGATAAAATAAGTGGTAAGAGCCTCATAGGACTATAACCCAAGTGTGCAGTCCAGAGGTGACCAAAGCAACTTTTACGTATCTTAGACTTTCCTTTCAGGAGCCACTAAGTTTTCTCTAATTTCCAACACATATCTCATGGTATTTCTTCCACTTCTGCTTGTATCTTCTTCCTTTTTTTAGTGTTACTGTGTGTGTTTCTGTTTAATATACGTATAGGGTAGGTGGAGTCAGAATCAAGAACTCATAATTCTTTGGGCAAATATGGACAAAAAAAGAGGATCAATTCATGCAATTTTTTTTCTTAAAAGCCCTTAAGTGCCTATTCTTCCCAAATCTTTAATGTCTTATCTTAGAATCTATGAGCAAATATTTTATATTTTTCTCATTCAAAAATAAACAAAGTAACATAAATATGAATTAAAGAAACAAGTTTGATAAAAATCAGCCTTTTTTTGTATGAAGATGGTAGTTGTTGTCTTTCTCCACTCCAAATATAATAAGTAGAAGAGGTATATACATAATTAAAATCCAAATTTATTCTTTGATTTCTTTAATAAAAAATTTTTATTCCTATCATCAAACAATTACTGTGTGTTCATGTGATATACAATAGGCTTTCTGGTACTTGGTTTGTATAATACAAAAACTCAGAGGTGTATCATTGGGATAGGCTGAATTTTTATTCAACTAAATAAGGAAAAATGATAATGAAAAATTTAGTATCATGGGTTTATTCTTCCTCTCCTTTTAAAATTACCTAAAATAATAATATTATATGAAATTACTTTCTAATTACCCCTCCCTCCTACTGGGAGACATATCTAGTTCTTCTGTAGCATGACTGTCTGGGGTTCGCTCTTCGGACAGGACTTAAAAGGTTTGTCCACAAACTGAGCACCGACTTGGAGGAAAAGTATATTGTCCACTTTTATTCCTCGTCATGGCAAAAACACTGACGGATGTAAGGGCCATTTATAATAAACTCTCCTCAAAGGAGCACAAAAGGGTCAACCAACAGTTCCTTCTCTTTTCAACAAACAAAAAGAAAAGGGAAAATATTATAATCTTTTTAAAAGGTTTTCCCACAAGACCTTTGTGAGCACTGTTTCTTTCATTTATTGCAATATTGTAAAATGTATCTTGTCAAGAAGCTTGCATCCAGTTTTTGGTTTGATTTAATTGAGAACAATGTTTAGACACCGCAGTTTACTTTTTCCCTCTGTGGTGCTAATATGAGGAAGAAAAATGGAATTGTGTTTATTGTTAGGTGTGCTTTAAACAGATAAAGAAGATTTGATCAAGAGTCACTAGGAACAATACTCTAGGAGTTATAGGAAATGATATTGATCCTCAGCAATCACTGCATTTTATCTGGCAGGAAAGACACATAATCAAATATGCCAAAAACTAATGTGGTGTCTTAGAAATGGTGTGTAGAAACTGCTATGCAAGTTAAGAAAAGTCATACATGATTTCCTATTGCAACAAGTAGGAAAACTTCAAAGTTGGTTGATTTTAGTTGCTTTTGACGATAAAACCATTTATAGTTTAGAGATTGTAGTGAGAAAATTCTAGGATAAAGGAAAGCATGAGAATTAGAAAAAAAACAAATATTTCAATAAGTATCTCTATAGTTTTGACTGAAGTGATAGTAGGCAGTAAATATTGAAAAATGGTTAAGGCTGGACCTTAAGTGCATTGAATGTCCAAAATATGAATTTATTCAGTTCTCTTGGCAAAGCAGAACTACTGAACATATAACTTAGATTGTTAATCTAAGAACACCACTGCAAAACGTCTACTGTGATAGTGATCTGGCAAATTAATAATGTATGTGATGTTCCTAAAGGAATAGAAGCAATCTTCTGTCTTCATGTCCATATACTACTTTATTAAAAATTGATTTACTGTTAATTTGATATTGTGCTTAATGTATTAGAGTTGTTTACACATTGGTCTCCAGAATGAACTGAGAATTTGTAATGAACAGAGATTCTGCCTTGACTACCATATTTTTAGGCAAGAGGAATAGTAGGCCTATGTAGACAGATACCTCATCAAGGAATAAGTGTTGGAAGAAAAATAAAATGTTAAAAAGTAAACATGAAATTTTGAGTGACTTGGAGAATAGTGATGTGATTGACATAAAAAGTTACAGTAAGATAAGGCCCTGGATTCAGGTGGAAAGAGGATGAGTAAGTTTTAATTAAGGAAATAATAAAGAAATATTTAGATCAGAAATATTGAAAGGGCAATTGGGAATTATTATCTGTTGGATTGAGGCTCCAAGGATTAAGCTAAAGTTCTAAGCAAAACTTCAAAGTCAATAAGGTTGAGAAGAAACAGTGATAGCCAATGCCTACAGTGTCTCTGCAGAAAGTTAGCAAATTTGGGGCTTATAATTCTGAAATAATATTTTAGATTTAACATTTATTTTAAAATAATAATGTAAGAATTAGCAAACCAGAAATAACTTTCTATATAATGAGTAAAACATTTGTAGTGTAAAAGACAGAACTTTAGAAAAGAGAGAATCAGATTTACATAGGGAATGCAAATTTGGTAGCTTGTCCAGTGAAGAGCACACTAAGAAATTGAGAATGGCCATGAAGGAGGGACAGTACTTATGCAGTAAGAAGATTGAGTGAAAAGTTTAAAGCTCAAAAACATTTTATTAAGAATGGCAGATAGCAGGATTACTTTATAATAATCTATAATAGGGATAATCAGAAAAATCTATAATAGAGTTAACGAAAGACTATACTTTGAAGAACTTTGTAGGTCATAGCAAGGATTGTCTCTTAATAGTCTGAGAAATAAGGAACCACTGGAGGGTTTTGAGTCAATATGACGTGATATGGAAAACATGTTAATGAAATCATTCACTTTGCTGTGTTGAGAATGGGCAGGGCCTATTGGTGGGAGCTGTGAGATTAGTTTGAAGGCAATACCCATCACCTAAGCATTTAAAGATGGAGCTGTGGACCACAGGGGCAATGAAGAAGGCAAGGAGAAATGTTGTGTTTTGGAATGTCTTTAAGTTAGAGAAAATAGTATTTGATCAGGTTTTTTTATGGTATGAGATAAGGAGACATAAAAGGGTCAAAAAATTTGACCTGATATTTGGAAAGTTAGGTATAGATGCTTTTAATGGAGATGAAACTCCTTAAGTTTCCTTAGTAAAAACTACTTAGTAGTTTCTCAGAAAACTTTTTTTTTAATATCTCCTCTCTTCTGACTTCTCTTTTCCCTTTCTGCTTATCACTTTTAACATACATGCTTTTACTGTTATCTTATTGCAGTCTCAGAGAGAAAGAGGTAATATCCTCAACCCACTTTTACATTTGTTCTGGAAGCTCACAATTTCTTTTTCAGAATTTGATAAAGTGATACGTAGAAAATAATTTGCCTTCTTAAAAAAAACACAAAATGAAATCTGTCTCCAATTATTTAATATTTTAAAAATAAGTTAAATATTAAAAACAATATTCTTCAAAATACACTGTGAAACAATAGTGTAATAGTTAAATATTTAAAATGATGCTATTCATAATACACTGTGAAACAATAGCACTTAGTAGAAAAAATACATTTCTTTTGGGCAAACTTGGATTTAAATCTCATTTCTTCTCTGATAATTACACACTCCTGGCCAACTATGGTATATTTTCAAAACATGTTTTTAAATAGGCCAAGTAGGAAAATTAGTGTTACTATGGCATAGATTGTTTGAAAATGAAATTAAAAATTGGCAGGACTTAATATATAATGTGTTAGTCAGCTTTTCATTACTTTGACCAAAATACGTGACACAAACAACTTGGAGGAGGAACGATTTAATTTGGCTCATGCTTCCAGAGGGTCAAGTCTATGATAGGTACCTCCATTTCTCTGGGTCTGAAGTGAGGCAGAACAAAATGGTGGAAGGGCATTGTAGAGAAATTGTAGAGAAATGCCACTCAGCTCATGGCAGCTAGGAAACAAGAAAGAGCGAGAGAGGGGGTGAGAGAGAGAGAGAGAGAAGAGGGCAGGTATATAGTATGGTTCACAAGAACACACCCCAGTCCCAGTGACTTTCTTTCTCCAAACCACACCCCACCAGCCCACCTTTCCCACCACCTCTAGTAGACTATCATTCAGCTATCGATGGATTAATCCACTAAAGGGTCCTCATGATCCAATCATGCTCTGAAAGTCCCACTTCTGGATTGCTGCAGCAGGGTCTAAGTCTTTAATGAATGAGTCTTTGGTGTACATTCCAAATCCAAACCAAATAGTGGAAGATTAAACAGTTACCACAATCAGTACTCCAGAGTAAAATGATACCCTATATATATAAAAAAAAAAAAACATTCAGGGGAACACTGCTATGTAAAGCATCAATCGTAATATTTAAGCTAATATAAGAATTACATACTCAAACTTATATCTTGGCATATGTAGTTTTTGGCTGGTGAGAGATTTACCTCAAAGATCCTTCTAAGATTTTTTTCTTTGCATGCATAAAATGAAATAAAAATTTTTGTTTTTTATATATTCTGAATACTAGATTCTTAACAGAAATACTTTGCAAACATTTCCCCTCTATTATAACTTTCTTGGTAGGGTCTGTTGAAGTGCAAAAGTTTTACATTTTGATGAAGTCCAGTACATTTAATTTTTATTTGCTTTTGGTGTCATTAACAAAACATTTCTTAATTGAAGGCAATGAAAAAAAATTTTTGAGGAGTTGTGTTATTTTAGTTCTTATATTTGGGTCCTTGTTCAATTTCAAGCCAATATTTGTATATTCTGTGTAATATGGGTCTAATTCATATCCAGTTGACTCAGCACAATTTGTTGCAAAGAATATTCTTTACTTATTTCACTTAGCATAATAATCTCCAGTTCCATCCATTTATCTGCAAATGCCATAATATTATTCTTCTTTATGGCTGAGTAGTATTCCATTGTGTATATATACCACATCTTCTTTATCCATTCATCTGTTGAAGGGCATCTAGGTTGGTTCCACAGTCTAGCTATTGTGAATTGAGCTGCTGTAAACATTTATGTAGCTGTGTTACTGTTGTGTGCTAATTTTAAGTACTCTGGGTATAAACCAAGAAGTGGGATAACTGGGTCAAAAGGTTGGTCCATTCCAAGATTTCTGAGGAATCTCCACTGCTTTCCAGAGTGGCTGTACCAATTTGCAACTCCACCAGCAATGTAAAAGTGTGCCTTTTTCCCCACAGCCACACCAACATCTATTATTGTTTGTGTTTTTGATAAAAGTCATTCTAATCGGAGAAAGATGAAATCTTTAGAGTTGTTTTAATTCGTATCTCTCTAATTACTAGAGATGCTGAACACTTTTTCATATTTTTTGTTTGTTTGTTTTTGGAACCAGGAATTGAACTCAGGGACACTCGGCCACTGAGCCACATCCCCAGCCCTATTTTGTATTTATTTAGAGACAGGGTGTCACTGAGTTGCTTAGTGCCTCACTAAGTTGCTGAGGCTGGCTTTGAACTCGCGATCCTCCTGACTCAGCCTCCCAAGTCGCTTGGATTACAGGCATGCGCCACCACGCCTGGCCACTTTTTCATATATTTATTGATCACCATTCAATTGCTTTGTCACTCATATAAAAAGTCAACTGACCATAAATGTTTGAGTTCACCTCTGGAAACTGCTTTATTCCATTCATCTCTATGTGCACCCTAGGCCAGTCCCATGCTATCTTGCTTAGCATGAAGTAATTCTGTAGAAATTGGGACAGGTTTTTGTTTTAAATTCAGATTTGTTTTTACTATTGTGGGTCACATATTCCGTATGAATTTTAAAATAAGCTTTTACATTTGTGCAAAAAATAATAAAGGCAGTCAGGACTTTATTTGTGTGTGTGTGTGTGTGTGTGTGTGTGTATGTGTGTGTGTGTATGCCAGGAACTCGTGCATGCTAGGAAAGCTCTCCACCACTCAACTATACCTCCACTCCAGTTAGGATTTTGTTAGGAATTATATCTGTAAATGGATTAAATCTGTAATCGATTAGGGAAATATTTCCATTTTAACAATATTAAATCTTCCAAATCCATGAACAAGCATTGTCTTTTTGTCTATTTTGTATTCTTTAATTTCTTTAAACAGCATTTTACAGTTTTAGTGTATAGGTCTTATGCTTTCTTGGTTAAAAATTTTTAAAACATTTTTTATTTGTCGATGGATACAATACCTTTATTTTATATATTTATTTTTATGTGGTGTTGGGGATCAAACCCAGTGCATCACATGTACTGGGCAAGTACTCTGCCACTGGGTTATGACCCCAACCCCATTCTTTGGTTATATTTATTTATTTTTGTTTTGTTTTGTTTTTCAATTTTTTTTGTGCTTTTATTTATGCATTCTATTTGTGCATTACAATTATACAAGTTAGTGGTATTTATTGTGATATATTTATACATGCACATACATAATTTGATTAATTTCATTTCCCAAGTACCTCCTATGGCTATTTAAAGTTCTTTTTTTTTTCCCCCTACAGCAGCTAGACACAGAGATAACAGGCTAATTAGGGAGAATTTCCCAAAATATCAGATGTACTTAAAAGATCAGTGGAATATCATATACATTTCCAATCCAGTTTATCTAGGAAAAAACAAAAAACAAAAAACTGGTACTATCTTATCCTGTGATCCTAGGTGTATACTATGTGGGTGATAGTTATCTAATGTTTTCTCAACCTGATTTCATCAGAGTCAAATAAATTCTCCCTAATTAGCCTGTTATCTCTGGTTATATTTATTTCTAAATATTTTGTTACTTTGATGCGACTATAAATGGAGTAATTTTCCTAATTTCACTTTCAGTTTGTTCCTTGTTAATCAAAATACAACCGACTATTATAAATTGATCCTGTGTCTTGCAACTTTGTTGAATTCAACTTTGTTAAATTAATTTATTAGCTCTAATAATTTTTGGTGGATTCCTTAGGATTTTCTAGATGAAAGATCAAATCATCTGTAATAGAGATCATGTTACTTAATTCCTTTCCAAACTGAATTCCTTTTATTTTATTTCCTTATATAATTGCCCGGGCTAGAAACCTCTAGTAAAATGTCAAAGTGGGGAGAAAAGATATCTTTGTCTGACTCCTAATTTTAAAGCACTGGTTCTTCTATCATTTAAGCATGATGTTAGCTATGTTTTTTTGTTTCTTGAAATGTGGATGGTTGTTTATTTATTTTTAGTTGTACATGACTGTATACATTCTGATAAGTCATGCATAAACAACATGTAATTTCTCATTTTTCTGATTGTACATACTGTAGGATCACATCAGACAAATATGTACATGAGGTAATTATGTCTGCTTCACTCTACTATTCTTCCTATAATCAAACAATAAAAAGACAACCCTGTTTTATCAATTGGGTAGATGTTTGAAATAGACATGTCTCCAAAGAAGATATAAATATGAGCACACCAAAAAATAAAATAAAATATAAACAAGACATCATTAGTCTCGTTAGGAAAATACAATCAGGCCACAATAATGTAACCATCTCACACCCACTAGGGCTTTTATAATAATAAAAATAACTGATTTTTCTTGTTGTTGTTTTTTTCTGTGGTGCTGGGAATTGAACCCAGGACCTTATGTATGCGAGACAAGCACTTTACCAATTTAGCTATAAATAAAAATAAAAGGAAGAAAGCAAAGGGAGGAAAATAACATGATTGAACCTTGGAACTTTAGGGCAAGAGTGAAAAAAGTCAATCACAGAAGACCACATATTTTGTGTTTCCATTTACATGAAATTTTCTGAATAGACAAATTTCTAGACAGAAATATTTAGTATTTGCCTAATAGTGGGGCAGAGAACTGGGTACATATGGGAGTGACTACTAATAAGTATGAGATTTCCTTTGGGGTATAATGAAAATTGTTTCTGGTGATGGTGGTACAACTCTGAGCATGCTAAGAAAACATTGAACTGTACATTTAAGGTAGGTAATTAGGATGTCTACAAGTTATACCTCAATAAAGCAATTAAGAAACAAAAAAAAAAAAGTTATGTTTTTGCCCACTATTTGAATGGTTTATTTGAATGGTTTCAATATCTTATTGCTAATGATTGTGGCTATGGACATTTAAACAGCTTCAAAATATTTCACAAGCACTATTGCATAGACTTCAACAACAAAAGAAAGAAGGTGCTTATGTCAATCTGAATGCCCAAGAGTGTTGAATAGCTGAATATCAGCCCTCACAATCTGTCATTTGAGATTGGCTAGTGTTCATATAATATGTGGTCCTCCATATTGATGGAAAATTGTGAAAGTAAATAGGTTATTAAACAGCATAGAGTTAGTTATTTAAGGACGGGACTTTGAATTCTTATCTATTGAACAATGAATTGTAGATGGTTTAATTTTTGATCTTTGACTCACCATCTCTTTGTAGATCAAATTGCTTGATTCAATAGGGACTCGTAAATTTTATACTTAAAAAATATTGCTTAGCTCTTGCAAATCTAGACAATTTCATCTCCTGGATCTGAGATTCTGGCTACCTCCCTGGCAAGATTTGAGTATGCAAGTAATTTTTAATATGTCCCTCCATGCATGCTATTGGCCTGAGAGACTTTGTCTTCCTTCCAAAGGTAATTAATAGCTTATTTAATCAATGATTAAGAATCAGTCAACAAAGAATTATGATGTTGTAAGTGATGGCACAAAGGTACAAAATATTTTTCATAATCAATACCATGCAGGCAACTATTACACAAAATAAAGGAAGATTTTGCTTTCAGAAAAATGCATGAAGGGAGAATGTGGCATGTTATAGAATATGCACTCTTAAGGCTACAGAATATAAATACATAGCACAAAATTTTGAAGATACATCATTTCTGTCAAACACATCAGGACTGTGCTTCCAAATTTCACCACAAAGAACCCAGATTTTATTGTGAAGTCTGGGAACATATCTAGAGAAGTATGCAATTTGAATTTCTGTATGAGCAAATGAAATTCAGGTTCACAGAGGCCGTGTTTTTCATAAAGATAGACCCCAGGAGCACATTTCCTTTCAGGTAGCTCTCCTTGGACAGTGCTAACATCCTGGCAGTAGGTATTGCTTAGCATGAAGCGTTTGACACTGCCGTTAGACGTTTCCTGCGTACCCAGTGGCCCAGGTTGGTGTGTCGGCTACACAGAGTTTCAATGATTCTCTTGACTTCTGGCGATTTCTGACAAACTGAAATCCCAGCAGGAAATAAAATGACATTGACAGCTATGGGATGGTCTGCATTGTATTTCACCTTCCAGCATGTTCACTCTTTCAATAAACTGTATCATCGAGAGGGATGGGAGGCCTGTCAGGTCACAAATGCAACACAAATGAAAACTGACAGAAGTTTTGCTTTTTATATGAATAGGGTCTGATGTGGAGCTTAGTTAATATCACTCAGACTCTCTTGGATACATTTTGAGAAACAGTCTATTTATTGTAATGTTTCAAAAAATCCATTTGCCACCTACTTGAGTTTGAGGAATAAGTGACAGTACCAACATATTTCATGATAAATCTAATGAGGTTTTATAACACAGAGATGAGCCATCCATAGTGAAACTTAGAAGTTCCCTGCCAAGTTCTCATTCCTACAAAGGGTTGTTTTCACAGACAGTTAATGGGCAGTTCCATTAAGTTCTTTCCATGTTATATTACTTTGATCACATCCTCTTGAGTGGTAGGGATTAGATTATTTTAATCTAACATTTTCCAATCAGTTTCTTTCTCAAGTATTTAGAATTGAGAATAAGAATAATAAATTATTCTCTGTTGTGTGATTAGAGCAGTGATATTGAAACTCAGGAATGGTGTATCAAATAAATTCGATTTCTAACTCAAGAGAGGTGGAAAAAGAAATGTTAATTTAAAAATAAACATATGAAGGAATGCTGAAAAGAATAGGTGGAGTTAGAATTCACTGATTCTCTACACTTAGCTTGCAACTACATTTGAAACCCATTTGTTTTCTTAATAAACAGTCTATTTTCATTAATAAGCTACTTCTGCTTCTCTTAAGGTAATGCAAGATGTCAATAAAATTAAATAGTTCTCACAAAGATTCTGTACCAACAGAAATACAGTATTTCTACTTACATTCTCTGGGTAGAAAGCCTATATAAAATAAATGTGATAATGGAGACAATGACTATAATAGTAAACATTAGCTTTTTTTAGTTAATCAGGGTTGCAGGATAAAAAGGCACAGGTTTTAAGGCCAAAAAATAGACCCAGAGTTTTATCATGGGTTTGGTCTTGAGTTAATTATATTTTCTGCATCTTTGGTTATCACATGTGAATTCATAGTCATGTAGTCACACGGGGTCCACACATTCAGAAGGGTGTCGAGCTTTGAGATTAATATTCTACTTTTGCTGGAAATTCTTTATAATTTTATCTTTCACTATGTGTTTTGGGAGTGAAGTACAAAGGAACCATGGGACATGCACTGGGAGCTTGAAGTCCTGCTCAAGTGGCCCTTTCTTGCTGTCCCCTACTTTCTTAGGATGTTCTTGCTTGCAAACTTCCTCCCTATAGGCTTGATTCTACTTCCACCTCCCTCCAGATATGCTGCAACTGTAGATGCCCCCAACCCAGACCTGTGACTAGGTTGCACCTGGATTAGCCCACCACTCAGCCCCTGGTGGGAGCCTGCATGTTAGGTAGGTAGGTAAGGTAAGATGCATGTAGGTAAGATGCATGTTTCCTGGACTGTCAGCACAGGGTACAACCATCATCCCTGTCTTGTCATGAGAGTGTCAGAGAAGAATGTATTTGGCAGGTGTTTCTGTGGAAGTCTCTTACCCACTGTGTTCTCGTACAAAAGCTGGGAAACTTGTGAAATGATTACCCATGATTCATGGAAGAAGTGAGCAAACTCACTTTTTCTAACACCCTTTTTCTCTGGGTCCTAGAAATTCTAACTGTCTCTGGCTTGAGGGTGAAACAAAGTTCTCATCCAAATTCCAAATAAAGATTTGACATTTTCTGGCTTGTCTAATGGAGCTTTTGGTAGTGTCTCTAAGAATCAATTGCATATGAGTATGTTGTAAAGTCAGAAGTGTTCAGAATGACAGAAAAGAAAGCATGCTTTTTCTTCTCTGGATCACTCTTCACCACTTCCCAACTGGTGGGCTGCCATTTATATTGCAGGACAGTGGCCAATGTTCTACACCAGATGCACCCTCCTCTAATTTACCCTATTGTGTTAAGTGTCATTTTTATTAAATAAAATATTAAGAAATACCACAGAGATACAAAAGAAATGTAGCAGTTTCTAACTCATATTATGGAAAGGGTTAGATGAATCAAACTCTGTGCATATAGCATATGTGCAACTATTATATAGTAAGTGACATATAAGTTATTGTTTATATTGCATAAAAATTTGATGAAGCAGACAGATGAATAACAATTGCAGATGCTGTACTTGTTCTGTTCAAACAAACATATGGAAATCCCATCATAATTTATCTGGATCCTGATATTCTATAGTAAATGGGCACATGGGTAATTTAACATAGGTACAAATCATAGATGCTCAAAGAATTTAATTTGGAAAACAGTTTCAAGCTTTTTCTGTCAGTTCTGCTAACATAAGAAGAAACACTGAATGATTTAATTTTCACTGCTTCTACTGTCCCTGATCACTTGTTGGGAAAAGTGGCAAAAAATAGTGAAATATCTAACAGTCAGAAATGAAAGGAAAGAAGTAATATAATCACAGTGTTGACTTCTTATAAACTGGTAACCCACATATTATATAAAATCATGTATCTATATGGAGATAAATGTTTAAATTGATCTTAATTGTATATGTTAAATTCTGGGCAATTTTTAAATAAGAGACTTTCAGTTTGGTAGTATTTAATTGACTGATTAGAAACAAGTAAACAATGTTTGAATGTTTTAGTTGTTTATATTATAGAGGATTTAAGGGGGCGGGGAGAATAGAATGAAAAAGCGGAGGGAAATGTGAGTTTCATAAACTGAAATCAGTTTCTGTGCATGTACATATGAGTTTATCGGGATGAACACATCTATTATGTATAAATATAAAGCTCTAATAATAAAAAGAATAAAATGAATTCATATGTAGCAAAATGAAATTAAGCCTCTACCTCTCCCCCTGCACAAAAATCAACTCAAAGTGGATCAAATAATCAGACAATAGAACAGAGACCCTCAGCCTAATAGAAGAAAGCATAGGCCCAAATTTTCATCATGTCGGCTTAGGATCTGACCTCGTTAACAAAGCTCCTAAAGAACAAGAAGTAAAATCAAGAATCATTAAACTAAAAAGCTTCTTCTCAGCAAAGGAAACAATAAATAACGTGAAGAGAGAGCCTACAGAATGGGAGAAAATCTTTACTATATGGACCTCAGAGCACTAATCTCCAGGATACATAAAGAACTCAAAAAACTTAACACCAAAAAAACAAATTACCCAGTCAATGAATGGGCTAAGGAATTGAACACACTCCACAGAAGAATAACTACAATCAATCAACAAACATGAAAAAATGTTCATCATCTCTTGCAATTAGAGAAATGCAAATCAAAACTATGCTAAGATTTCATCTTACTCCAGTCAGAATGGCAATTATCAAGAATACAAAAAACAATAAATGTTGGTGAAGATGTGGGCAATAAGGTACTAACATATGGCATTGCAAATTGGTGCAACCACTATGGAAACATGGACTGGAACCACCATTTGAAACAGCTAACCTACTCCTCCATTATACCCAAAGGACTTAAAATCAGCATACTACAGAGACTCAGCCACATCAATGTTTATAGCAGCTCAATTTACAATAGCTAGATTGTGGAACCAACCTAGATACCCTTCAATAGATGAATGGATAAAGAAACTGTGGTATATATGCACAATGGAATATTATTTAGCCATAAATAATAGTAGAATTATGGCATTTACAGGTAAATAGAGGTAGCTGGAAAATATCTTGCTAAGCAAAATAAGCCAAACCCAAAACACCAAAGGTGGAATGTTTTCTCTGATAAGCCAACACTGATCCACAGTGGGGTGGGGGATAGGGAAGAATGAATGAATTTCCTATTGGGCAGAGAGAAGTGAGGGGAGACAAGGGATTTGGGGGTGGGAAGGATGGTGGAGGATACCAACATTATTAGCCTATATATGTATGACTACACTAATGAAGCCAGAATTGGGGACAGGCAGTTAGTGTAAAATAGGAAATTTGGTCAAATCGAGGAATGGAGGCCATCAGAGTCTAGGAAGTTGGAGACGGCCCCTGGGAGATTGGAATGTTAGTGTCTTCAGGGCCTTTTTGATCACCAAGGTTCCCTGCTTAACTGCCCCTCCCAAAAAGCTGTAGGCAGGGAATTGCTAATTAATAACCCCTGAGCCCCTACTTGCCTGATTCCTCCCTGTGGTCCTTTCCCCTGCCATCTAATGCTCACAGTTTGCTATGTCACCCTCAACCCCGGGGGCCTAGTCACTTAGGCAGGAAGGAGAGATAAAGGATGAGGGAGAACAAAAGAGATGCTCATCTATAAAAGACGTAGGGTGCGCTCACTTCTTGGGATTCTAGAACATCAGCCGTGGCCCACTTCTCCCTCCCAGGAGAAGTCTGTGTTACTACTTTTAAATAAAACCTGCTCAATATGCTTGCCTTGGAGTGCTTCTCTGGTCTTATATTTCAACACCTGAGGAAGCAGAACTCGTCACCGGTGAACAGTGGTATCACTAACTGTGACTCAGCACCATGTACAGCCAGAGGAATGAGAGGCTGTGCTCCATTTGCATACAATGTTTCAAAATGCATTCCACTGTCATGTATAAATTAATCAGAACAAATTTTTTTAAATTCTCAAACTTCGGCTAATATGGAAATCACATCTCTAGTGTAATAATAGAGCTCTCTTTCATAATTCCCTAAACCCTGTAATTAATGGAACAAAAATTAAGTTCTTTCAATAAGTTTAAAGATAAAGAGTTAAAATTCTAATGTAGCCAAAGTCTGAAAGGTAACTTATACCTATGTCAATGCCTAGGTAATGGAATGGTACCGTAAGAAGCCATCATTAAGGCCAGTGAGGTTTAACATTTTATAGATGAGAAAAATAAGAAACAAATACAAAGAATTACTACTTAATAATTTTACAATAAATTATAGGGCTAAGTCAAGATAAAGGAAAGTTGCTGCTGTCTAGACTGGGAAGCTGTTTCTAAAATCAAATTAATGTTTGCTTTGTATAGAATCTGAAAAGTCAATTTGTACTTACAAGTCTGCCGCTCGCATCTTGCCCTATTAAATTGTATCACTTTCCCTTAAATTATACTTTATATTAGTCCAAAGGAGATGGAAATATAGAAACTCATGTAATAAGATCACGAAATTTTAAATTATTGACTTGAGGGCTAGTCAGGTCCTAATATAAAGGCAATTCACTATCAAACTAGTATTTTTATTATATTTTGCATTTTATAAATATGGTAACATCTTTCTGAAAACTTTTGGGCTATCGAAGTAATAAATCACTTCAGGGATCCTTTTAGAACTGAACTATGAGGGAAACCTAATAGGTATTGGAACTCCCTCTTGATGTCATCATTTTGCAGTCAACAATCTGATTAATATTCATTGGCTTTGTCTAAAATTGAAAGAGTATGATGTTTATTGACATATAATGGTGTTTGTTCATTACATTGATTTTTATTATGAGTTTTCACAATTTGAAATAATAACTACAAAAACAACCCAAATGGATTTCTGATTCTTCATTGTTTATAGCATCTGTAGAAAATGTGTTGGCATGACATTCACAACTTACATGGTTTATATAAAATTAAGGGGAAAATAGTACTAATTATAAACATTGTCTATAATGGAGCTTTGTAGTTTACATAATTACATTTGTGAAGAAAGAAGGCAAGCTTGGTCTGACTTCATTTTTCCATTAGAAAGGATCTGACGGTCTTCTCCCATGGCACCAGCTGCACAGCTCTTTGCATGAGATCAGCGTGCTTCATTTCAATAGCCTGCAGAGAGAGTTTACTTTCTAAGAGCTGCCTCTTGCAAATGTGCCAGGGGAAGGATAATTTTGCTCTCCATAATAATATGCAGAGGGCTAGTTCCTGTCCAGAAATATTGCTTAATAGACTATGTTCACACTAGAATTGCCACCAGAAATCTCAGTCCCAAATAATTCTCACTCCGGTTTTTAATCTTGTACTTTCATTTTTTTACAGGGAGGGGTGGAGTTGAGTGGGGAAGCAGAGCACCAGACAAATTTAAATGATCTGGCTAAATACAATACATTTTAATGTTCAAAGTTGTCAGCAAAAAAGACCTGAAAGAAAAAAAAAAACTCCAAATACTAAAAGGATATGTCTTTTCCTGAAAACAAGATACATCCACATATTGAAAACAGAATTTTTTTAACATTTTAAAAAACATTTAACATTACAAAAAATACATTTTATATAGTGAAAAGAAATTCTCATTGGTAACGTAAAATGTGTACAAAGATGTACTGATCTTTTGACCTATTCACACCTTAGATTCTTTCTGAAACTGACCTGCCTGCAGACCTTAGGTGATATTCATCTGTATATCTTCAGCTAAAGCAGAATTGCATACATAATACAGCATTATAAGTATTATAGTGAAGTGGACAAACTCAAGGCACTTCTTTGCTGCTTTACCCACTTGAGAACTGGGCAATTCTTAAGGCAATTCTTAACTCAAACCCTTTTTTCCCCCACATATGCAAAGTGGGGAGAAGGCTTTGCCACAAACCTAGTATCAAATGTCTCTGAAAATGCCTGATAGCAAGTCTTGATCAAACCATTTTACTGATGACTTATCTATAAAAATCTATGAAGGAAAAGAAAATAAAAGCAAACAGGGAACATAAAAAAATCTTTTTAAGATATTTTATACAATTTAAACTTGTTCCAGGCATCACTTAAAGCAAAAAAAAAAAAAATAAAAATGACAAGGAGAAACAAACAAAATAACATCTGTAGCCTTTAAAGCTACTCAGGCTTTAGAAGAGAAGAATGCTGCAATTACAAAGCTATTTAGAAACATAATACTAATCCTTTCTTCAGGGATTAGCAGAAGAAATTAACAAGGCAAAAATCTCACTACTCCTTGGTGAAAGTTTTTAATTACTTCATAATGTAACCTGCTCTAGCGAACATTTAATTATTATTAAATGCTAACTACACATATGTGTTGGTGATGTTTCCCCACTGCCAAGAATTATGTTTTAATGTGCCTGAAAATATTTTTGGAGCACAAATTCTCTCTTGGAAGGTATCCCTATTTAAAACCTCTGTTGACTGGGTACAGGCTGAGATAGGAGGCTCATATAAAAGATGACTGTTTTTAGTTTAGTGTTTTTTAATAGACAAATCTTGGAGACTAGAAAAAATTAGATGTTCATTGAATAACACTGAAATGTAAACTCACCTCTGGTTTATCTTCTGAAGAACAGTGAAAAATTAATCACTTTAGGATGATTGATGACAAGGGAAATGCTGAAATATAATGTAAATCAAACAATTTACATTATCCAGAGTTAAGAAATAAATAGTATTGTGTACCTATTGTGCCAAGAATTGAATTGAATTGAAGCCATTATTACAGAAACAGTTTATATAATCTTAAAAAGTTCATATAATCTATTAAATGTATATCTATTTACTGAGCATACTTAGGAGCCAGTTTCTCTAGTAGATGTCAATGTTTGAAAGATGAGTCAGACACACATCAGAATTTAGAGTCTAATAGAAAACACATTGCTTAAAAGCATATAATTTCAATGTCTGTAATAAAAGGCATATCTCCTCTCCTCTCCCCTAGGCTCCCTGGATTAAATTATTTGCCTAGGATCTAGTTGAAGATGAATAAACTATATAGCCCCCACCCATGGAAAACTCAGTTTACTGATGAACTTGAGAGTTGATCTGAATGTGCACTACGGCGCCTGGTTATCTTCCACCTTGACTCTACTGTCTAGTGGCAGATGTATGCTTACTCACTCTAAGTGTCATTGTTCCCAGCTGTGTAGAAAAACCTAGAAAGAACATGTTACAAAGTTTTTTATCTTAAGGAATAGTTTTAGCCCTGCCTTTCACACAGCTTTGGCACTTGAAATAACTAATTTTTTTCTAAAGCCTGATTGAGCTTCTCTTTCTGACATTTGCTACCAAAATGGTTATTCATCCATTTATATTGTTATCTATGCTTGAATCCATCTATGATACATAATGAAAGAGGTTTTCTAAAGGTGTTACATGAGTGTTGCATGAGTTATTTATTCATTCATTTGTTTTAAAAATCTCTCAGATTTTAAAAACATATTATTGTTATAAAAACTCTCAGAAAATGTAGTCATGATTTTTTTAATAAAGCAATGTCTTTAGGGATATTTGTTATTTTTAAAATATTTTGCTTCAGAGAGTTAAATCCGGTGATAGAAATGGGTTTAGCAAGCACATGTGTCCATTAGTATGATCTCTAATAGACTTAGAATGAAGTCAAACATATTTATGAAGGAATGCTCCTAAAGTAAAGTTGTATTCCAAGAAGTTTCCCACGAAAAGGCACATTGAAAACTCAATTTCCTCTGAATCATATGAAGGTCTTGTGGTATAATAACATAACACAGGCCACTATAAAAGACCACAGGACAGGCTTCTGGAGTCAACTGCAAGTTTTGGACTACAAAAAGATTCAAGGAGACCAAAGTATGCCATTCTCTGAAGAAATTCAGATTTTATTCAATGTTCTATGTGAGCAATATAATTACCTAGCAACCTAACATGGATAACTCATAAACTTGCCAGTCTTTACACTTGGCAAATTAAATAAATGATTAGTGAAGTTATTTTAAATTTAAGTAACATTTGGCCAAAGGAATTACATGAATTCCATTATATCTACTTGCTTTATTGAATCCAAATTTTATTTCTTAAACCTACTTTATCATTCCAAAAGATTTGTAGGAACATTAATTTAGAAATCAAAATCAATGTGCTAATATAAAATTTTGGAGAGTACCTCCTCAATTTGTTCTGCCTGGCAATTTCAATTCCATAAATACCTCATGTTAAAATTGATCTTGCCATGTCTCCAGATATATTTGAACATTTTAGGATTTGTAGTAGATTAAGATTGATATAGCTCTATACTAGGTCTTCTGAAAGAAAAAGCATATATATTTATTTTGAATTACATAATAAAGACTGCAATTTTAAGAAAAGATTACAGATGCAATTTATCACCACTTGCTACAACCATAAAAGATTAACAGGATGGTCAGAGGTGATATATACTTTCTGAGCTCTATATACTTACTTTATTGTAAATGGAAAGCAGGTTATAGTTACATAAAGTTATGAGTGAATAAAATATTATATGCTTAGCATGAGGTATGACACACATTGTTTAAGGCTATTACCATTTTCACTTTTATTAGAATTTTCCTTATTTTTTAATTCAGTATAATGTCTTCTCATACTGAATGTCTTATTTGTTGTATCCTATTTCTTATTATTTCCTATTTTATTTTATTTTGGGACATCTCACTTTCCTATATTAAAATATAATTTTCAGGGCAGACACAATGTGAAAAAAATTTGATGACAAATTTAAAAATTTATGAGGGATCCTGTTAAGCTAGCATTAAATGTTTGACAGCAATATAAAACATTGATATTCAAACCTGTATATAGAGCAAAAACGAAATAATAGAATGTTATTTGCACATTAACAATAAATAAATAGGTGGTAAAAATCATTTGGTTCCACTTAAGGTGATAAAATTTCTGCCATATTTACTGTGGTTTTAAGCATTTCTATTTTAAAAAATATTTTTGTGGCTGTTATCATATTTATACTATTTAGATCTAGTATAAAATGAAATTTTCAAGTTTTCATATAAATCCAAGAGGTCAAATTTATCACTTTCAAATAAAATTTAAATATAAAAACCAAATGGACTTACTGTACCATTCAAAATTTTCATATTATAGTCCAGCATATCCTATGGGAAGAAATAGCCATGTCTAAATGTTCTCAATAATTGCGTGTCTTCGGAAAGTATTGACTACTAGAAATTGATTACATATTAGAAATTGAAAACATATTAGAAAACATGTAAAGCACACATATATTGTGCTTCTCTTATAAAATTGATCTGGACTTTTGGATGTCCCATTTGAATTCAGGATATATGCATATTAACAAAGTACATAATATCAATCATTCAGGACAAAAGAAAACTGTGAATAATTTTTTAGGCCACAATGGTACATTCCGCCTGAATATCAGTTTTGCTCATGTGTTAAATATAAACATGTTTCTTGTGAAAATCATCATGCAAATATTCCTCTTAAATTTTAATGTGCCATGTTCATAGTTTGCTGACACTTAAACTGTCTGGTGTTAACATTTTCAAGGCTTTAATTAACAAGTACAACAGGGTTTATTTAATGCTGCAATGTAGTAGAACATGATTTTATGCATCTGTTTTAATACCCAAATATTTTCTGAGAGCCACATACTTATAGAAAAATTAAATATCTTTTCCAGTCTTGTTAATGTTACATTGACTTCATTAGCATTCATGAAGTCTCACAGTTAAGAGTTTATGTAACACTTTGTTCATTATATCACAAGTTTTTTGTTGTGTAATCGGACCTATCATTTAATACCTTTGATATTATGGAGACATATATACACATATGCTTTTTTAAATAGGTGCATGTTCAGGTCCAGGTTAAGAGAAATTATTTTATGTGAAATTACAAAACAAAACAGTAAATTCAACATTTTATTATTATTATTATTATTAATATTATTATTATTATTTATTATCTTCTTTAGATTTTATACCTACAACCATGACACAAAGTACATATTAATATTGTCCATTTTTTATAGAGGCAATATGTATACAAGAAGTAACATTATCAATGAAAGATGCAATATCTGAATCCTAGGTGATCTTCCCCTAAACCTGAGTTTTCAACCTCTATGTCTTGCTGCTTTGCAATTAGTGTTATTTTTTAGTTATAAGCCTAATCTTGGATGTTATTTCATTAACTTCCATCTGATTTCCCATATTGTGCTTTGATCACTGCTTAATAAATGCTACAATAATTGAGTTCAAATACTAGACTTAATATCTGAGTCATTTCATAAATACGCTTTTTTCTTTTTCCATTTGTACCATTCTGCTTTCTATTGTGATAACACATATATAGGATTTATTTCTTTAGACTAGATTGAAATCTCCATTCATTTATTTATTCACTCATCCCTTCATTTATTCAATAAATGCTAACTGAGTTTCCATTCTGTGCTTTGCACTGGTTTTGCTACTGCAGGGCAGAGTAAGGTAACAAACTCAGTTTTCCCTGATGGAACTGATATGCTAGTCGGGATAGAAAGACAATAAAAAATGAATAAAGAATATGCAAGATGATAAAGGGTAAGGAGAAAAATGAAGCTGTACAAGGAGAATTGGATAGTACATTTTTGAGAGAGTTGTTTTATGTAGGGTAGTCCAGATGTGGAGAGTCTTGCTGATAAGGAACATTTCAGCAGAGATTTAAATTAAAAGTTAGGAACAGTCATGCAGACAGAGTACCAGCCAGAGGGAACAGCAAGCAAAAAGACATCAAGAGTAAATACAGCTTTGCATCCCATATAATACCTAATTTTGTATTTCGCATAGACGTCAAAACTATAAATGAAAGGGAAGACATGAAGTAAATGTTATTTATCTGCTTCCAGCAGATCTCTTCCAGCTTTTATCTTATAGGTTTCTATGATATGAAGTCATTGTGATAAAACAAAAAATTCCTCAATTTAAGGGCTAAAAATTGAGTTTTTGCTTCCGGTTTCCTGTTGCACTAATTCTGTGACCTTAGGCAAGTCAATTTAAAATTTGGGGGCTTTCCTTTAAGGAAAGAGGAGGGTATGGACATCTGCACTTGCCCTCTGACTTTTATGTAGATGGACTCACAACCATGTTTTAAAATTCAATGCTCATTGGAAACACTTAGGGAGTGATTTTTTTTAATGTGTCCTAATTCTCATTGTCTAAAACGAGCATTAGGACACCTGAGTATTATTGCAAAGTTGGAGAATGAGCAAGTTTCTGTGGTCAACAGGAAACCACTTCATTTGGGTTGTACCCAAAAGTTGAGAAAGGTTTCAACTGGAAGTTTCAGTAGGAAGCTGGTAGTATTTTGAATGATTGGACTGCAAGCTGACCAATGCCTCAAGCCTCAGATAGGAAGAGGGTGGCCTGGGCCACTACAACGCAGAGCTATGACTGGGAAATAACTGGGATCTCAGTCATGATTGGTCAAATGGGTGTGTTTATTGCAAGCAAATGTGAACTCTGCAGAAGACAGTTTTCCTGGGGTGTTTTGCATTCTGAGTGAGACAAAATGAGAACAATTTTTCTTGCTTCCTAGGTTCTTTTCTATGTGAAGGCAAATCTGCTATCAGAGTAGTTCTTATCTCTTTCTACCCATTCATCATTCCAAATTTGAAATATAATTTTGACTTAATATGAATATGATTTTGGGTTAAAAATGAAATAAACAGATGGCAACAATAACATAAAAAAAAATCCGCTGTCTTCTTGAGAGTAAGCTGCCTGCAGGAAGCACAGATTTTTTCTTCTCTGTGCTCTATATTTCACAAGAGGTCTACTGGCCCTTAGGAGGCCTTATTTAATACAAAAAGTGTTTAATAAAATCTAGTTTTGTCTCTTACTTGAAAATGACATCTGCATCACTGAAACATGTCTGTTTGGGGAACTTAAAGTGATCAGGGACTCTCAGAGTGATTAGCTAAGTAAAATTGTTGTGGGAATATTGCACTCTATCCCTGCCCCAAACCAAGGTTAAATGCAGAGAGAGGCAGAGAGGGATGCTGCTGTGTTGCGTCCCATTGATATATGTTTTAAAGTGTGCTGGGTATAGTAAATGTTTCATATGATTAAATGTAAACAATAGGGAAGCAGAGTGCCAGAATTGATTTAAACAACAGAGAAATAAAAATCAATTTTTATGACACAGTAAGATGAAGAGCTATATACCTATTTATTTTTAGGGACATATCATTAAATTTTCTACAGCATGTATTTTGAATTGAAATATATGATTTGCATTAATTAGGCAGATCACATAAGAATTTTTATTGAGTAGAAACAGAGTGACCACAATCCAATTTTTGTTTGTTTTTTAATTTGTTTTGGTGTAACTGAAAAACATGTTTTCAATGTTAAATATGGAATTAAGCAAGAGAATGAAAGGTCAGATTTACACTGGGCTCAACATCCATCCCCTATGTCTGAATGTGATTATGAAGAAGCTCTCAACATACACGTACATTATTATTTAAAAAATATAAAATAAGGATAATTATGTCACCTACTACAAAAGACTATTGGGAGAAATAATGAGGTGCTATGTACAAAAACATTGAATACAAGTGTTTTTAATACAAAAATGCTGTTGCTGTACTTACTAGTCCTTGACTGGAAGACACACCATTCTACTTCTTGGTACTTAAGCTCAAATATTCTGCATTTAGAAAAAAGTGATCACCAAAATTCTTACTTTCGAAACTTTTGTTAAGTAATATTTTTTTCAGCATGAATTTTAATATATAGTGAATTTGCATGAAAAATCTACTTGGTAAAATGTTTCACCTTAATGTCTAATGAATTAGGAGCTTTAAAGATTGCCTTTCAATAACTTAGTAAGCACCAAACAAAATATAAAGAGGAAGTTTAACATTTATTGTTAGACTTTTATTCATATGCAAAAGTAAAATTATATTTTAGAATAAGTTTAAGAAAATAGTTGCATATTATTTTAATTTATGTTAAAATATCAACAAAAACATCATATAATGGAGATGGAAGATACTTTTATAGAAATACCAAATGCTTTTCTGCAAAGGCATATTGATTAAATGTATGTGTTGTGCATGTGTTTTTTAAAGACTAAGGAGAAAGATTTGATAAAGATATTTCCAAAATTGTGATATGATGGAATCTGCTAATGATGGACTCAGAAGCTCTGAATCTAGACACTATGCTCTTTATCAATATGCCATATTGCTGTTGTCATAGAGATTACATGTTACAGGAAAAACTCATGAGAACTTGGAAATGATCACACATTTCTATTCATCCTAACATAAACAGAAAGAAAAAACCTTACCTACAGTGCATTTTTCTAGTCAAGAGAGCTCAGTGCTTAAGAGATAATAAATATATTTTATTGTTATAATTATACATGTACTACCAGATAATTTTTGTCAGTTTTGAAATCCATTATTCTAGTCAGTTTTTTTGTCACAATGACAAAAGACATTATAGAGGCAATAACAATATAGAGGAGAAAAACTTTTTGGCTCATGGTTTCAGAGGTCTCAGTCCATGTGGAGGAGAAAAGCAGCTCAGGACGTGGCCATCTTGAAGCAGAGAGAACTCCAGTTCAGAGTGACAAAATATAAAACCCAAAGGCACACCACCAGTGACCCATCTCCTCCTGTCGCTGTTCGCTTGCCAATAGTTACTGCCCAGTGAATCTTAAAGCTCATAAAAGCCAAACATTTTGCCTCTAAAATTTCTTGCATTTTCTTACACAAGAACTGTTGAGGGACTCTTCATACCTCAACCACAATATCCATGCTCATAGACAACTTTAAAAAGAAGAAAACTGTAAAATAGGTGAAGTAGCTTCATCATTCACCCTTTCTCCTATTCCTCTACCCCTGTTTCTAATGCTCAGATCCTTAGTAACCTCACCCCAGGAAACTGGATTCCTTGTTCTGGCCTTCATAGAATCAAAGCTCTAAAGCTGAAATGCCCTCAGGAAGCTGTTTGCCAGACTGTCTCTCTACAACATCAACTCTTTTTTGTGCTCCTTATATAAAGTCTTACGACCAGCTAAATAACTGTAGTCTTGTAGCTCAGCTGCAGTGGTTGGTTAATGTGCTCATCCATTCCTTTATTCATTTAATCAAAAAATATTATATAATAATTTCTATGGGAGAGACATAAAAGAGATGGTGACATCCCTCAAAGGACTAACTATATGACTTGTTGAATATGTAGAACACACACACCATTAATAGTTCACATTCACAATTCAATGGGAAAAGTGTCAGTAGAGAGCACAGTTGTTTTTCTTAAAGTTCTATAGAATTTATGAGTATTATTATTAATAGTGTGCATATTAATAGGGATTTTATATAAGGCCTGAACTTTGAATTTTAACTTCCATTATTAATCATTTGGATTTATTTATTTATTCTTATTTAATAATGTCAGTTATGGGGACATCTTTATATTAGACCTCAGAATGAGGGAACCCAGATAAGGCATAGTATGATCTTGCTGAGCACTGTTTCTGAGAGTTGCTTATCAATGAAGCATTTCAGGTAAGGATGGTAATGGATGTGAATCTTGAGTACGGAAGCAGAAACTCAAATCATCTACTAATATAAACTCTTAGTTTTTGTTAACTCTAAAAAAAGCCCTGAGATAATCAATTTATAAAGAGAAAGATTTATTGTGACTCATGGTTTTAGAGTTCCCATCCAAGATCAGGTGGATACACTTTTGTAGGCCTCTTGTGAAGATTCTCAGTAGCAATAGCACAATCTGTTTTGGGATTATAAAATTGCTCACCTTTTGGCCAGGAAGCATAAGGAGAGAATATAAAGGAGAAGTGTCCAGATTCTTCTTGCTATCTGCTTAAAATGCATGCCCCCAATCACCTAAAGACCTCCTACTAGGTCTCACCTCTCAAGAGCATCACCCTGGAAGTCAATCTGATAGCACATGGGAAAACTTTAAGATCAAAACTACAGCATAAACTACATGTAAAACAGGAGATTTCATGTTACTGTAAGATATCAGCCTCCCTTTGATTGCTTTACTCTCTCTTTTGTAAATATAGAAGACATTAAGAATAACCCTTCAAGGTGTCATATTTGAGATTTTGATGATTTCTGATCATGGTAAGTATTTCTAATAAAAATAATAAATCTATTCATATAAAATCCTTGAAAATGGACTTTTGCAGTAGTAGTCTTATATGTACGGGTGTGTGTGTTCATGTGTGTAAGGTTATTCTCAAAAAATTGTTTTACATTTTTTCATTAAATGATAATTTCTAAGAGTTTATTAGGTTGTTATATGTTCATATTCACATTATGGCTTATTTAATGAAGAAAAATACTTGATACGAAAAACCAACAGGAAGGTTGTTTGGAATAAGGTAAAAATATTTTCTACAAAATATCAATTTTGACAGGTAGAATGCAGACCTCACATTTGGCTTCAAGGTAATTGTGACTATAAAAAAAAGCAGTCTGGCTTTCCTCTAATGGTCTTAATCACCAGCTGGCTAAAAGCTCTAAACTATATGTTTTTCAAGCAAAGATTACAGAGTAAAGGAACTTAATCCCCTAACCACATCCAGATTCTCATGAATTAATTCATTAGTTCATAAATAAATTACATTCTCAAATTTCTGCCTAAACTAATGTGCAGTCATTCATTTTCATCCCTTTGAGTTTCTGAGTGTTAGTTCAGATTTCTTTAATTACTAATTAGCAATATCAACAAGAAACATATTATATTATATTCACCAGGAGATAGGAGTGAAGGGAACCTTTAAAGGGTAGAAAGATAATCTTTGTAATCTCTCTCTCTCTCTCTCTCTCTCTCCTTCTCTGTCTCCCCTGATCATAGGGCTACCTTTGCTATCAGGACAGCGAACATTCAAGATGGCATAGTCGTAACTTGAAATATCTAAGTAACTTGCAAAGATATTCAGAATTCCTAGCATAAAACTTTTATTTAAACCTAAAACAGGTCAAATTCCATGGAACTGGGCCACCTGTTGATGTCTCAGGGGAAAAAAATTCTTCAATGAATGCCTTAAGGCAGAATTTCTGATTGGTTCTACAAACATGGATAAATAATGGAATCATAGATCTCTTGACAGCCATGTTTTTGTTAGCTTTAATGGTAACCTTTCTCGATAACACCACCATGTTTCAAGGGCAATAATATAATTGACCAAGTATCTTTACTTTAGGCAATCAAATTGTCCTATTATTTTATCAATGTTAGAATTATCTTATTTCTTATTACTTTATTTATAAACTGTGCTTCTCTCAGACTTCTTAAGGACAAGTATTCTGTCTCTGTCACACTATCTCAGTGCTTAGCATGGTTCCTTTAATATTCAATAAAATTTGCATTTATTGAAGTATTGGTTGAAAGACAGTCTGGGTGTACAAATACAAATTGCTTTAAATACATGTGACTTCATATATGCTGATACTTTTACACATATTATGTGCCACAAACAAATTCTGTTGGTAATTTGCACTTGTTATGTCTTTGTCTACTCAAGGGCACTATCCCTATATTTACTCCTAAAGAATTGAGACTCCAGGCTGAGGCAGGAGGATCATGAATTCAAATGCAGCCTAAGCAGAAGTAAGGTGCTAAGCAACTCAGTGAGGCTCTGTCTCTAAATAAAATACGAAATAGGGCTGGGGATGTTCGTCAGTAGTGGAGTTACCCTGAGTTCAGTCGCCAACATCCAAAATAAAGAATTGAGACTTGCCTTCTGAGGAATGACTTGTTCATGATTAAATAACAGAAAGGTGTCAGAAGGAAAATTTAAATCCCCATTTCTTCCATTTAAAAAATTGTGAAATAGTGTGCTCTTTGTTAATTAATAAAAGTCTAAACTTCTATACTAGTTTGAAGATGTCACTGAATTTATTTTTCTATCAATGGCATTTATTGTCTCTTTAGATAGATGATGTTGCCACTTTTTTCCCTACCTGATCCACCATGTAAATATTATTCCCTATTTTCTATTATTAAAATTAACATAAACTTATCAAAGTATTATCAGAAAGTAACAACAAGCAATACTTCCTGCTTTATCAGTTATAAATCAACAATTAAATGATCTTATATTTAAATGATCTCATAGTTAATACAAAGTCACTAGTTTCTTTAAGTTCTATGTTTTCACTTATACAGGTTCTTCAGTAATGAGGATCATGGACTCGAATTACCTACATGCAGAAAAATAATTGCTATTATTTTGAATTTATGATCCTCAATACACTATAGGAAATTTTTAGAAATTTCCACACATTTTTCACTAAAAGTAAGGTTAAAACTTTACCAGAAGTGAACATCTCAATTTCAAGTACATGAACATAAATGTGTCAAAGCCAAGAGAGTGCTCTGAGTGCTGCTGCCCACAGGAGTGTCCTAATTAGTGCTGCTCAAAGCAATTGGTCTATAACTGGCTGTAATTGCTCTCTGAGGAGATTGGGAGCTTGCACCAGATTCTAAATCAAGTCTGGCCATAAACAAACCACACGCGAGAGCTCTGCTCAAATTTTTGGGGTGGATGGAGTAGTGGTAACATGGTTTTCTTGATAAACAAAGCGTTGATTGATTTTTATTTCTGGCCCAAGTTTCTTATTCCCTGGTAGATCAGTAACAAATTTCACAGACTAGCACCTCTATATGGACCACATTTTGAGTAGCACTGGTCTAAATTTATTACATATAGTTACAAAATTCTCCCAGAGAATCAGATGCCTACTACGTCCCCATATCCTGTTTGGATTATTTTCTCTCTTTTCTACTATGAGAAATAGGGAATGCGCTGGTGTCCACAGCAACTTCTTGTTCTCAGTGTGAAAAGGAAACAGCAGGAGGTTTCCTGGAATACTGACAAGAATTAAATGCTGCACATCCATATATATCATTCCAGTTTTACATCTTTAATATTTTTGCAAATTTATCATTATTTACATTATTTTAAGGAAAATTTAAGTTGAAACCAAAACTAAGTTCCTAACAAAATAAGGAAATATATGTTTTAGATTTTACTTTCAGTTAACTATCGTGGGAGAAGCAGGCACTGAAATATCACATTTATTATTACCTAAATTCACTATTCACCTGAGGCAGCAAATACAGTGGCAGACATGAGAGGCTTTGAGCAAAGGTTCTCAAATTTAGTGTGCCTATATACCACGAAGGGTGTCTGTTAACATGCTAGTTCTTCACATTCTACCCTCCAAAAACCTGATGGATTAGTTCTGGAATAGCAATGAATAACTACATTTTTTAAAAACTCTCCAAGGTATTTCCATGCCAGTAGCCAGGTCCACGTTTCAGTATATATGTATAAATTTTAAAGGAATGTGCACTTAAGTGATTAAAAAGAGTATGTTCTACAAGGGAGCTTGAATTTTTTTAAAAACAAGTAGTTTGAATCACAGAATAAAAGCACCCAGCAGTTTCTGTTCTCAAACCAAGACACACACACACATACACACACACACACACACACACAGAGTAACACACACATACTTTATCCTTTAACTTTTTTTCTGCTAGAAACCAAATTCTGCAAAATGCATGAATAATGAACCAGAGAGCGTGGCGTAACAAATCTTTAATGTACACAAATTTCCAGTGTCATAGGCAGGCACCCTGAGCTCTCAGATCAAAATGCTTCTCCTTCTTCATTCCTTAGAAAGTTTTTTCCCCATAAATGCATTTCACAGGATCGCCACTCCACCTTTACTTTCCATCCATTACATATTTGTTTGTGTTCCTTTCATTATCTAAATTGGTCTTTTTGATATACTGCTCTCGTTTAATGTTATCAGGTTATTGTTTAATGTCTCCCTCAGGGGAAGACCATGAGTTTCTCATGTACTGGTATAAACCTGGTGAGTAAATCTGCTTTGGGTTTTAAGTATCATAGAGATGACATTAAATGACATTAAATGACAACCACGCTTAAAAAATAGTTTATTCTGAACCATATATGAGTAAATGTGGCCTTGGTATATATATTCAAGTTACCCTGAACGACATGTTCCACCAAGAAGAGGTTATATGAATTTCCTAGCTGTGGAACAAAGGTGATAAATCAATACCTCACCATTTACACTGGTAGGGACATTATTTAGTTGGGCTAGAGCAAAGCAGGAAAATCTTTTCCATACATGTCAGATGTTAACAACATTCTTAGTTTGACATTTGGTGAAGGATAGAGGTCTGCTAAGCTCATTGGTATATTCCAAGAGATTTACAAGGATATAATTAGTCACAAGGATATTGAGTTAGATACAAAGATTGAAAGCAAATGGCTACTAAAGTGCCTAACATAGCCCCAAATAATTTTGGCCCTGGATCTGTGACCTTCCATCTCTCTACCATCACAATATTCTACATAGCCAAAGGTCAAACAATCTGTAGGATATTTAACATAGATGAAGCTTCTTCAGGGAACTTTAGCTTCAAAAACCAGGATTTTAAAGTAAATATTCCATATATTTTATGTGGAATGAATGAGGGAATGAATGTTTTAATGAGTGTTCTAGGTTGATGTGGCAAGTCTGTTTACATATTTTTTGAAGAATTTTGAGGTTAGCCAGGCATAGGGGCACAGACCTGTAATTCCAGCAACACTAGAGGCAGAGGCAGGAGGATCACAAGTTCCAAGTCAGCCTCAGCAATTTAGTGAATTCCTGAGCAATTTAGCAAGGTGCTGTACCAAAATTAAAAATTTGAAAGTCTGGGGTAGTAGCTCAGGGACAAAATTACCCTGGGTTCAATATCCAGGAACAAAAATAAAGGCAAATAGAATTTTGAGATGAAATTAAGCACTGATAAAAACGATTATTTTTATTCATACTACGCTTTCATCAGCAGCTTAAGTCAGAATATCAACACACTTTAGAAAACACCATTTATTATATTTAATTTTTTAGCAATTTTGCATACTAACGAAATTGACAAGTCCTGAGGAGACTTTTCTTTGCTTAATTAAAACATCTTTTCCAAATTGTTTTTGACAACTTACATTTTTATTTTCCTTTTAAAGTCCTAGGATGTGTTATTGTCAAGTATATATTTGAGGATTTGCTGTTTAAAGTACCTATTCTTTCTCTACTATGATATCATTGCTATTATGATTCCGATGAGTGAACTTTGAAAAGTTTGTTACATTGTTATGTTTTATACTCAGCTTTTCTGCATCAGCTATATGACAGAAAGTTTTGCATACTGATATATGTGACAAGAGGCAGTTTACACTGGGTTGGGGAGACATTTGCACTCACTCATCAGCTTAGTCAACTGACTTCTGCTGAACGTGAGTGAAAGGGATTGCTTTTATTTCCTTTAAGCAAAAGCAACATATTTCTGTCTTTGAAGATTTACTTCAACAGAAATAGACTACATTATTTTCCTTCACTTTTAATTAGTTTAACAGACATGTCCTATAATTGAAACCTTCAAAACATAACCTCTGGCATTGATACACTTGTGAAATTACTTTTCTATCTTTAAGAATCACTCTTTTAAATTGAGTTAATAAGAGATAGCCTGTTATTTCAGCAAACATTTTTGTTGTCATGCAGTGGAAGACCACCTTGGTTCATGTTAAACAATTTCTCTTTACACTAGGACAGAAGAGCAATTAACGAGCTAAAATGCTGTGTTTTTTATTATTGTAATTGAAAGAAAATTTGTGACAGTATCTTTTTTCTCTTTTCAATGCTGGTACATAATTGGAAAAAAACAATTGTTCTTTAGTGTGTCTCCATATAATGTAATACATTTGTCATTTCTTATTAGCTCTCTGGATTTCTATTATTTACAATTCTTTTGAGACTCAATAAAAAAGTTTTCATACAAAGCTCATTATTTCTAATTAATCCCATAACAAGACTTCAAGATGGCCATGCAATGAGGCTGTTTTTCAAAACAATAGTGTCTTATTCTCCATTTCATTTTGTAAATTGTACTTTTGAGGTATTAGTACAATTTGTATAATACACATTCTCTATTGTTTTAATATGCAACTAGGCTACCACAGTATTTGATAAATTATTCACATCTGTGAGATTATAGCTTTTTCCTTTGAATTATAAATAAGATAGTTGCAATGGTCTGAGCATATTCTCCCAAAAGTTTCATGTGTTGAAATGTAATCCCCTCTGTGAGATATTAAGAGAGTGAAAATTTAATCTATGGTATTAAGAGGTGGGAGCCTTGAAAGCTGATTTGGATTAGATTTGGTCATCAAGGTACAGTCCCCAGGGCTGAATTATACGAAAAGAGAGATTTTGGGAGATACACATACACATGCGCTCTTACCTGTCTCTCATCCTGTGATGGTCTGGCCATCCTGGAAATCTACAAGCAAGAAAGTCCCTGCCAGATGAGGCTTCTTGATCTTACACATCCAGAACTTGAGCCAAAACAAACCACTTTCCTTAAAAATCACCCAGTCTGTGGTACTGTGTTATTAGAAACAGAAAATAAAATAATACAATAGTTAAAGGAACAGCTTGAAAATAATGCTTCTCAAATGCATAAACAGGACATAAGAATTTAATTTTTCTCAAAAAGTTAAGTATATGTTGTGGGACTATATATTCTCCTGGAAATATACTATATTCTTAGACTAGAAAAAAGCATTCCTTTGGCTATGAAATATAATTAATTTTCAAAGAAGCAAAGATCATTTGCAATTACACCACTATATGTAATAGTGACAAGGATAATATTTCTGTTTTATCTTTTTTTCTTAGCTCTTTTCTAGTAAAAAATAGAAAATTAAAATTAAGTAATTAGTGGAAGAGAATATTCAGGCAAAAGTTATTACACATACAATAAGACTATTATTTAATAGCAAGGACCCTGTTTAAAATAAAACTTACAAGGGAAAATTAACATTTAATCATATTTAAAACTTAGTCGAGACAAGGCATAGCATTACAGAACAAAATTAATCAGTGTGGGTTTGGCTTGATTCCTATTATGATTTGGACATGAGGTGTCCCCCAAAAGCATGTGTGCTAATGCATGGTTGTTTGTAAGTAAGTGATTGGATTGTGAGGGCTCTAACCTAATCTCTCTCTCCCAGTTTGAATGGACAGACTGGGTGGTAACTGTAGGCAGGTGGGGCATCCTTGGAAGAGATGGGTCCTAAGAGTGTGCCCTGGAAAGGGGCATCTTCCCTGTGCTCCTGCTTAACTCTCTCTGCTTTCTGGCTGTACTGAAAGTAGCATAACTATTCCACCATGGTCTTTTGCCATGGGATTCTGTCTCACCTTGAGCCCAGAGCAGTGGAGTTGGCCCACCATGGACTAAACCTTTAACACTGTGAGTCAAAGTAACCTCCTGTAAGTTGTTCTTGTCTGGTAGTTTGGTCACAGTGAGAAAACCTAACATAATTCCTTTTTGAAAGAAAACAAATTAGCTAACAATTATATACATTGAACATAATAATCACACAAACAGCACATTTCTTGTATGATAAAAGGGAGTTTTCAGCAAAATTTTTGCTTTGACTAAATTCTATTTCTGTGTGTATAAAAAGGATACCATCATCCAATTCACAGGATGGTTGTGGTGATTAAATAACACTTTATGTTCATAAATTTGCTTCCTCTTTCCTACAAAGTAGATTATGGTTTCACACAGGATGTTAGTAATTCATTTTCTCTTTCACACTAAATTAATGAGTTTCTATTAAGAATGAGTAAATATGTCTTCTTCTTTCTAGATTCAACTTTTCAAATTCTTTTGAGCCTTCCTGTGAGGACTGCTATCTGAAAATTCCATCAGGCTGTCCTCTTTCTGGAAAACAATTCCCATTGACAATGTCTCTCTTAAGGCTTGATAAGAAGCTTTAGAGTGGCTACTACTGCAGTTTACAATGCAAAAGAGGGTACACCCTCATTGCTTTGAAATAGTTAAATCCTGATTCAAAGCATTTCATTAAAAGGAAAATGTGACAAGCTTAGTTTTTCTTCATAAAATATTTAATGTGTGGTAATATTTCCCATTGCTGTCCAGGAAAGCATTTTCCTAACTCTCTTTATCAAAAGCAGGGGTGATCTATCCCTACACAGATGCTCCCCCAGCATACTTTATCAAAACTCTCGTACACCCTCGTCTCCACCAGGCCTCTTCCTTGAACTTCAGTGTCCATCCTTATTGGGCCTGCTTCACTCACTTTAGCAAGAATCCTGCTACTCCTTTCCCTGATATTTGATCCTGCTCAATAGTTGGCCGAATTCATCTTTCTCCAGGTGATATCTCAGCACTATGACCTGCTCTCAGTGAGAAGAACCCTGTTAGGTTGGTTCAGCAAGGATTACCCCACATGAAAAGTTTTCTCTTACTGGTATCCATTCACACATCCCAGACCTGCTCCTTGGCTGTAAATCCCTGTTCTTGTCATATTCAGAATTGAACCAGGTTCTATGCTGAGGTCTCTGTTTTCCCTTGTTGCAAGAGTTTCTGAATAAATCAGTGTTTCCACTTTTAATTGCTATTTGACTGTAGTTTTCTTTAATGTTAAATAGGAAGGGAAAAACTTTGGTTTACTAAAATAGAAAAGAAAGTCATTTAGCTACCAAAGTAAGAGAATTTCACTTAATGATAGTGAAGATGGTATGATTTGTATTTCTCAGGATCAGTTGTGATTGAATCTTGCTAATATCATTTTCTGAAAAAGTGTTTGTATATTTTCTGAGTCTCACAAAACACCATGGTGATTAAAAAATGGGACATTACATCTGTCTTATAATAAGTCTGACCCTGTTGGGAAATGTAAATGATGTTACAGTCACAGTGATGAAAGGCATAATGGTGCCTTATCATCTCCAGATCGTTTGTTAACTGCCCTGATGTGCCCATGGTTATGTCAGGCTAGGTGGTTTTAGGATAAAATCTGAACAGACCCATTCTTTGTGTTAAAGCACTAGATGTATTAAAAATACCTGATTTATTTCATTGCCCAAAAGAAAGCAGTCAATTTGGATATAGATTATTATTACCACAACCTGAATCCCTCCAAAAATAATGTATGACTTGGAATTAAATATCACACAGCCCCATGTACTTCTTGTACTTCGTATTCATCATGATTTGGAAGTGTGTATGAACACATTTCATTATTTGTTTACTCCCTGTGTTCTTTTACCTGAAACACAAAGATGGAAAGCTGGACAGGCAAAGGTGCTGTCATTCACTTGATTATCAAAGGCAAATCACAAATGGAAGTTTTCAGCGTATCTTCACATGGTGAGAAAGGCAAGCTGTGGGTCTCCTGTCTAAGATCACAAATGCCATTCATGAGAGCTCTGCCCTCAAGACCTAATAACTTCTGAAAGATTTTACCAAATTTACCTCTGAATACTGTCACACTGGGTATTAGGTTTCAGAAAAACCCACTTGGGGTGGACACATACATTCATACACTAGCATATATTTAATTTCCCAGTAGAATTGTCCTATCAACAATGACTGAATTTCTCCTATTTTGTATACTGTAATATTTAGTACATAGAGTCATGCCTGATACATGTGTTTAATCAATACTTAATGTAAGGAATAACTATTTTATCAGCATAAAATTGTAAGCTTATAGTTTAAGAAATACTCTCAATTGTAGATATGTCATCTTAACAAATGATATTTTAAGCCTGATTCTTCCAAATTAAAAGATTACATGAAAAATGAGAAATACTAAGGAAAAATATCATTAGTAAGAAAGAAAAAAATATCCTGCAGAGATCACTTTCAGCGCTGACTGAATGGTTCCTTTTTAATTGCTGTGAAACATGGAATTTTGCTTCTTCTATAACAAATTGCTGCATTTACTTTTAAATTATAGTTTGATTGTTCATTTAAGATGAAAACTAAAATGTAAGTAAACAATCATTTATAGAGATTATTTATAGCAACTATGGAACAGAAAAAACAGAACACAGAAAATATCAAGACTATAATATTAAGGTGAAAAAATTCAAACTCTGTATTTTGCTGAAAATACCTGATTGAGTTATAAGCAGTAGATTCTTTATGAATGGGATAGGGAGGAAACAATATGTATGCAGGATTTCTGAATTCTAGACAAGCTGAACCTTCAAGATTTGAAAGTTTTATAACTATAGAAAATATTTTAGTTTCAATTAAATTCTGGCATTAGCAAAACATTGCTTAAATAATGAGTAAGGGTCATGAACTATGTTTGTGATATTTAAAATTGTAATGCAGAGAGAGTTGCATTGAAATATATACACATAAGAACTTATCAAAAACTATATCCTTTTCTATATGTTCTTATTTAATTCTTATAGGTAAAAATGATAGACATCATATAATGTAAAATTCTTTATTTGAAAATCCAACAAGTCATTTTAAATTAAAAGGTATAATCCAAACTACATGTGACACCCTCAACATCATTTTTAGTAAAAAGAAATAGTAACCTATGGTTGACGTTTTTATCCACTGCTCTATAGCCTGATCCTAGACTAATTCTCATAGAGATAAACTCAGTAAATACTTTTAACTTAATTAACTAATTAAAGTTTGCATTTTGTGTGCATAAGGCAATGACAGATAGAAATAATATATAATGTTTGTATAGCCAGCTAGCTATACAAACATTCTGTCTTTTACATTTTAGGTAATATATTTTGAGAATCTTACTATTTTGGTAAAGTTCAGTTTTCTTTTCCTTTTCAGTGACTGAATAATATCCCATTTGATAAATTTCCCACAATATATAGGAGTTTGTATAGATTTTTCTGTTCTTATGCTATGCAAAACTTTTCAATGAATTTTTTGTACTTGCATTATTTCATAAATTTTCAAGTGATGTATTTATATATGCATATGTGTAATTTTCATTACTGTAAATATATGTAGTATTTGACATAATTATATGTTTATATTAAATATACATATATAGATATATACAATAAATATACATATAGATAGATAGATAGATAGATAGATAGATAGATAGTTGGTCTCAGTGGTGCATACCTGTAATCCCAGCAACTCAGGAGGCTAAGGCAGAAGAATGAAAAACTCAAAGCTAGGCTTAACAATCTATTAAGACCCCAAGCAACTTAGTGAGATCATTTCTTAAAATAAAAAATAAGAAAGAGCTGGGGACATGGTTCAGTGGTTAAGTGCCCCTGGGTACAATCTATGGTACCAAATAAATAAATAAATAAATAAATAATTTTATAAGATATATGCACACATACATGTGTGTATATATATGCACATATATCTTATGCACACACACACATATATATATATATATATATTTATCTCCACACACATATTCAAAATTACTAAGAATAAATAGTGGGTCAAAGGCTTTGTGCATTTTTACTTTTAACTGTTCTGTTAAATTTTCTTTCCCAGAGATTGATCAATTTATGCTTCTCTTCTCCATATACATATTGAGAAATTCACACTTTCCCCTCTCCTTTTCTGGAACATCACCTTCTTCTTCAGTACCTACATTTATTCCAAAATCAAGTGCTATTTATTCCATCATGAAACAGCTTTTAGTATCCTTTGAACTTCTTTAGTGCCCTGGTCTGTCCCTTTGGACATACCAGCATCCAAATTTCTCTTGGTTTATTGCAACAAAGCAAAGGGAATATTTTCTCATCTATCCCCTTGTTTAAAATTTTGCAATGATTACCTCTTAAACTTTAATCAAAATACAAAACCTTTACTATGGCCTCTGCCTCATTCTCCAAAGTCATCTATCATTCTCCCCATCAATCACAGCATGAAGCTACACTGATCCAACATTTCCTGTGAAACTATATTTTTATTCAATTCATTAATTTTTGATAAATTGTTACCTTTATCTATAATATTTTTCTTCCCACTTCTCAGCTTACAGATGCTTTAAATGAAGTCCTTCATACAATTGAAGGAATAAATATCGCTTATTTTTTCAAACACTTTTACTGATTTTCTTCCACAGCAGAAATTAACTCAGGTAGTTTATTTAGGAGATGATCCAGAAAACAAACAAAAGAAAATAGGCAAAAGATGACAGAGAAGAGAATCACAATGAAATAGACATTAACAATCAGTCAGCCAGGACTCAATCCATTAGGAACTCTCAAAACTTTGTGAGTCAAATTTCAGATTTATTCCATTAAATGGTGTGGAAGCTGGAACATATATCCAGTAACTTTCACCCCAAAGCTCTTTATGCTTATGTATGATTTTATCTATATGCAGCAACACAAAATAACATTGTGTTGAAAAATGCACTCACCTTAAAAATAAGATGGACTCAGGTTCTTGAAAGGGAAAGGTGACATAGTACAGAAAACTTATTTCCTTTGTAGCTGAGAGCTTAGCTAAGCATACAAGACATAGGATGTAGGATGAATAGGGTCTGTTATGGTTCACTCCTGAACTACACAGACATATCGTTGCATATTCCACAGAAGTCTAAACCATTATTGTTGCATCAGGATGACTGGCAGCTATACACCAAAAACATGAGTTTCAGCAGCTAGTGAGACTTAGCAACCTAATACCAAAGCCATAATTTATATTAACATGTTTATGTATATCAGCACATTTGCTGGTTACAATAGCTGTGCATGTTTTCGAGCAATGTTGAGAATTCATTTATAACCTACTATGTCTGAGAAGACTAATAGATAGTCCAAAAAAGACCTTGACCTAATGGCTGATAAATTCATCTATAATTATTGAAAATGTTTTAATGTGGAAAATAAATAATTAAGTATAATTAAAATTAGGTATATAAAGAATTTAAAGAGCTGAAGGAGAACAACATGGAAGTGGGTGATAATAGAAAACAAGAAATCAGAACTAGGTCAGGAACAGTATAGTATTCAGAGTTTAACTCGTGAAGTGCAGCACACAAAACCTACAAATGAACAGCCAAAGAAACTGAGGAAAAGCAAGGAGTTTGAAGTTCTTAATGCCCAAGACATCATTTCATGAAGTGATTTCCATTAGATTTAGCAATATGAAACTAATGATAACTTAGAAAACAGAAGAGAAGCCATAGTGGAGCAATCAGAGAGAAAACAATGACAAAGTTGGGTTCATAACAGAATGGAAGAGAGGAGAATTGGCATTTAGAGCAGAAGGATATTATAAGGAGTTTTACAGGAAATGAAGAGCCAATTAGAATAAGAAGGGGGATTAGAAAAAATTTTGTTGGTTTCACTTTTTAAGGTTGGAAATATTAAGGAATGATTGAATGTCAAGATAGATTTAGTAAGTAGGGGAAAGTTATAAGGCAGAATTTTAAAAGTGGAACTGCTGGAACATTGTCTTCAGTAGCAAGTATGGATGTATCTGTCAACTAGCAATATTTGACCTTTGATAGGAATCCAGACAGACCAGATATAGAAATAAGGGAAGTCAAAGTACATGAGCAGAGATCAGAAATGCATTCAGATGTAGTCATGGTAGCTTTTGAAATTTGTCCTCTTGCTTATTCTATTTTATGAGTGAATTGGGAAGCAACTAAAAGTAAAGTTGAGGGATATGGTGTTGGAGATTTGAGAAGAGATAAGAAGATACAAATGAATATTCTAAAAGAATAGATAGTAATGGATCATGAAATGCTGAAGGATTAATAAACATTAGAGTTTACATGATGTTATTGATCCATTAATTGGAAACAGTCTCCATGTTTGTTTTCTTTTTTTCTCTAACTGTACTTATCTATTGCCAATGAGAATAGGAAAACTGTGCTGGGTTCGTTTTGTTTTTTCATTAAATGAACAAAGTGAAGTGAAAGACAGCAGTGGAATTTGAGATAAATATGATAGATAATGGAATTTAAACTGTGTAAAATCAGAAGTGATACAGTGAAGCCAGTGACACAGAAAAATTGATAGCATTAATAGATTATCAGTTCTAATGAGGTAGGAAATATAGAAGTCAGGATGCTAGAAAATAATCCAGAAAAAGTTTGCTGGAGATTTGAAACTATTTATGAAATTGAGATTGGAGAAGTGTTGCAGTTACTGGTATCCAATATAATCTGTCCTATGACCAGAGACAGAAGTAATAGTTTCAGGTATCTCCACTAATAGAACATTAGCCCAATAGCATGAAAATACAAATTTGTTTTGGATTTTATTTATGAAAACACAATAAAATCATATTGCACATATACAATATTTCCTTAAAATCTTGGAACATAACAAATAAAAGCTCACTGAAAAATTGTTCAATGACCAGGTACGGTGGCACAGGTCTATAATCCCAGTGACTCAGGAGGCTGAGGCAGGAGGATCTTGAGTTCAAAGACAACTTCAGCACAAACGAGGTGCTAAGCAATTCAGTGAATCCCTCTCTCTAAAGAAAATACAGAATAGGACTGGGGATGTGGCTCTGTGGTCGAGTGCTCCTGAGTTCAATCCCAGGTATCCCCCTCCCCGCCCAAATTGTTCAATGGATTACTAAATGAAAAAATTCCTACATCACAAAACTTCAATACTAATTAAGATTAACTTAAAATTTACTGTTTTAATTGAATATGGAGAAAACTTCTAAACACAGAATATGTAATTTCTATTCAATTATCAATGTTTTGTAGACAAAGACCAACAGGCACATACCTTGTGAAACAAATTGTGGGTATTGGTCCTGGTGACAAGAAATAACACATACAATGGGAAACATAATTTCTCTCCAAAGGAGCATGGAGCAAGAACCAAGTATAGAATTTGAGCTTTTGTTGAGTCATTGTAGGGAGGATACAAAGAAGTAGAAATTTGCTCAGATTGCATGCTCTCAGGAAGTGTGAAAGATACATATTTAATTCCTGCTTTGCCTTTAGTTCTGTCTCTTAATTGCAATTTTGCATCTTGAGTCAGTCATTTTGCTATTACATCTTTAACATTCATTTCCCCCCCAGGAGATACATCATAAAAAAATCATTGCTTGTACTAGTTGAAGTTCTAAAAATTAGTTCAACAATAATTTCAAAAGATTCTGATTGATAATTTGTCTTCAAATAAATTGGTCCTTCTCTTATCTGCACGTATGAAATTTATATCATGTATACATGTTAGGTATGTATGCAAGCACATTTCAATTTTTTATTGTGGTATACTTGACCAGTTCAATTTAAATTCATGGCTGTTGAATCTGATCAATTTTGTGCCCATCATTCGTTCTTGACTTGCACTAAAATTAATCCACCAGCAAATTGATCCATCAATGAAATTTATATAAGAAAACCTCATATGAATATTGATTTAATCTACAATTCACATAGTTTGATCAAATTATGTTTTTATTCAGAAGGATAAAAATGTATTACCAACCTTGTGACCTTTTAAAATATCTAACATTTTGTTAAAATATTGAAGAAAAAAAAGCGATCCTATAGAGTATTCATTTAAATTTTTCTATATTCACTTAAAATAACTTTCAAACTACTTCTTGGCTTCTAATTTGTTCTTGCCTTCTAATTATTGTCTTGTTCTAGTGTTAGAGTGACTAACACAGTCAGAGCAAAGATATGCTCTGAATTACAATTCCTTTCTTCTCATCACACCTTCTCATTCTGATCCTCCGAAATTCTATCACTTTAGCTTCTGTTAGTTTGAGTAGTCTCCATGAGCAATGTACCTAAGATTCTATGTAAAATGACCCACAGCCCCAGATGTATTAATGCCTATCTCCAACACAGTCGTTTGAATCAATAGATTTCAAGTAAAGCTACCTTAACTTGAAAGCTACCTTTACAGTTTTGTGATGTTAAATAAGGATATGTGCATATGTATATATATAGATAGTAGATGCATACATACACAAGTTATTATTAAACCATACATATTATACATGTAGATATTCATATATCATATAAGATATATAAACATTTGTGTGTGTGTATATATACATATATATATATGCACTATATATATATATGTATATTCTTCTTATCCCTCTTATGATTTTCTTATTTATTATTACCTTTGAAACTTTCCCTAGTGGAGAGGGGGAAAAGATGTATACTGGTGCATACATTTGGGGAAGAAATCTTATAATCCTAGTGGAGAACAAAAACAAGAAGTTTAAATGAACTAGGAATTTTCTCAAAGTACTAGTCCTCAAATTCTTTTGCTTTCCCTGTGCTCTCTTTGTCTTAACCCCTTCTCTCCAACTAACTTTAACTCACCACTAACTTTAGCCATGTACTGGTCTCTATCTACCCATATCTAAGTATCTGAGGCAACACATGGAAAAAAATTACAGCTGGACAATACATTTAATTAATGTTGGTATGGAACTTACTTTTCCAGTGGGATAACCATAGGAAGAAAGAAAAAGTCCTTGCTTAATGACTTGAGAAATGTCACATATCTTGCATTCCTCCAGTCAAAAATTGTTTTTATTATTAGTATTTTAAAGACAGATACAGTCTGAAAAGTAGCAGAGAAATCAGCATTTGGTATATGTCTCATTAGTAGAATATCAGTGAATATAAATCAAAACATATCATTATACAAGAAAAGTTGCTACAGGTTCTGATGTTTGTAGCTGTTATACATCTGTCATCATTATAAAGAGTTTGTTGATATTTAGTTTCTATTTGGACTGTTATTTTGATGCTGCTAGCGAATCTATGAGGAAGGACTATATCTGTGAGGTATATACTTACGAAGGGTTAATTAAAATTTGTTTCAGAGTGACAAAAAGTCACTTTTATATCATTTATTTTGCATTCACATTTAATAAGAGAAATACTGTTGAAGAAAGATTATTATTAACATTTCAAATTTTAAAAATTGTTTATTATATAAAGATCCTACTTGGAATTTTAAAATAATAGTCTTCAACCATTGTTTAATGAGTATTTTCAATACAGACTAAAGTTTTGCAACATTAATTTTAGTTATTATATCCCATTTTTGTTCTATTAATATAACTTTTCATTTTTACATCAGAATCACATTTTTTAAGAAATGAGATGGCATAATAATCATTACTTCTCCATAGGAAAATTTCCCTTTTAATTAAACCTTATTAAGCTTTTTTTTCCAAAATTTTCAGTCCTTATTAAATATTCAACATATATTTGCAATTTGTTTATATAGTCTAAAATATTTAGTTTAAAGATCTTTGTTTAGCAATTATAGGTGCAAGTCATTCTTGGTATGTCTTCCATTTGTGTCCAAATTTAAGATATAATTTTGTTGTTCAATTTTTCCCAGTTTAATATTATTAGTAATTATATTCACTAAGGTGAAAGAAGCTACTATTAACTGAAATACTTAAAAAAATTCCATCCTGATCTTTAGTTATATAATAAAAGAATCATAAGATTACAAATCTACAATGTAAAATAAAAATCTCACAGTTGCCTGGTTCCTCCTTCAAAATAATACTGTGAACTACGACCCAAAGTGAAGTAGGCTATGAGACCCGAGATTGGCAAGGAACATTTTCCTCCATTAATTTTGTATTCCTCATTTCACTCTATGTTACCCCCTCAGGCTGTAGTCCCAATATGAGGCTTGTCACAATCTGTATCTGTCACCTCAAGTGAATGAACAACTTCCCAATATGTTCTTGACAGCAGGGCTTCAACCATGTGGGAGGATCTGGGAACAGCCCCTTGATTGGCACTTCAAAAATTCCTCAACAGCTCCATGGTGATTTCAATTCTGCTGCTGAAGACCTCAGGTGTTCTAAGATGGAGGGTGTTAACTATTTATTGGCTGAATGCCTTTTTTTCTCCTTTAATTTAAACAAACTTGAAAAGAAGTACCTTTTCTCTAAACTATGTAGTGTAACTTTTGAATGAATAATATAACAAACTCCATTTTAATGTTATTTTATAATTTATCAATTCTCTTCTTGTATATATGTTCTTTCCAATTTTAACAGGCAAATTACTTTGTTTTGAAGGTGAATGACAACAATTTGAAGGCTTTTTCATGTTTATTACCATTGTTTATACCCTACATATTTTTAAAAATAAAATTAGATTTTGCTTTTATCCTTTTCTATTATTACCCTTTATAGCTATGTCTGCGGGAAATCTTCAATTACATAAACTGTGAATGTTTATTTTAAATACAAATTATGTGTATTATAATCAGGAATTTAAATATCTCACTTGTGAATCATTTTGTTGGTTTATATCAACTAATATCTTTATTAACATTTCTTTTGGAATAAAGGAGGAGGAAATTGGATAGTATCTACACTTATAAAACATAAGGATTGTAAATGAAATATGTGGATGAGAGTGTTCAGGAAGGATATTGTTCTTGCTACAGTATTCACACTGTCTTGATATAGTATATAAAGTAAGATTTGTTCAGCTTTCACTTATGAATGTACCACCTAGGTTATATGCTTTCTGTAAAATCACTGTCAAGTATTGGATCACTCCCAAGGGTTATCCATATAAAAAATAATAAAACTGATAAATTCAACACAATATTGGAATTTATATAAATATTAATTAGAAATTCTAATTTACATATATGTGTATTCATTTATAGCAAGAAAACACTTATTGAACAGCTGAGGTAGTTCAGGCATTCAACTCTACAAATAAATACAAAATAAATTATATATAACAACTAATAAAGATAATATGGTGCAGGAGAGCTAATGTGTTTATTAGTAACAATATTTAATTATTAGTAGTAGTAATTATCAGTAACAATTAAATGTTGGAGAGCATCTACATCTTATACATCCCTTATTATAAAACATATTGACAAAACTGGATTATGTCATTTAAATATACATATGATGTGTTGCAAACAGGATGCTGAGCATGGAGATTTAAAATGATAAAATACTTATTTTTAAAAGTGCCATTCAAGTTTGTTATTTCAATAAATTCATTATCAGATTATTGCTAATGTGGAAGGAAGTGAATTGGGGCAGGTGATGTTACAGCTTTTTTGGAACACCAAAGATGACTTATAAAAGACAGGGCAGTCTATATAGACAATTCACCACGGATAGGATTTGACATAAGCATTCTTTTGTCCTTCCTTATAACACTTTTAATTCTGACTCTCTGTAAATTATCAGCAGAGACCAAGAGACCTCTGAAGCTTCTTTCTGCTTAATTGATTCTATGACCTATTTGAGAGCAGGCCTTAATTACTGTAATAAAATTATTATTGAGTTTTTATGTAAGAAAAAATCTTTATTATCCATCCCTCATCCTTTGCTTCCCCCACCCCATATGGTGGCAAGAATTGCCCTTATGGTGGCAAGAATTGCCCTTAACAAGCTATGTCCTTCATGTAATAGACAGATCTGTTTTGAAGTACATTTTTCATAATTTTAACATGAGGTTCTCTTTTGTGCTGTTTTTCTTAAAATTTTATGTAAAGAATAATATGCTATTTCTAATACTTTAGGAAACCGTTGTTCTTAACAATGAATATGAATGTATATATCTGACCTGCTATTATTTTGATATTTATATAAGGTTATTCCCCATGATTGTTATGGGGGAAGTAGTATATTTCAATAGCTATTCTGCATTATCATTAGAAAAGGAATGTGGCTATTTCTTCATAATAAGATGGTTGTTCAGTGTTAATAGGTCAACATGAAATCATACATAAACAATTTGAAGACAAAAATACACATTGAGAATTATTATTTTAAAGGTTTATGGAGCAGAAAAAAAAGACTTAGCAAGTGCTTATTACTTTTATGGTATTTCAAACTTGATAACTTGAAGAAGAGATTAAAAATGAACCTGTAGAGAAAATATGGCTCAAAATATTTGTTGTCCCCTCTAATTCAAGAACACTTTTCACACCCCCCTCATTTTGGATATTCTCCTTTTTCTGAGTTTCAGTTTTTATTGGCTATATATATGAATGAATGAATGAATGAATGTTACAATAAATGACTCCATGCTGTTATGTGTGTTTATATGCACATTTTTTTCCTACAGACTTCATTTTGATTCATTGTACACATATGGGGTACAAATTCTCATTTCTATAGTTGTGCATGATGTGGAACCAACCTAGATGCCCTTCAACAGATGAATGGATAAAGAAGATGTGGCATATATACACAATGGAGTACTATTCAGCCATAAAGAAGAATAATATGGCATTTACAGATAAACGGATGGAATTGGATATTATTTTTCAAGCTAACTTAGCATTCCAGGTTCCAATGGATAATATTTTGTTAAAGAATCAATGTTTTTCATCCTACATACAAGCATTCTAATGGAATAGTTAGTTGCATAAAAATCCTCTAAGGTTATAGGCTTCATTATGATCCTAACAATGTTGCCATCATTGAATGGACAGGGGTGTAGGTAGAGTCCTGGAAATAGCACATAGATGGTTCAAAATTGTGTGAGATAGTTTCAGCAAACAAGAGTAGGTAACTGGCAAGAGTCGGGATGTGAGAACTAAAGAGAAGTAAAAGAATTAGCAGTTTCCAAAAGGTGCTGAGCTTAGTGAGATACCACAGAAGAAAAGGATTTTCTGTGGGGACTTGAAAGATGTCAAAATGACTAACAAACTTATCAATGGACAGCAGAATAGGGTATTTTCTCCCATTAAACTAGTAAAATAAAATGAAAATAAACTAGATGTTTCACTCTCCCAGACTTCTATATTTTTATTTGAAAAACTTCAGATTATATCATAAAAGTGTAAACAAAGTATAAAAATGGAAGGCAATAAAACAACATATTGACAATGTTCTCTTAATTTTGTTAGGTCTTATACTCTTTGTTAATCCTTAGAATAATATCTTATTAAACAGCCCAATAAAGCTGCCATTTTGGGATACAATTTAAAACCCATCATAAGTTTATATTTTTGTATATATTGAATATGTTAGAACATATAAAACAATTCTATATATATATTTAGGTATTTTTTACTGTGGAGGAGCTAGCAAATAACTTTCAAAAAGAGAACTGTTGGTACACATTTTTAAAATGGAGAAAGAAAAAAGAACAAAGAAGAAAGGAGGGAAGGAAAAGAAGGAAGGAAAAGATACATTTCACATGTATTTTGATGCACTGGTTTTGAGGTGAGAAGTATAAAAATAAATAAAGAGGGAAAATATAATAAAGAAAATGTGGATATATGGTGTGGTAAATTAAGTAGCTATTTTTCATTCTAATCAATTTTCTTTTGTTTGATAAAATATTTGATTACATTTTTTACTTGCAAATATATATGTATATGCACACTAATTATATATTTATAGTGATTAAATTATGAGAATGAGTTAGCACATATTATATAAAAATTTTGAGTAATTAAATGATGGAGCTTTATAGTCCAAATACATACATGTTCATCTACAGAAGCAATTAGGAAAACATTCATCTGCCTTTGGCTTCAAAACTTTTTCTTGAGGCACAGCAAATAGTCATAATTAATGTGCTGTTGCTCCCTGCCGAGCAACAAGGTTCCGTGTATATCCTCAGGACTTGCCAGAGGAGAATACGGGGTCAAGCAGGATGATGAGTGTCTGCGGCCAAGGAACCACACCAGAGCTGAGAGGTCTGTCAAAGCATGAACTCATTTATTAAAGGAAGTTACACGGCTTTTATGTAGGGTGAGGATGCAGCGAGATCCAATCAGATTGAGGGTCTGCAAGGCATGGGGTGTGCACACAGGCAAGAGTCTCATAGGACTATAGGGCAAGCACGAGCTGATCACGTTCACGGAACTACTACTAGCCAATCCTAGGCAGTGAGTCAGGCAGCGTCATGTAAGGGAAGGAGGTTGCCATGAGGGTATTGTCACCCTTGCTGTCGCCATTATAGAGTGTGTCCCCCATAATGTGCCTTCTGTCCTCTCTACCAGGGGCGATGGTGTGGTCAGGTAGACATCATGGGTTGTTTCTTTTGTGATATGGTAGGAGCAAATCAAGTTCAAAATTGCTTCAAATGAAATATAATAATTTAGGTTACTAGAACCCTTATAATATTTGGGCAATGAAATGTAGTACCCCAAAATAATATTTGAAATTAAACTATGCCAGCTGCTAGAAGTATAGTTTCAAGTATATAACTTAACATTTCTGTGATTCATTTTAAAATATGTAATATTATAAAACATTGAACTTTGTAAGTTATTAGAAATTCATGCAACAAATGAATAATTGCTTTAGAAGCAGGACATGTTCAGGTAAAGTTATCCAGATGAAGAAAACTGTGAACTGTTTGCTTCCAGAAGGACTGAACAAAAAATATATCTATATTCTTGCAGTGTCTCATGCAAGACAAAGACTGAAAGTGAATGTGGCTTGCCAAAGGGACATTTTTAATTATATAGGGCTCATCTGTGTCGTGAAGAGCTTTACCTCCCTCAGTGCTGGTTGGTAGCCATTGATGTTTATAAAGATGAGTCAACCCACATAAATTTGTTCTTCAGAATGATTATTATTGAGAAAGGAGATCCAATTCTTAGTTGTTATAATAATTAGATCGAGATCTAATGAGAATCTTGGTAAGTACCAGTAGGGGTTATGATGTAAATAAAGTGAAAAAGAGTTCAAATTGGAAGGATTTTGTAAACCCTCAAATATAGCAAATAAAAATAGAAAGATGCTTTTATTTCTAATCTGTACCACATTACGTATTATTTTTCTACATTGCATTTAGGTAAGTTCATAACAGGAATTTCAGACTAATTTACATATGCATAAATCAAATAGTAAATAAATCTATTTTAGCTTAAAAATTAGTTTTATGGAATGTATCTCACTGAATGTATTCTGTGTTGTTTTCTATGCATATTGGGAAGTATTTATTTCTACACTATTAAATACAAAGTGATTGGAGTAAGAAAAAACATTGATACTTGTATTTGATACCTGACCTACAAGCACTGTGCAGCCTAGCAATTAAAGATTACATGTAGAATCAAACAACATGAACTTCTGTAGATGTTACCATTCAATCTTTTGACCATTGCTTTTCTAACTTCACCCTAAAGAGGAAGGCATATCATTATTTTGATTTCATGACATCCATTGGGACTCCCTTACTAAGTGCAGGCCAAAGTGCAGATGTTTTCTTATCTTTGCAAACTTCTTCCATCTATGGATTTGTACTGCACATAAACTAGGTTATTTTTTTTTTCTAGGTCTTAGTCTGATGAGGCCAGTGTGGGCCAGTCTACTGGCCAGACTGGAACTTTAGGTTTTATATAACCAGTCTTTTTCTATGAAAAGCCTTTATTTCATACTACAAACCAACTTTATCAAAGAACTCCAATTTGAGATGTTGGCAATGCCAATTTCATTAGTTAGTAATAAAAAGTAGGAAACCCACTTATCAGTGACACTTGTGAATTTAGCTCTCTCAAAACTCACATAGAAATCCATCATGACAGGCCCCACATGGAAATCAGGCATTCCAGAACCCGATCTTACAATAACTCTACCATCCTTTCTAACATAATGTTACACGTAAGAATAAAGCTCACCAATTTTCCTAGCAGATTTATTTGAATTAAGTTATATAATGTTTTATAATTTGTAGGCTCTATTGACCTAAATATGCTTTACTTTAGAGTAGAATAGTTATTTTAATCATTAAGTGTGGGCCTTTATTTCACCTGTCAGAGGAATTATATTTGTCTTTACCACTTAGAGTACAAGTTGTTTAATAATTTTAGACCCCAGTTTTTTTTTTAAGGGTGGGACCACATACTGGGTGTTTAATCCAGAGTCAATTTACCACTGAGCTACATTCCCAGCCCTTTTTATTTCTTATTTTGAGATAGGGTCTCACAAAGTTGTTTAGGGCCTTCCTACATTGCTGAGACTTGCCTTGATCTTGCGATCCGCCTATCTCAGCCTCCTGAGTTGCTGGGATTACAGGCAAACACCACTGTACCTGGGAAAGCTTCATCTTTTGGAACTTTGAATTTGGAATTAAAATAAATCATATTTTCATTTTCTTTATCCATCTATCTGTCAATGAGTACTTATGTTACATCCATATCTTGAGAACTGTGAATAATGCTGTAGTGAACACTCTCTTGGAGAAAGTGATTTTATTTCCTTTGGATATATTCCCAGAAGAGTGATTGTTATATCATGGGGTAGTTCTATTTTTAATTTTCTGAAAATCCTCCGTAATATGATAACGCTTGTCTCAATCTGCATTCCCACAAACCAAGTCCAAGGATTCCTTGTTCATCACACTCTTGCCAATACTTGTTGTCTTTGAATTTCTAGTAATAGCTATGTTAAGAGTGTGTGAACATATCTCATTGTGGATTAAATTTGCATTACTCTATGAATAAGTAACATTGAATCCCTTTACATAAGTAAGCCTGTTGACCATTAGTATTTCTTTGAAAAAATATTCATTAAAAATCTTTAGCTCATTTGTTAATCAGACTATTATGTTTGGTTTGGTTTGATTTGGCTTGGCATTCTGTTTTATGAGTTAAATATTTTGTGTATAAATCTCTTATTGAATATAAACTTAGGAAATGCTGTTACTCTGCTTTGCAGAAATGATTTTGCTTGAAGTAGACACACTTGTTTATTCTTCCTTTGTTGTGTATGCTTTTGATGTCATGTTCAAAAAGGAAATATTACTAAGACCATTATGATGGCAGTTTCCCTCCACGTTTTCTTGTAAGAGTTTTATGGTCTCCTGTCCTACTTTTTAATTGTTTAATGTATTATGAGTTGATGTATTTGTATTGATAGAGTTTCAATTTCATTTTTTACAAGTGGATGTCCAGTTTTTCCCAGCACAATTTAATGAAGACACAAACCACTCCCAATTGTGAGTTCTTGGAATGTTTACTGAAGATTGGTTTACACATACATATGTGTTTAATTGTTGAACTTTCTAGTCTGTTCCTTTGAGCTATGTGCATGCTTCCCTTCCAATATCATATCGTTTGATTAATTTAACTTTGCTGTGTAGTTTGAAATTAGGCAGTGTGATAACTGTAAATAGGTTCTTCGTACTCAATATTTCTGGACTGTACAGGGTCTTATGCAATTTCCTGGGAATTTTAAGGGTTAAGCTTTTACTACAGTTCAAAATGCCTTTGAAGGGCTGGGGTTGTAGCTCAGTTGGTAGAGTGCCTGCCTTGCAAGCACAAGGTCCTGGGTTCAATCCCCAGCACTGCAAAAGAAAAAGAAAAAGAAAAAGAAGACCTTTGCAAATTTTATAGATATTGAATTGCATTGGTAGATCATTCTGAGTAGTATATTCATTTGAATAATATTAATTCTTCCAATTCATGAACATGGGATATCTTTTCATTTATTTTTATCATCCTCAATTTCATTCATTTGTTTTATAGTTATCAGTATACAAATATTTCACTCCCTTGGTTAAATTTATTCCTTTTTAAAAAATTGTTATTGTAAGTGAAATTGGTATGTTTTTTCATAATTTCTTTCTCTCTCTTTTGGTACAGGGCATTGAACTCAGGGCACTCAGTCACTGACGAACATCCCCAGCCTTATTTTGTATTTTATTTAGAGACAGGGCCTCACTGAGTTGCTTAGCACCTCACTTTTGCTAAGGGTGACTTTGAACTCACAATCCTCCTGCCTCAGCATTCTGAGCTGCTGGGATTCCAGGCATGTACCACTGGGCCTGGTTCTTAATTTTTTGTTTTAAGATGATTAGTTTTGTATCATACAAATTTGCTAGATTTATTTATTAATTTCAACTTCGTTTTGGTGATATCTTTATGATTTTTTAATATATAAGACCATGTCATCTATAAACAGAGATATTTAACTTCCTTCTTTCTGATTTGGAGTCCTCATTTTTCTTTCTCAATTTTTCAATCAAGTCTTATTATGCATAGTAGTAGTGATAACAGTGGTCACACATGCCTTTTTCCTTATCTTAGAGAAAACATTTGCAGATCTGAACATTGAATATTATGTTTGCTGTGGACTTGCCATATATGGCCCTCATTGTATTGCAATCTGCACATAATTTATTGGAAGTTTTCATCATAAAAGGACTTAAATTTTGTTAAATATTTCTTATCCGATAAGTTAATGGCATGATTATCCTATTATATTCTGTTAATGTGATTTATCACATTAATTGATTTTTGTATGGTGAACCATATTTGCATTCTAAGGATAAATCCTACTTGATCATGGTATATAAGCCCACAAAAGAGGGAAGTTTGGAAATTAAAAATGTGTATGGACCTCAAATAAATGGCCTACCATTACAACTTAAAAAAAGCAGGAAATATCAATGCAAATTGAGTTTTTGGGTTTTTTTTTGGAAAAGACAAATAAAATTTAAAAAGCTTTTGCTAGCTTGAAGGAAACTAGAGAAGGCTCATATTTTAACATTGATATCATAGATAAAAAATCATAGAGACTGCTATAAATAATCAGTAAGCAAAGACATGATAATTGAGAAGAAATGGATTAATTCCTAGAAATATACAACCTACCAAGCTTGAAAATTTTAAAAGCTGGACAGAGCAATATAATAAATAAGGAGATTGACACAGAAATCAAATTATTCTGTCAATGAAATGTCCATGAGCAGCTGACTTCACAGCTGAATTCTACCAAAGATTTGAAGAACTATTACCAGTGCTTTTAAGACTCTTCTGAAAATTTGAAGAAGAAATACTTCCAAATGAATTCATAAGGATAACATTATCCTCATTCCAAAAGCAGACCAAAGCACTGCAAGAAAAGAAATTACAGGCCAATATCCATCATCAACATACATGCAAAAATCCTGCATAGACTATTAACAACCTGATGTTATGCTTCTGTTTTCTTTGTATTTTTTTTTTCTGTATCCCATAAGTTTCAGTGTGTTGTTTTTCCATTTTGATTTGTCTCAAGTCAATGTTTTAAAAAAATTTCTGATTTGATTTATTATTTGATACATGGAACATCTTTATTCTTTGACACAGGAGCATGTTGCAGAATTTTCCAGTTTTCTTCTTATCACTTTTTTTTTTTTTTTTCTTATCACTTTTGAGTTTCTTTAAATTGTGGTCAAAAATGAGATCATATGATTTCAATTTTTTTAAAATATGCTAAGCTCTTTTATGTTTCATATACATATATATTATATACATATAATATATATATGTAATTTGTCATGGAGAACATCCTGTGTGCACTTAAGAAAAATAAGTATTCTGTTACTATTGTTTATAAACATATATATATTTATGTGTTTATATAAATATATGAAATTTGATGCATAGTGCTATTCAAAACTATTCAAACCCCTTGTTTCCTTATTAATGTTCAGTCTGATCTATTGGTGAAAGTTAGGTATTGAAGTCCTCTACTATATATTTTGCAGTCTGTCTCTCAGATCTACAGATATTTGCTATATACATGTATGAACTCTGATGATGTGTGCATATATATTTTAAATTGTTATATTGTCTTCATAAGTTGACACTTTTATTATTTTATGATGCCTTTTTTTCTTTACAGACTTTGACTTGAAGTCTAATTTTTTGTATCAGAATAGATTCCCTGCTCATTTTTGATTTTCACTTGTATGAAACATCTTTTTCCACCATTTTGCTTTTAGTCTTTGTGTTTGCTTAAATCTGAAATGAGTCTCTTCTGGTAGCATATAGTTGTGTCTCTCCCCCCATTTCATCTGTTTCACAATTCTATGCCTTTTGATTTAAGAATTTTATAATTTATCCATTTTTGTTCAAGGTAATTATTGAAAGATACAGATTACTCTTGCAGTTTTTCAGTTGCTTTGTCTGATTTGTATATTTCTTCATTTTTATTGACTTCCTTTGTGATTTGTTCATTTTCTGTAGGAGTATGCTTTGATTCCTTACTATTTATATTCTATTAATATAACTACTATAAGTTATTGCTTTGTAGTTACCAAAGGAGCTTACATACACATCTAATAGTTTACAAGTGTGTTTCAAACTGACAACTTCACTTTAATCTCATATAAATATATTTGCACTCTCATTTTAAATTTTTGATAAAACAATTTGAAACTTTTATGTTGTTTATTCATAATCCAATTATTTTTGCCATAGGTACTTTTAATTATTTTAACTTTAATCTACAGCAAAAGATATGAATGATTTAAACACTTCTTTTACCATGTACAGTATATTGAATTTGCTTATGAACTTAAATTTATTGGTAAATTTTATACCTTCACACTTTCCCATGTTACTAATTAGTGATCTTTGCTTTATCTTGAAGAACTACCTCAAGCATTTCTTGTGAGCTATACCTAGTGGTGATGAATTACTTGTCTTCTTTTGTTTACAAGTGTTATTTCTCTTTCATTTCTGAAGGTCTACTTTATAGTCTTCTAGTTTGAGAGATAATCATAATTTTGTACTTTGACTATATTATCTAATTGTCTGCAAAAGTCTTGTTCAAAAATCTACTGATACATTAATAGGAGTTTTCTATATGTTAAGAACCCACTTTTCTCTTGATGCAGTCTAAATTCTCTCCTGGTTTGATTTCTGAAAAATAATGTCTTCCTGAGATTTTTTGCTTTGAATTTAGAAACTTTGGAGCTTCACATATTTCAGTTTCAATATTTATCCTCAATTTGGGAGAATTTCAATCTTTCTCTAACTCATGTGGTATGAACGTAACCCCTCTTGATGTTCTCTCATAAATCCATAGGCTTTTAAAATTTCCTCTTACTCTTTTCCTCCTTTTCTCCTCTACTGGATAACTTCAAATGAGCTCATTTGATTTTTTTGATTATTTGTTCTATTTGACCTAGTTAGGCTGTGAAGATCTCCACTGTAAAAATATTAGACAGTGTGCAGCATAGGTATTCCTTCAAAATGGTTTCATCTGTGGTATATGTTTTTTAATTGTGACTCCTCCAAACATGGACATTATGGCTAGTATGAAAAGTCTAGCATCTATTATTAGAAAATTAAAACACAAAACAGATCTCTGTCTTATTCAGCATTATCCATAAAGCTGATGTCTAAAATTTCTCTTTGGTTCTTTTTGTATGTATTCCACATTTGCCAAAATTTAATTTTCTCTTATTGTATTCCTGATTTAATTAAATTGTTTATGTGCTTTTTCCTGTAGCTACTGAGATATCTTAATGGATTTTCACTTCTGTAGTTGATTATTGGAAATTTTTTGTTCTGCTTTGATAATGTCATGCTTCCTTGATTCTTCATGATCATTATAGGTGTCTGATCTTGCATAGGTGTCTGCACATTTGAAGAAGTCACCCCTTTCTGAATTATGGACTGGCTTTGGTAAGAAAAGATCTGGAGGAGAGTAAAAGGAGGAAAATGTTATACTGGTAAGTGTGCTATGGCACCAGATACCAAGTGCAGGGCTATGTATAGCTTCAGGTCTTGGGCACATGGTATCAATCAACTCAGTAATCTGAATCTGCAGTGTTGGCAACTATGTTGTCCATGATGGCAAGAGCTGCACTGTTTCTTAGTGGGCACATTTGCCATTGGAATCATTAGAAGTAATCCCACAGTGAACGATTATGATTACTGGACTCAGACCCAGGGAGTGAAATATGTGCTTGGATGTGGAACATAGATAGATAGGCTATGTGAATATGTAAGCCTGCAGGATGTAGGTGCAGACATGAACATGGTGGTACAGGCAAATGAAAGATTTGATGTTACCTGGGTGCACCTGTGTAGCTGCACAGCCCCAGAGATGGTGACATACACCATCCACAGCAATAGCATCAGTTTCCGGTACTTGCAGAGTACTGCAAGATGGCATTCATGTTCTAATTCCACTGTGAATATACAGAGGTCATTTAGAAGTAGGAGCAGCATCAGAGCTCCAGCTGAATGTTGGTGTGCACACATAATAGCTATACTATATACCAGGGCAGATCCAGCTATGGTAGAGAGATAGGGGTGGTGGCTCAGGCAACTGGAATCAGTGAAGGTGAAAGACTGGAGTCATTGGCAGGAAAGCCCAGAGGGGTCCTCTGCAGAGTTGTCCACAAGGTAGCATACTAACTCCTGCTGTGTGGCTAATATTGATAACCCTCACCCTTCTCTTTTGTTCCTCGGTGTTTCCAGACTTGTCAGTTATACTGGTTTCCCCAAGTAATCTTGATGGGTTAGAATGGAATTAGGTCCTTCAGGCTGTGACCCAAAGTCTGAGGAAGCTGGTGTTCAACCTGTTCTCTTTTGCCCTGTGATAGGAGCTTGTGTGCTGGGGACATATCCCTTTCCTTGGTAAGCAGTGTCAGGCTGGAGTATGGTACAATGCAGGCAAAATGACTCTATAGTCCCTACCACTTCTGGGTTGTTATTTTCAGTTCATTTTCTCGCTACTGTGTTGAAGTTTCCTAAATTCTGAGCTCTTTCCAGTGACTTTCACTCATGAACATATCACTACACACAGTGGATGCCTTTCTAATATTGATTTTTTTGTGTAGGAAGATTAAGGTTGATATTCCAGCTCTATGATTTTGCTATCACTCCTTTTTGTTCTAATTGTTCAAATTATCACAGATTGGTATATAAAGTAAGATTCTTAGTCTGTGTTTTAACAGTCTAGGACCTAAGATGCTTAAATGAATGGATACATACAAGAAAGAAATATTAGAGTGCGTTCCAATGGCAAATTTCTCCAAACATTTATGGCCTGTCTTTTATGAAAAGTCTAACACTTATTATCACTTATTATTTATTACCTTGTTCAAAGGTACCAACATTGTGAGTGTCATTACTGGGATTTAAGTCAGGCTGTCTGACTCGGGGGACTTGTCACTGGAACACATCTTTAATATATCTCTAAATATTGCAATTGCATTTCATTTATCTATCACAAGGAAGCAAGGAAAATATCTTTCATTTACAAATAAATATCTACTGTATTAATGATATTAGACTTAAAAACATAGTAGATAATAAATGTATAATGAAAAACATTTAAACCCTTAAATAAAAAAATGGATTTTCTTATTCAGAGTAAATTGTTCCTATACTTCCAGTGTACTATATCAAGAGGTAATCATCAGACAGGTAAAATCTAGTGCTTAAAATGAAATTCTTTAATAAATACATTATTTATCACAGATATTTTTCCATATTAATTCTGTCTGCTACCTGGTTTGGAGGGACTGAAGATGGTGAATGACATGTATCTGCTCATTTCACTCCCAATACATCCCAGAAAAAAGAACAGGATATTAATAGAAAGACACATGCCTAGAATTTTATCAGGTATTCAGTTTGTTCAATAAACATTGACAAAGTATCCTAGGCACTTTGCTGGGGAATGAGGATACTGAGATGAATAAGACTGTGTCCTCACGTTTAAATAATTCACCTCCTGAGGCAGAGAGACACAGACAAAGCTACAATAATGTCAGGTATAGAAGTACTATCCCAGTACTTTTAAATTTGCATCATAAGTGGAAACCTTAGTGGTCTAAGAGAATAACGAATACTTCACAGAGGGAAATACCTTTGAGCTGTGTTTTAATGAATGTAAATGATTTCAATATCTAACAAAAATGGTTGAAAAAAAGCATCTCAGGCAGGGGGAATAGCATGTGTAAAGGCAAGAGCAACTGGAGGCAGGCAGAACATTTTATGGGCTAGTACGATTGATTAAAAGAGAAGATTGGAAAAACACTGAAAATGTAATGGTAAACATTATGGCTTTTGTATACAATTCTCTCAAAATGTTTTCTATGATCATAAATTTCAAAAATGAAGTTTTTGTATATTGCAAAGGAAAATTAGATTGGATAGATACACAGCAGAAACTTTTTCTCTAACTTTGCAAAACTGGAAGCCATCTTAATTTTCATTGAAAGAGACCTTATGAGCTAATAGTAGAGTTTGATTCAACTTCAAAATAATCATTTTGATCCTTTTGGAATATTTGTCTGATACATATTTGATTATTTCAAGAAAGTTTCTCTGATAAATTGAGAATATATATCAGGATAATGTCAATTTATTTTTATTTTTCCTACTCATATGAAAGATACTGCTTGCTTGCTAGAATGATCTGAGGAACTTAGGTTGAAGCTACGAAGTAACTTAGAACTGTGAATCTCTAACATTGTATTTACAATGCAACCAAATATAATTAAAATAGCAATACACTTGATACAAAGAAATTTGGAAAAACCTTTAGGTTCTGTCAACCAAGGAGAAAAAGAACATTTAAACTTTTTTTTTAAGAATTAATGATTTTATAAGTGCATGTCACAAGAACCAGAGAAGAAAAATAAGATTTTTTAATATTTTATTTTTTAAAAATTAATTAATTAATTAATTTTTGAAAAAAAATTACAGACTTCATTTTGATTCATTGTACACAAATGGGGTACAACTTTTCATTTCTATGGTTGTGAAGCTTTTTTTTATTAAAAAAGTTTTCCATAAAAACTAGGGCTAAATTGTGGCCTTCAAATTTCTTTATCTGTTTCCTTCTGTCTTGCAACCTTTCTAAAAGTAAAAATGCACGTTCTTTATCAAAACCTCCTTATCTTTATTGAAATGCTCTTCTTTGCATTTTCTCCCTCTATTCAACAATTCCTTTTCTTTTCTTTTAATTCATTGATCATTGTTTTCACATTTTTCTTTTAGTTGTATATGGACACAATGCCTTTACTTTATTTATATTTATGTGGTGCTGAGGATCAAACCCAATGCCTCACACGGGCAAGGCAGCACCCTACCACTGAGCTACAACTCCAGTCCAATTCATTGATCATTTTAGCAATCAACCTTTTGAATAATTTGTCTGGCATTTTCTCCACTTTGATTTCTATGGAACCAGTTAATGGAGTGTTATAAATTTTTGGAGACATCTTATTACCTTGTTTTCTCACATTCCCTGCATTTCGATTCTCATATTTGAATATCTGCTTGGGTTGGCGATCTCTCCCACTATTATGTAGTCTTTTTAGTGAGCCACTTTCTCTTTACTGTGTGCCCTAGAAAGGTGTATCTCAGGATCAAAGCACTCACTCAACATGATCACATGCCATGATCAATCCTTAATACTCAAGAGAAGATAATAATTACCAGTAACTACAGATAATAATTACCAGTAATTACAGAACAAACCATATACTAATAAACCATAATGACTTATTGAAATTTTTTTTCCAATTCCACTCATCTGTAAGTGAAAAAGGGAAGCATTTTACAGTTCGCTAAAAATGTAGGCACTAAAGAAAATACAATTAATATTAGATTATGTAGGGCATGGAAAAAACAAAATAGGAAAGCAGCAGCACATAAAACCATAAATTATAAAGCATGGGAGAGAAACAGATGCAGATAGTGTGGGAAAGGAAAGGGAAAAGAAAGAGGAGAGCATAAGAATGAAATATCAGAAAGTAAAATAAATCCTATTAACATGTGGAAACATTAAAACATATAAAATTGTAATGAAATATTCAATATCTAATAAATGGGGGGAATCTATTTAATCTAATCAATACAGAGGACAACATGAGTACAAAAAAACCCTAGCTTTAAAAGTCTAAAAAATATTCCTCACTGAGCTTTGTGGGATGGAGAGATTTCTTCCTGGGCCTTTCAGATTTGCATCCAATCAGGTTTGGGGAGGTTGAGTAAAACGCCTATACCTCCTCAGCTTGTTCTCCATGTTTCTCTGTGTGTAGGGGTAGCAGCCACACCAGGCATCTGTGTTGGGTTACCCAGATGTTTATGTAGATTTTATTTTCCCTCATCTCACTCAGTTTTTGGCTTCAAAAACTGATAGAACTGAATCCTGGCACCTATCCACATAGACTGCTATGCCCACCTCTGACCTGAACCTAGATGGCATCTGCAGTTCCTTGGCATGTCTGGGTACCCAGTATCTCTCTGGTGGGTCAGAGGAAAGTGCACCTGATTGTAGCCTTGAGGCCAGATTGCTTTCTGGCCAGGACTGAAGCCTCTGTGCCTGTCTACAGAAAAGCTACTCTGACCTGGGGCTATCAAATAGGATGGAACTCCCAATGTCATTTCTGGTGTGTCAGGCAGAGGGGCAATTGCAACCGCAGGGGTGTACTGATCAGAGGTATGCACCGTTCCCTAGGCACCTCGTTCCATGGTGGTACCATGGTCTCTTCCTGCTCTGACCCACTGTCATTCTTAAGGGCAGGGGTGGGCGCTCCTAGCCTTCAGCTCACAGTAGTCCCACTGCACTGGGTACTCAGAGGCCCTATTTCAAAGGCATTTCCTATGATAGTAAATGCTGGTATCTCTAGGTGGAAGGAAGCTGTAGAGATTTAATTCCTTCCAGAGCTGTAGGCTTAAGTGTGGTCTCTACAACCAAGCTAAAGGGATTTCATTCCAATTACCATTTTAAGAAAGTATCATGGGATGTAAGACAGACATCTGCTTAAATATAATGTATTTGAATTCTTGAGAATAACTCATGACTTTATAAAACTTATGCTTTTGAATGTGAAATTTAGAAGCTTATGATAGAAACCTTCAATTAATGTGCTATTCATGTATATACAAAATTATACAGTAATATCTCCATACAAGTCAGGTAAATAATCTTTCTAAGGTGACACATTAACAGAAAAGGGCTTGACACAATGAACTAAAAGAGTACTTACATTTCCAGCACTTAAAATAATTAGATTTTATTTTTCTAGACTGAGGCTCATTTTTAAAAAAATAAAAATAAAATAGTTTTATTGGGCTCTGGAGGTCAGGTTTATTATTTTTTCATTTGAGTATTTAGAGTCTTCTATTTATGTAGCATCGTTACCATTTATTATGTACATCCATTATTTTGCAACATGATAGTGGCTCATGGAAACATTTTTCTACAGAATTCCCATTTCTTCTAAATTATACTTTTTTTCTTGTTCTTTAAAATTTATTCTAATTAGTTATACATGAGAATAGAATGTACTTTGGCAAAACATACATAAATGGAGTGCAATTCTCATTCTTATGGTTGTACATGAAGTAGAATCACACTGGTCATGTAATCATATATGTACATAGGGTAATAATGTCAGATTCATTTTACCATCCTTCCTACCCCTATATTCCCTCCCCTGCCTTCACTCCCCTCTACCTAATACAAAGTAACTCTATTCTTCACTTCCGGCCCCCCTTATTGTGAATTGGTATCTGCATATCAGAGAAAACCTTAAGCCTTCAGTTTTTGGGGGATTGGCTTATTTTGCTTACTATGATATTCTCCAGATCCATCCATTTATTGGAAAATTCCATAATTTCATTCTTCTTTAAGGCTGAGAACTATTCCATTGTGTATATATATATCATATTTTCATTATCTATTCATCTATTGAAGGAATTCTAGATTGGTTCCATAGTTTAACTATTGTGAATTGAGCTGTTATAAACATTGATGAGACTGAGTCACTGGAGTAGAGTAATTTTAAGTTCTTTGGGTATAAACAGAGGGGTGGGATAGCTGGGTTACATGGTTCCATTCCAAGTTTTCTGAGGAATCTCCATACTGCTTTTCATAATGGTTGTACCAATTTGCAGTCCCATCAGCGATGTATATACTTGACTTCCCCTAACCTTACCTACTTTTTCATTACATAATATAATGAATTTCCCAGGTATTGAAAGTATATAAAGCAATTACACATGAAAGAAATAGTTGTTTAAACATAAGCTGTGGACAAAATCACATTTGGAAAAACAATGGCTAGAGAGCACTAATTTACAAGATTTAAGTGTGTTGAATGAAGTGTTCTCTTAAGGTCTATAACTATGACAACAAAAATCTAGATCATCAATATATTATAGAATTAATTAGATCAAAATTTCAAACAAATATTTGTACTTCATAAACTGCCTCATGACACTAGTGTTAACGTTATTTTAGCTACGCCTTGTTTTCGTCAGTTTTTTCACTGCTGGTATGAAAAGATCTGACAAGAACAATTTTAAAGAGTAAAAGTTTACTTGGGGCTCATAGTTTCAGAGGTCTCAGTCCATGGACAGATGGCCCCACTCCTCAGGGTTTAAGGTGAAGCAGAACATCATGGTGGAAGAGAATGGTGGAGGGAAGCTGCTCACAAGATGATCAGGAAGCAGAGAGAGAGACTTCACTTGCCAGATACAATAAAAATAATCCAAGCACATCCCCAATAACCCACCTCCTCCAGCCACACCCTACCTGCCTTCAGTTACCACTCCATTAACCCCCACCAGGAATTAATTCACTGATTGGGTTAAGGTTCTCATTTCACCTCTATATCTTTTTGCATTGTCTCACACATGGGCTTTTGGGGGACACCGAATATCTAAACTTTAACACCTTATTAATATGTTTTATTTTAAAAACTCCCCCCAAAAATCATGTCTCTTTTACCCTTTTGAAACTGAACACATATGCTTTTAATCTATGCCCTCCCAAAAGTAATTTTTTTCAGTGATGAAAATGTTTAGTATTTACATGTACTTACACTGCAATATTCAGCAGAACTTCACTCTGTAAGCAATTAAAATTAAAATTTCCACTAAGGCCATAAATGGAATTGCCTAAAACATTTTTGATTTCTTTACAAATTCACAAAATCTTAAGCTATAAAAGACCACATTACCCATTTTTTAAAAATCAATATTTTACAGTCATAATATCAGCTTTGTCTATTTAAGGCAAAGCATATTTTTAAAATTAAATTATATAATATGAATAAGGAATCAACTTATTCCATTTATGCCATTCCGAGTAATATTATCCACTAAACCTGAAAAGTAGTATATTAGAAAACGTGTTTCTTTAGCGCTCTATTTCCACAATAGAACCAAATTTCCTTTAGTCCTTTTTGAAGGATTAATTGCTTGTTTACTTATTCATTGATACACTAAACAAATAGTCAATGAGTTATTATTCACCAGATTTTGAGGCTTCTTGCAATGTCCTTGATGTGTGATTTCCTATAGAATGAACTGCTCAAACAAAGGCCTGAATAGAATTTTTGTGGACAGTTAAAGTGAGTGTAAACAAAAGAAACTTGACAGAATCAACTTTTTCCCCTGGTGGCATGCATTCAGTTAAGAGCAGCAATCATGTTGCGAAGGCAAACTCACAGAAACCATCAGTGAAAAACCTTAGCAAAAAAAAAAAAGACAAAAAAAATCTAGCACAAAATCCTCCAAAAGATTGATCTGTGATCTCACAGCTATATACCAGTGAAAGACCCTCAGTCTCCCTGTCCAAGGAAGATCACGCGAAGACACTGCTGGCTGCAAAAGCAGGAGGTGTTTATTGGTACACAGGCGCCTGCGGGTGCTCAGCAAAACCTCGGCCGGAGCTTCGGTGAACTGGCACACCGGGCTTTGGGGTACAGGGTTTTTATAGGGTAAAGGGGCAGGTTTCGCGCGTGGTACGCAACAGGTATTTTATTGGCTAATTTGAATCCAGCACATAGGTCACCTAAAGGGTGGGGTTGTTTCTTGCTGCTTGTTCAGGCATGCCCTGGACTTGTTCAGGCATGCCTTGGGACCCGACGATCTGTGCTTTCCTAACCGCCCTGTTCTTTCTCAACCTGTTTATCAGTTAAACGACCCCCGGGCAGTTCCCGAAACCCGCTCCCCTAAACTTCCTTGGGGGTTGGGTGAAGCGACCTATGTCATGGGTTTAAGACATAGAGCTGGGGTCTTTCACCAGACATTACTTAAGTGATCCTGAGTATCATGAAAAATGAAGTGAGTTTAGCATGTGCATCTTTGGATATATTTGTTACTGTTTATGAAGATGAAGAGAAAAGCATTTTCAGACAGAAATGTGTGTGTTAAAAAGACAACATTCAGACATTGCCTCTCCAGGGGACAGTGAGTGGGAGGTAGAAGGCACTCTTCCTCTTCACTTGTTATGTAAAGTGCCTCATTAAGACTAGGATCCACTCCTACAAACAGGAGGGAGGACATGGGAGTACTGGCCCATTACCTTGCTGCAACTTAACCCTCGCAGAATTCCAGTAAATATTCATGAATCATCCTCAAATATTGGGTTATAGGTAGACTAAGATTCCTGGGATAATAGAAGGAATGCTTGAACTTATAAGGGACAAAAGTCTTACTAATTTGTCACCTGTATTTATAGGTTGGTATTCGTAAGTATTTCTTATAAGAAAAAAATAGAAAATAAAAGCATTTATTGAAAACTGTATTTTTAAAAAAATATTTTAAAATAAAATACAAAGGTCAGTAATTGCCATTAAGTTTCATTTTAACATGCTAAATATTTGGTAAGAAAACAACATTGAAAGAACGTTTATTTTTAACAGAAAAATAACAAAATAGATATCTTTGATCTCTTTAATGAATTCAGCATCATGCTCCTAAAGTAAAGAAAAACATCACATTACAATTCTGTATTGTTCATAGTTTCTTATTGTAGCCAGAACTGGTTAGGTAGTCAGTGTAGAAATAAAAGAAATCGGGTCAAATCGAGAAAATGAAGGAATGGAAAACACCTATGTCTGGAAGTTGGAGACTGCCCTGGGGAGTGGAATATCACCTACATCTGGAAGTTGGAGGCTGCCCTGGGGAATGGAATATCAAAGATCTCCGGAACCCATTGATAACCAGATCTACCTGTCTTTATCGAGAACTGTAGGCAGGGAGTTGCTAATTAACATCTGCTGGGACATTACCTGCTATCGCTTCAGCCCTCCCCCTGCCCATCTGCTTTTCTGCTTTTACCACTCACCTGCAAAAGTGGGCCTAGACAGAGAGGAAGAATGAGGGGAGAAGGGAACAAGAGAGTAAAACTTATAAAAAGGACAGGATTTACTCGCCACATGGATTCCGCCTTTGGGTCCCCTTCTTCCACCCAGGAGAAGTCTGCTTTTACTTTTCTTTAATAAAACTTTATCTTCCACTTTACACTTGCCTCGGTTTGCTTCTATGGCGTTATTCTTCAACACCTGGGGAAGCAGGACTCGGCACCGGTAACAAAGGGTTACATTATCAGGTTGGCCACATGTCAGAAAAAAATAATGTCTATGCATGTGTGTGTGTGTATGTTTTTCCCCTTAAGTGCATCTGATGCATTAACTGTTTTTCTTTTTAAAGTTGAATTAAATATTTTAATTATAAATGTGGTACAATTATTATGTAATGAAATAAAACTTCTCATGCCAACATACATATAAATATACAAACTGCATACATTCACATGCCTATATTTGCCTTCGGAATTTTGATGATGGAATGTCTCTGGGATGTTGAGTTTTTCTCATCCATACCTGAAATAAAAAAATAAAAGGAATGTAGAATATAGATAATTTGTATTTATTCACGAAGTTTTCATTTAAATGTGGTATTCTATCCCATTATTTTAAAAATGCATTTATTCTTTCAGTGAAATGCATAACTTATTCATTTAGAAAATCAACACCAAGACACACAATTCAGGTTTCATTAGAATTATTTCCAAGAATGGATGTTTCAGTGGGGGAAGAACCATGTTTTGAGAAAAAACTAGATATTTGAGAAACAAAAATCAGTGTTTCCCATCATTCTAGCAAGTGTGTGTATACCATTTTTTCCATTACCAGTTACCATTTTTTCTCTCTGTTTTATATTGTTATAAAGCAGAATTCTCTGATTTGGAGGGTAAGGGAAATAAAATTGGAAGTGAGCTATTTTTCTTAACATGAGGCTCAATTGCACAATATTTTCCCTAATAAAATTACTGACGGGATAAACTCATGAATAAATTCATAAAATGATGAATAAATTGACCAACTAAGGTGACTGTACTCTACTCAAGTATATAAGTACGAACTTCCAAGAAAAGACAGCTTAACTTGATATTTTCTGACAATTTTTTAGATAGAACATAAAATTTTCATAGTAAGAGTTTTAAAAATACAAACAAATAAATGCAAATTAATATTTCACTTGTTAAGTGTTCATTTGGACAAAGTGTAATTTCCCATATTCCAAGAAGTAAGTTGGGATTAGGTCATATGAATATGATTTGTTTTATAGCACTTATGAATAAAAGAATCTTAAAGATTAGTGATTTTGAACATAGTTTAATAAATTTGGTAAAATAGAAAATATTCAGTCACTTATTAGCTCATTCATTAATTATGTTATAAAATATTTATTGAGGTAATAAAACTTTTTTAAGAGTGAAGATTTTCAAATCATGTATTCTAGGTTCTACATTTTGGTAGCTTGTGGAATTGGTCAGCATCTTCACCTCTCTATTCCTCAGTTTCATGTGTAGAATTTTAGGATATGAGAAATTTTTTTCATGGGTGTTATATGGATTTAGTCACAAATTTTATTCCTTTAAATAAATGCTTACTAAATATTATCAAATAATATCTAAATATCTACAGCATTTTGCATCCTTAAATCACTTCTTTCTAATCAATATTTATTGTCTGATCTGTTATGAACATGTTCATTTATAAGTTGATTTAGATTTAGATAAGTTGATTTATTTATGTGATTTTTGTCCATCTCATTCAGGATAATATGATCTTACAGTGAAAGATTTTGCAATTTAAATTAGTCTATGATGTATTCAGCATTTGCATTTCCAAACACATGATTGTTTATTGTTTTCTACACATTTTAAAAATTGATGTCTTTATGTTTTATATGAATCCTGAAATTTCACAGTGCTTTCTGTTATATTAACAGAATATCTGAGATCATTAACATCTAGAGAGGAAATATTTATTTTGGTTCACAGTTTCAGAAATTCCAATCTGTGATCTATGTCCTAATCCTTTGGGCCTGTGATGAGGCAGCACATCATGGCAGGAGCTCAGGGCAGAGCATAGTACTCATCTCATGGCCAAAAGCAAAAGGAAAAAGGGAAGGGACTAGCGTTCCACAGTAATCTACAGGGACAAACTCCTAATGACCTAAGTTCCTCCTGCAAGGTCCCCCCTCCCAGAGCCTCCACAATCCCCCACCAATAGCTCCACTCAGTTGACCAAGTTTTTAACTCCTGGACTTTGGGGCACGTTCAAGATCAAGGAATTCAATTGAATCATGGTTAATAAGTGTTGGACTTCCAATAAAATGAGCTAGGAAGGAGCCAGGCTGCAAGGCTGCTTTACAGAGGCCATGTGCTTTAGAGGTTAGACTGAGTGAGTATTTTTGAATGTAACTGCTTATCTTAATCTTATTTTGCCAATCTGCCGCTATGTGATTTTGTTAAATAAATACTTAATAAAATTTTAAATTATTTCACATTTCTTTCTTGAAAAATGAGGACCATAATTTAAGATTAATATGATGATCAATGTTGCATTGTAGCCAAAGAAGTAGAATAGTACATGGCTCATAATAAATATTCAAAAATAATTGAGAAATAACTATATTATGTATTAGTCTAACTTTGCTGGTTTGAGACTAAGGGAATAAGCTTTCATACAAATGTAGGAAAAATGTAGGAAGCTGTTGCAATATGCCAACTGCAGACTACTTTTGGTTGATGACACAAAAATTGAAATATATAGAATAAGTACCATGATTTAGAGATAAAGTCAATAGTGTTTGCTAAGAAATGGAATTGCACAGATAGAACTATCAGTGTTTTCTTATACTATTTCTTCCTTGGCGTTTTTTTTCTATTAAAGCCTTTTTGAACCCAGAACCAATCTGAGTAGTTATTTATAATTGCTTTTTTAGAATTTCATAATGGAGTTTATTTTGTGTATAAGAGCAGAGATATGAATTTATTTGTACACAGCCACTTGCCAAGAACTATTTATCGTATATTTTATTCTCAAATTGTTTTTTTTTCATCATATTGTATACATACATTATATCCATATGTTTCATACATATATATGCTTTTCTTCATCACATATGCATATTGTTAGGGATATAAATCATCTCTCTATTCTGGAAAGAAGACCATAATTGGTTAGTAATTGAAAACTTAATGTAAACTTTAATTTCTGCTGAGGAAATTTCTCTCTATGGTTCCCTTTCCTGAATTTTCATAACTTTTCCTACACTTTGATCTTTCACTGAAAAAATTTAAAATAATTCAGATTTGATTATCAGTGTATTACACATAGATGTTTAATTTTAAAGAAGGCAATATTTTTCAACAGAATCATTATTATATTTGTGTAAGATGTATTTATTTCTCAAAAAAACTAAAATTTTTAACATGTTCATGTATGCATACATTATATATTATAATATATAATATATAATATAAGCAAATTTAAAATACAGTACAGATAATGTGAAAATATCCTACACTTAATTTATAAGACAGTTTATGACTTTGGCCTGCACAAATAATATTTCATATATCCTTTTTTAATAGTATAAGACCTCCTTTTTAATTTGATTTAATTTTATTTTTTGATTCATTGCACACAAATGGGGTACAACTTTTCATTTCTCAGGTTGTACACAATGTTGAGTCACACTGTTTGTGTAATCATACATGTACATGAGGTAATGATGCTTGTCTCATTCCTGGGTGATACTAAATAGTATTAGTAGTAGTGATTCTCATTAAGTTGACACTAAGTATTCTATTGCCAATAAAGTGGATATGGATTTTCTTCAACACACTAAAAAGTATTTTTCTGTCTTACCTTGTAACTTGTCATATATTTGAGATATTTTTCTGCTATTAAAATTTTACTTATTACTGACACTAAAATAGCAATTAAACTTCCCCAAGGTGTATATATATAAATACACATATATATATATACATATATACACATATATATATATATATATATCTATATATATATATATATATATATATATATATCTGTAAGTACCAAAATGAGATTTCCACTGAGAGGATTCCCATTGAAGTAAGGAAGTGGCCAAATCTCAACTAAAAAATTAAATGACGATATATTCTGGTAGGAACTACAATATTTGGTAAATTTGACTCTTACTTGGTGTTGAAAATGTGTTTAAATATAATATTACATTATTCTAAATAACTCGTTATATTTGGAATTAATTAAATATTGGTTTTATAAGAATTACTAATGAAAATAGAAATTGCCATTACTCATAATATCTCAGAAATTTTATCTCTTAGTTATGTTAAAGCATCATTTAATTTTACTAATTATCAACTCAAATTGGAAGTTAAATGTATTTCTGGTCGCTATCAATATTAATGTAATTTTTCAAAATGAGGGCTCTGTTTTTTATCTGAAGAAACTAGAACTGTTCTGGACTCCATTTTTGCCCATAAACTCAGTAGGCTGAAGCCCTAAGTCTGAATGCATCAAAATGTAATGTTATTTAGAAACAGAGCCTTTAGAGATAGTTAAATCAAAAGGAGATCATTAGTCCAATCTGATAGGACTTCACCAGAAAAGTTGGAACAGAGAGAGAAAACAAACTAAAATGGAAAGAGGGGAAACAACGAGTGAGAGAGAGACCAAGGATGAGAATCCAAGGAAGAAGGGCCATGTGAAGAAGTAAGAGAAGATGGCCTTCTGCACACACAAAGAGAGCCTTTGAAAGGAACCAAATCATGTCAGTACCTTGTCCTTGAATCTCCAGCTTCCAAAATTGTGAGAAAATGAATTTCTCTGATTAAAACCACCCAGTCTGTAGTACTTTGTATGGTATTTTCTAGCAAGTACTTATGAAGACCTAGAAAAGTTAGGGACAATGATGGGGAGATTATAGATTCAAATTGAAATAGATCATGCTCCAATGGTTTCAACATAATATGATATTCTAAAATTAGTCTTGTATAGTAACAATGGTTTCTCTTACCTGCATTAAAAAATGTGCAATATTTTTCAATTAAAATATTGATTCAGAATGGAATAACTACAAATGCAATTTTATTGCAACCATTAGATTGCAGGTTTTCACTCTGAGAAAATTCGAAAATTCTTATTTTTTAAATGAAAATACATTTATCTCAGAAATGTTGACCTTTTCAAACCTAAACAAGTTTTTCTCAGTAACGAAAAAGATTTTTCCTTAGAAAACACATACTTTCTTTGATCTCATGAAATATTCAATGTGGTAATGAAGCATGTTTTGATTTCTTGTAAACCTCCTAAGATATTATTTTTCTGAGTTTGACGGTAGTGCAAATTTTATCACATAGCATGAAATGTGTTATTTTGATACATAGACACCATATCAGAACTTATCATTGCACATTCAACTTTATGACAAAGAATATTTCTCTGTGAATTTTGCACACAATTTACATGTGATTATAAAAAAGTATTAATTTCAGATTCTGAAGGGTTTTTACACTGTTAATTGGTGAGTTTGTACTGATAAATATATTGATGATGGATTAACATCTCAATATAATTGAAAGTATATATGTAAAGTAATTTATGACATGTGAATATTCCCATAGGCTGGGAATATAGTTTTTGGGATTATAGTAATTAACAATCTTACATTCATCTCTACTTACAGAATTCTCACCTAAGTCAGTATACGGACATGGTATAAACAGATAAGAAAAGGGTGTACAAATATATTCCTATGATCAAATACTGGGATTCCAGTCTTACTGTCTTCTTTTTGTTTGTATTCCATTCTCAATTTCTTTTTTGAGGGAATTATAATCTTATATTTGTAGAAATATAAGATTAAACATGTGATGAAAGTAAAGAGAAACAAAATGTTCTCCATACCAGAAATAAAATTATAGTAAATAATAGAATATTGTCACTTGGAATGATACTGTCTTTATACTGTAATAACATATTTAATCAAATTCTATCTTCCTTATTTCTTTATTATCACTGTTCCAGGCTTGTCAATTGCCATTGTCACTACCTTAGATCAATCTGTATCTCAACTGCTTACAGTAACTACATCCAAACTTATCTTCCAGTCTTACCATTCACCTCCTCCTTTACATACTCCATAGCTGCACCCTAAGTGATTAGAAATTAAAATGGAAACATACTAATCTTCTGTGTAGACTATTTCAATGTCCCCTAGTAGTATTCATGTTTTAAATAAAAACAAAAACTTACAATTGAATTATTAAATGCCTGTTATCTCTTCATGGAAATGTCAGCACCAATCTGCATTCTCTTGGTTTGTATTTTTTCCACCTGTTTATTATATAGAGAGACTTCCCCATGTCCTGGTGGTTTGCAAAATACCTTCTCATATATTTACTTATATATGACTAATATCAAATATCTTTTTACCAACTGTACTTCAATATAGAAAAAAGTTTCCCATAATATTAATAAGAATTACAACACAATCTGAAATATTTGACTGAAATATTTCCAGCCATAATGAACTACTCATTTCTCTGAAGTTTTGCAATATTTCATATCAATTAAACAATGCAATTTATTCTGACTGCTTTTTTGCTACATGTGTATGTAGCCTCAAAAAGTAACTGTATTAGTTTTCACTGCTGTGACCAAAGTGATTTTCACTGATGTGACCAAAGTACCTGACACAAACAACTTACAGAAGGAAAATTTTATTTTGGTTCACAGTTTCAGAGATTCCAGTCCATGGTATTCTGACCTCATTGTTCTGGGCCTGGAGTGAAGCAGAATATCATGGCAGAAGGGAATGGTGGAAGAAAACTGCTCAGCTCATGGCAGTCAGGAAGCAGACAGACAGACTGGAAAGGACCAGGGAGAAGACAAATCCTTCAAAGTATTTATCCCTGTGACCTATCTCCTCCAACTACCTTTCACCTTCCAATAGTCCATGCAGCTATAAATGGATTATCCACTGATGAGTTCAGAACCCTCAGGATCCAGTATTTGTCTTTAAGTCCCATGTCTGTACACATGCCACTTCGGGGGACATTCCTGATCAAAGGCCTAACAGTAAACAACTTAAGAGAACTGTGCTTTCTTATACTGTTATAGGCTTTCAGTATTTAGCCTAGCATTTTTTGTAGTACCACATGAAAATAATTTTAACTTCAACTGAGTAAATATTTATCCTTACAGTAAGTTTACTATGTAAACAAAAACTCAAACATGTGTATATAAACATTTTCCATTACAAAAATATTTTGGATATATGTATAAATAAATAAATATGCAAGTGTAAGTAAAGTAATTGACATTTTGGTGCTTCCTTTTTTTTGTTTCATAATATTCAGAATTGTTAGAAAATAACCATGCTAACTAAATGTGATTTTAGGGGATGATGTGTCTGGTACAAATAATAATACAAAGCCTATTCCATAAAAAAGTAATCAAGCTATATCTCACACATGTTTGTTGAGGGATTTAATGCCCCACAATATAGTGTACATAAATGTAAACTACATTAGACATTTCCAGTATTGAATTACAAGATTATAACTGTCTTTGAAGAAATAGGTTGTCCTTGCTAAAATCATCTTGCAGCAGGTTAAATTTTTATTTACTTTTAGTATAAATAAATTTCTAATGTTTAAAAATAAAATATAGCATAAATCTGAACTTCTGCCTCCAAAATATCTGTGAGTGCTACCATGGTTCCCAGTGTCAGAAAGATTGATATCATCAGGGCACATTGTCCCTTAGGCACACTCTAGCTTCCCTGCTCTTTCATCTTATAACTTACCTGAGTAATTTTAGCAAAGCTTGATTAAGCAGAGCTTTCCATCAGTTTAATACGGTGTCTCTTAATGAGGACTGAGAACAATTATGGATCTATGATTAATATCCTTTGACCTTTAGCTGAGAAGTATAGGTGCTTCAATCTATGCTGCATATAGGCCTTTTGTAAATGAAAATCACCCCCAAGAAATGCATTTTGGTGATGAGGCAAAGAAATCTAAGCAGAATGAAATATCTTGCATTTATTTCTTGTAGAACAGATGAATTGAAAAACATAAAACTGTTCTTGAAATGACGGTCAGGAGGAATCCTTGTGTTTTCTTAAGTACCTAAATGATTAACTTGATTCTTATTCAATCTCAAACCCCCAAACCAAACAAAATCCTCTTGCTAATGTAACCAAATCATAGGAAATTAAATAGGCTTAAGTGGAATTTTAGTGGATGGAGGTTTTTGAGGCATGCCACATGCTGGTTAATTTACTATTTGAGTTAATTATAAGCTAACAATTCTATTCTGCATCAATAATTTTTAAGTTTTTGATAACTCCCCAAAAACAATATAGAATTGTCTATATCAGCTTCAGCCTCCAAAGTTTGAAAATCTTTTAAATTAGTCTAGATCTTGTAATAAAATGTTTGGTTAATGCTGGTTTGTAGTTATTTTCACTTGTGCTAAATACAATTTCCTTTCTGTAGACAAAATGAGGATAATATGCATTCCAACTTTTGTGAGGCATCTTGATGTTCCCAGAAAAACTAAAAACATCAGAGATTTTTGATATCATGGAAAGCAAACAGAATGATATTTGCACTAAAGTTTGAAGCAACTTAATGGATACATTAGTATCCACTAGTTGACTTTGAAGAAACCATTAAAAATTATGTGTACAAAGTGAAGTATATATATACACTTTCATACTAGGTCCTTTATTTGGAGGACCACTTTCAGGTTAATGCAGTGTTTGTACTATTACATATCAAAATATGTAATCATCATTAAATATAAAAAAGAAATTATCAGAAGGTAAGAAAGAATGTTTTTTTATTAAACAATCTTTCTAATGTTACATTTGAAGATCAAATACATAATGTTACCGTATTTTAAGTGACATATAACTAATCAATTAGTTGATTAATCTTTCAGCTATAACACATCCTCTTTGTAAATATAGTAATTATTAGTTTTTATGTGATTTGAAAGTGCAGTGTGCTGATTATCATCTTGCCATTTATGATTTTGACCATTAATACTTTTTTCTGAAGTTCCATGTATGGTTGTTGCATTTCTGAAGCAAATATTACTTAGTTTTTCTTAGTTTAGATTTCACTTACTTCCTATTTTTAACTCTTACAGAAACCTAAATAATAACATGATAAAATTTTTCAAAATATTTTTATATTATTTGTTTTTGGTAATAATTTAAATACTTTCTTGACTTTCCTATGTTTTTTTCCTTTTTACTTATTTGGTGGATCTATGGGATTAAACTCATGCATGCAGGCATGCCATTGAGCTCTATCCCTAAACTCCCTACTTTTCTTGATCCTGTTGACATTAGTTGTTTATTTTTTTTTACTTGTACAGGTGTGCATCAATCTATACATATTACATTCTTAAATTTTGATCCAAATTGACTATCCATAAAATTTACTTCCTGTTAGGCATTTGATATGCCTATGACTTAACATGCTAAATAAATTTTCATAATCCATTTAAAATTAAATAATACAGAAGATAAAGTTTATAAATGCAATAAATACTGATACAGGATCAATCACAAAAACAAAGCAAAAAATTCTGTATTCTTATCTAAAATTAATTTTTATCATTGCAATGCAACAAAATCATAAATGTATTTCTATATTTTTTTCACCTAAGGAAAATCATATATACGTGCATATATTTGTATGTGTGAATATATATGAATATATATGTGTGTGTGTATATATATATATATATGGAAAAATTAATTGGAATGTCAGTGCTGTAACAAGTAGTCTTCATTCGATATGTGTAATTTGGGAAAATGATGTAGATTCTCAAAACAGTAGAATTGAACAGGTCATGTATAGTTCACACATACATTTAGTTTAGAAACCTATTCACTGGAATATTAAATTAACTATACAAATATGTTCATTAAAATTTAAAGTATTTTTAGTGACAGCAAATGAATTGACCACTATTCCCTCATGAAAGTACGTGATAGAATCCCACACAGTATATCCATAGAAACCTCTCAAGTCAGTAAATGCTATGAAAGTTTTGAGTGACTGATCTGTCAAACATTTAGGATCCATGTCATTTTTCATTTCTCTAGTTAGAAATAATCAATTTGCTTCTCATTTAAAATTTTCACTTATTTTCTCTTTGAAATAATGGACTTTGACTTTAGAAACTAATTGACATGTGAATAGCAAAGCAGAAATAGTTTTTCTCACCATCATCAATGTGGAATTACATTAGTATGCCAAGATGCCATATTGTTATAAAAATGTCTGAAGCAGTATCAATTATATCTTTTAATTTAGAGACAAATTGGAAATAAACATATTTTCCTCTATGAAGTTAAATTGCAAACCATGTCCAATATATCCCATTTATTTAAAAATTATTAATTTTTCACTACTTGCTTGCAATATATCATATAAGTATCAGTTCAAAAGGGGAGAAGCTATTCTGTGATATATAGAAGTAGATATACATATTTAGTTAGTATGTTAGTTTATGCTTTTAGTATGCTAGTATACACTATTATATTAGTATGTTAAAATATACTATTATATTACTAATATCAGTATTTATTATATATTAGCATGTATTATTACATTATTAATATATCAGTAAGTATTTACTAAGAAAAGCCACCCTAAATTTTGGTGGATTATATCAACAAATATTCAATTTATTCCTTATTACCTGTATTTAAGCAATTAGGGTTCATCTTCATCAGTTCTCTGTCACTTCGCCTGGACTAACCAATGCATTTACCATCACTGAGTGGCCAAATGGGATAACTGGGATGGGTGCCACTCTAGATATGGGCTTTTCAAGCTTGTCCACATTCAATTTAATACAGGGTTCCCAAGGTTATCAAAAAAGCAAGCCCCAATGCATGGGAGCTTTGAAATCTCTGCTGACAATGTTTACTAAGGTTCTATTGTACAGAGTAAGGTGACATGATCAAGCTCTGATTTAAGGATGGAGAAACAGTCTCCTGACGGGAGAACTAGAATGCTGCATTCCACCTAACAGAAAGAAATTGCACCTATCAGAACGAAAATTCCAAGATAATACAACACAACAGAATATAAGGTAAACATATTTTTCAGGGAATATGTACTTTGAATTATAGCATACTACATAAAATCATTATTCATTGAGGTCATTCAACAACTGCACTTTTTAAAATTTGAAAAATACACTGCTGCTTCTGCATTTATATCACATTAAAAATTTTTGCAGTGCCAAGTCATTGATTCATTTCTTGACTTACCTTTGCACCAAAGGGGGACACATGGGCTTAGCTTTGTCAGTCAGAAATACCTGCCTCCCCATTTTGAAGCTAGGGGTACAGATTAAAAGGTATAGTGCAGAAGAAGATGAAAGAAAAAAAACCCAAAAACTATGCCAGTTTCAGGGCAACAATGAGGAGCATTCTAATGTCTGTCCCCTAGGCACAGTGTTACCTGCATTGATGCAGTACTGTCTCCACAGAGCCTATGAGGTTCAAGAATTTGGGGAGACTTTTGCACACTACAAAGCCTCCATTTCTGTTTTTTTCTTTTCTGTTTTTTTTTTTTTTTTTTCACTCTTCTGAAGGGTCTATAATCTATCCAGAATCCATCCCTTAATACCTTTATTTTCTACTTAAGTAGGTCAGTCTGGGTGGCTTGCAACTAAAATGCTAAATAATACAAAGGATACAGTACTGTGTGGATTAAGTGTCAATTGACAAGTAGATTTTATTCAACTTTCTTTTAAAACCATACTTAGTCTTCCATTAAAATTGTTTCAGACACTCACTCAAAAATAGGAAGGCACTAAAATAGAAATAATTTTTACATATTCCACCACCTGTACCTGTACACACATGTCATTACAAAACTGCACATGCTAGCATAGAATTAAAACAACAGTTTTCATATTAGACATCCCATTTAAAGATAAGTAATTACTGGTTCTGTCCCTTTAATTGATACAAATCAGTAGAAAGTAACAAACATGTCTTTCATTAACAACTTAGCCAATTATAACTCAAGAGCATTTAATGAAACTCCCCCTAACCGCCAGGATTTCCTTATCTGGGTTTTCTTGTGGTTACAGAAACTCTAGAAAGACTTTCCCTGGCATTCTTATGTAAAATTTAAAGCAGACTCTAGTTCCCCAAAAGGTTTCTATTCCCTAATCTTATTCTTTCATTTAACTCTCTCTGAGACAAAATAACATAATGGTGAAGATTTGGACTATGAGGAAAAAAAAGTTGGAAAAGAAATAATCGTATGAAAAAATAGTCAAAGAATCTGCATGAACACTTCCACAAAGACACATATAAATGGGAAATAAACTGCCAGGTGGAGTGGTACATGCCCTGCATCCCAGCAGTTTGGGAGGCTGAGGCAGGAGGATCTCAAGTTACAGGCCAGCCTCAGCAATGTATGGCTAATGACCACATGAAAAGATGCTTAATATCATATACTATTGGGGAATTTCAAATTGAACTGGCACGATACCACCACATACCTAGTAGAATTGCTAACCACCTCCCACCCACAGGATATGACAACAAACTGCTCCAAGAATAGGGAACAAGAAGAGTCCTCTTTTACTAGTGGAATTGCAAAAAGTACAGCCACTTGGAAAGCAGTTTGTAAATTTCTTTCATAACATAGTCCTACTGTAAAATACACTGATTTACTTCCTTGGAGTCTGTCCAGAAGAGTTGGAAAAAAAATACATGAATACACATTGTATACCCATAATTGATAGAAATTAGAAGCAACCAAAGTATCCTTAAAAAGGTGGATCATATACAAATTAAAGTGCGTGCCTACAATAGGTATAATCAAAAATAAGAGATTATATTCTATTTATGGATGATCTATCAAAATGTATAAATGCATTTTCCTGTCAAGTACAACTAATTAGAATCAAATAAAATTTAAAAAATTTAAAAGTGTACATGCATACATATGATTCTGCCTCAATGATTAAAAGAAATCTGATATCAACCATGAAAAGACAAGACAGAGGCTAAAATTCATGTAGTTTTGTGAAATTGTCCAAGTTTTTCAAGGATGCATGTATAATTCCATCTTTGTGACAGTCTAGAACAGTCAGAACTATAGAGACAGAGATTAAAAAAAAGATAAGTGGTTTCCAGAGAAAAGGAGGAAAGATAAATAGATAAACACAGGAACTGTTCAGGGGAATTATATTATTTTGTAATAATGTAATGGTAGATACCTGGCATAATGCATTCAGCAAAACCTGTAAAACTGTGTAATATGAAGAATGAATCTTATATCATTACTAGTAATGTATCCATACTGTTTCAGTTTTAACAGATGTATTGCAATATCACAAGGCATACATAATAAGGTAAACTGAGGAGGTAAAAATCAGAGGAGGTATATAGGGATTCTCTGTATTACCTGTTCAGTTTTTGTGAATCTAAAGTTAAATTAATGAGCTCTATTAAGGAAAATATCACTTGGTTTGTATCCCACACACTATTTAATATATATCTGCCTCACTTTTCTCACTTGAAAAATAAGAATGACACCATATAAATGATAATGTTTTCTACATGACTTTGTGGTTATGAAAATCAAATGGAGTGACACATGTAGAGAAAAATATCTGTTACACAGTGACCAGTAAAACTGAGTTACTGCTAGAGCAGCCCCATTGAAAATCCCTTCCCTCCTTTCTTTTCCTTCTTGCCTTTTTCTTTCTTTCATTTTTAACTATTCTTTGCTTGCTTTCCCAATAAAACAAACATCTGTGGGTCTCTGGGTGCAGGAATATTTTCTGCCTTCTTCCCAGTCAAATCAATAGAATTCTGATATTGGCAGACATATAGAAGGGCTGAATAAATATCTGTGGGGAGAATCAAAGTCAATGTGGTACAGTATTACTAGTTTAATCATGAAATAGAGCGCTACCAGTGTGCTAGTGAAATTAATCTTGATAGTCATTTCTCCTTTTAAATTAAATATAAATTTGAGATCTTAAAATATTTAACATTTAAATATTACTCTTCATTTAATGCCATAAATTCTGCTTCCCTAAGTTACATTTTAAAAGTGCAAGTCTTCCCCTCCCACCTTCAATTATAAAGTGTTCATGTGATCTATTATTCTGTTGCTCTGGTTTTATAAACTGTCACATTATTAGTTAACCAGGGGTTTCTATTCCATCTTTCTTAGTAATTGTTGTCAAGAAAGTTGTCTACTTTTCTTACTTGTTGTTAAAATGTTTTAGAGATAGAAATACTTTAATTTATAAGGATTTTTATTTGAATATTGTAACATATACATACAGATTTGGAGTATCACTCCAGTACTGGTTGGTTGCCCATGAAATGATGAGTTTGTGCTCTGAATCCTTACCGACGAAGAGAGATAATCATAGTATAATTATGTTAGTTAATACTTGATGTTATAGTATTTAAAATTGGCTCTCATAACCTTCACTATTATTCTATAAATATGAATGAAATAACAAAAATATGTAAGAATATACACACATGTAAACATACATCACATAGGACTGAAGCTGGCACATAGTGAACATTCAATGAATAAAAACACTGTTTCAAAAGCACTTAATTGAGATTAAATATGTATATCATTTGATAATAATTGTATTAGTCTAATATTTGTGAAGAAAAGGCTTTCAAAGGTGCCATGTAACTATAATTACCAGTTAAACAACTTATGAATGATGATGTTATTTTCATTCACAAGTTTTCAATGTCAGTTTCTTCTTCAATTATCTGACCCTAAATTGCTAACTTATCTCCTTCTAGCAATATTAGTTACTTTTCTGTTAATCACAATTTTTGTTGCATAAGAATATACACAGATGAATGACAATTTATCACATAACCAAGATGAATAGCCATGATCCTGATGAAGCAAAGCCCAGCTGAGCCAACACTGTTTACAACAGAGTGAAAACACATCTGATGCCTGCCTTAGAGTAAAGAATTAAAGGAGAGTCTTCTGGAAGCATCCAATCGAAAAGGCAACATGTTCTAGAGACCCTCTTTTAATGCAAAAGCAAGGATTTTAATTCAATAGGTATCTATGTGAGAACCACACATCAAAAAAACCTAATGCTACACATTTTGGAGCAATTAATTAAAACTTTGGGTTTATGTAAACATACTTGCTGAGTTCTGTCAAGGCAGAAAGTATATTAATCTTTAGACAACTGAAGACAGAAACTGAGACAGCTGCAAATTTCTTTCTAAAACTGTCAAACTGAGTTATGGTTTGCTAGCCTGAAAATACCTGTCTTAGTCAATTTTGTGTTGCTATTACAAAATACCTGAGGCTGGGTAAGTTATAAAAAGAGATTTATGTCAGCTCATAGTACAGGCAGTTTGATAGCATGATACTGGCTTCTGTTCCTCTCTGGTAAGGGCCTCATGCTGTCTCATATTATGGCAGAAAATGAAAAAGTAGGAGTGCATGCTAAAGAGACCATTCTGAGAGGGCAGACGAGAGCAACTGAGGAAACCAAACATGTCTCTCATCATATAACATCCCTTTTATCTCTTATAGCATCCCCCTCTCAACACAGCTAATTCTTGTAGGCTCTACATTAAAACTTTCATGAGTGTGACATATCTTTTACAGAATACCCCTTAAATATCCCACTTCCTCCCCAAACTCTTAAATTGGGGACCATTCAAGTTTGATAGGGGAAAAAACATTCAACCAAAGACATATCAAATATTGAAATAAAATGAAAAAAGTTAAAAATAAAAAATAATTTACCCAGAATGAATAGATCATCCTTTGAACTAAGAAGAAGGCAAATATATATACTATCCAAGAAGTAAGTAATCATTGAAAGATAGATAGCTTAATCAAAGTCACATTTTATGGTACATTTTCAATATACTCACTTTGAGATTAATTAAATTTATTTTGTCTTTGTACATAAAAACCTTCAAGTATTTCTAAAGAGACAACTTTGAAGAAAGGCAGACTCAAACAGTATTGGGAACAGTAAATGACAATTCCAGTTGGTAAACCTGATATGTCATTTGTTTCTATTTGGAAAGCTGCACTTCCAAGAAGTGCTTCCCAAATTATGAATATTAGAAATTTGAAAAATCATTAACCTATAAAACCCTACATGTGATAAAGACAACTATGGAACCAATCTAGGGGTCTTTCAACAGATGAATGGATATAAAACATTATATATATATGAACATCATCACTATATGATGGAGTATTACTTGGCCTGAAAGAAGAATAAGATTGTGGCTTTTGCTGGTAAATGGATGAAGCTGGAGAACATCATGCTAAGTGAAATATGCCAATTCCAAAAAAAACAAAGGCAGAATGTTTTCTCTGATATGTGGATGCTAATTCACCATGGAGGCAGGTGCTGGGGAAGAATAGAGTTCCTTTAGATTAGGTAGAGGGGATTGAAGGGAGGGGAGGGATTGTGGGGATCGGAAGGATAGTAGAATGAATCAGACACTATTAACCTGTGTACATATATAATTATATGAGTGGTGGGATTCTACATCACGTATAACCAGAAGAATGACAAATTATACTCCATCATATATGATGTATCAAAGAGCATTCTCTTGTCATATATAACTAATTAAAATTTTTTAAAAAATTAGAAAAATGAAAGGAAATATCATGCTGTAGATAAATTGCAACAAATAATATGGTCATGAGAAATTTTTAAAAAAGAATAATTTTGCCTTTGGAATTTTTTGTCTTTCTTTCTGCATTATTCCTTATCTTGTCTTGACAACATGGGTATCCAGAATGCAATTACTGTCTTAAAAATAAGCATGCAAAAATGCAGCTTTTCTAAGTTCTAATTTCAAAAGAAACGTAGACATGTATCAGGGACTTTTACAGCTTCATTCACATATTTCTTCGTCCTCTTATGGCAATAAACAAATGGTTCCTGACCTGTTTCAGGTGGGAAAGACTGAGTCTTAGGACTAACAGAACAAGGAGTGGAAGTGGTTGCTGCTGGCAGATTCTATGCTGAAGGTTTGAAATTTCAAAACTTCCAGAGTTGAAGTGCGATTGGTGAGAAAAAAAAAAGAGGCTATTTTGTCCATTATTAGAAGCAACTTATACCCCGGGCTTTCAAGTGATTTTTCTTACCTCTATTAAAATAGTGGGGACTGAACTACCAAGGGCAATATACAGATTATTGTAAACCCCTTGAAAATATCAATGGCATCATTAACATAAATAGAAAAAAACAATTCTTGAATCATTTGGAAAAATAAAGAACCCAGAATAGTCAAAGTATACTAAGGGAGAAAAGTGAAGCATGAGGATTCACAATACCTGGTCTGAAATTATATTACAGAGCGGTAGTAAGAAAAACAGCATGGTATTGGCATCAAAATAAAAATGAAGACAAATGGAAGGCAACAGAAGACACCAAGACAAATCCACAAACCTATAGTCATGTGATACTTGACAAAATTGCCAAAAACACATCTTTGAAAAAAGACAGTCTTTTAGATAATGGGAAAATTGGATAGGTATATGTAAAAAAAAATGAAATTAGACACCCATCTCTCACCCCGTGCAAAACTCAATCTGAAATGGATCAAAGCCTTGGGAATTAAACCGGAGAACCTGCAAATCCTTGAAGAAAACCAGATCAACACTCCATCATATAGGTGGAGGCCCTGACTTCCTTAATAAGACTCCAAAAGCACAAGAAATAAAACCAAAAACGAATAAGTGGGATGCCATTAAACCAAAACGCATCCACACAGCTAAGGAAATGATTAAGAGCATGAAGAGAAAGCCTAAAGACTGGGAGAAAATCTTGGTCAGCTTCTTCTCTGATAAGGGATTAATATCCAGAATATGAAGAGAATTAAAAAAAACTTAACACCCAAAGAAACAAATAGCTCAGTCAACAAATGGGTAAAGGAATTACACAGAAAATTCTCAATAGAAGAAACACAAAAGGTCAACAAATATGTGAAAAAATGCCCAACATCTCTAGCAATCAGGGAAAAACAAACCAAAACTACACTATGATTGTATCTCGCTCCCATCAGAATGACACTGATCAACAATAGGAACAATAAATGCTGGCAGGGTTGAGAGGAAAAAGGGAGATTGATCTATTGGTGCTACTGCAGACTAGTATAACCACCCTGGAAAGCAGTATGGAGGTTTCCTCAAAAACCTAAGGATGGAACCACCACATTATTGTGCTATGCCACTCCTGGGTATTTTCCCAAAAGATTTAAAGTCAGCATAATACAGCAACACTGCCACATCATGTTTATAGCAACACAATTCACAATAGCTAAATTATGGAATCAGCCCAAATACCCATCAATAGATACATGTATTAAGAAATTGTGAGGGGTGTGTGTGTGTGTGTGTGTGTGTGTGTGTGTGTTGTGTATGATGGAGTTCTATTCAGTCATTAAAAAGAATGAGATTATGGAATCTGTTGGAAAATGGATGAAAATGGAGAATATCATGCTAGGTGAAATTGGACAAACTCAGAAACTCTCAGAAGTTGAATGTTTTCTCTCATATATGGAAACTTCAGTAAAGTAAAGGGAAGAGAGAACAAAGGATAAGAGTACATAAAGAACCAATCAAATACAAATTAACAGTCAAGTGAAAGGAAGTCTAGTAGAGTAAAGGAAGGAGAAGAGAGAGGGGAGGGAGGAGGGAAAGGAAAAAGGTGAATGATGAACCTAAATTGATGTCCATGCATGAATGAGAATATCAGGATAAACCCATCTACTATGTGTATCCATAAAACTCTAATAAAAAAATAGAGGAAACTGGACCAAGAGTTGATCTTCTTTGAATTCAATATTATATTCTTAAATACTCCAGTCAGAAATTTTATTTGATTTTTTGATACTAAGAGATTTATACTGTTGACCATTTCCTTATACTTATATTTACAATAGAAATAAAATAAGGACAATTATTAGAATTAACTAACTGATATCTACCAACACAAATACAAAAACAAATATTTTAAACATTCATTTGCAATTAAGGGAATGGATTTCTACACAGAGAACTCATACCATCTTAATATTTACCAGTATCATCTTCTGCATCATATGTGATTGTTTTCTGTGAAGTTAGGAATTTCCTATGGCATAGAGTGGTAAAATTACTGGAGGAATAAGAAGACTGGTATCAATGAATTTCAAAAACTTTAAGCACAGAGTAATAGCTTCATTGGCCAAAGGCATGGATAGCAAGTAACATACCTATTGTGGCCAGTTACTTGAAATAAACTCCCAACTGATGAACTCGTTCTAGACCCAGATTATTATAATTAATATGAAAGTTCCTACATGGATATTACCCATAATTTATGGGGCAATGATTTACTAGTGCTTACTATGTAATTGGCATTATTATTCATGATTCATGAAATACTTTCAGCAGTTTAGTGACACTCTCCTATTATTTTCATTTATATTTTACAGATAAGAAAATGAAATCACAGAAGGTCCAGGAAACTTTCCTAATGTCAACAAACTAAAAGGCACTGAAGCTAGAATCCAAAACCCTGAAGTCTAATTCAAAATTCTAACTTTGAAGCACGCTCTGATTTTTTTCGTTGATTGATTGATTATCTTTTCTGTAAGAAAATAAACTAAAAGCTCCAACAGAATATTGGGTACATTTTTATTTTTGCTAATCTCTAAAGCAATATTTCTATGCATTTTTTTTAATATATAAAGAAAAAGATTATCTCAAAATTTTGAATCTAATCAAAGCCACAGATTACATAATATGAAAATATATAATGTAATATTAATAGGAATCCATTCACTTATTCATACTTTCCACTCTCCACTCATAATGAACAACTTATTTTTTAATACTTATTGTGTTCCAAATCTGGGCAGGACATTGAAGGTGCATCCATGAGTGAGTGAAATGTTGCATGTTATTTTTGCAAAGCTCACAGTTAATGAGAAAGATAGAGGGAAACCTGGAGAAAATAGTTAAGAGAGTGTGACAAATCTTTAATATATCATGGATGCTATGAATACATTGAAAATGTGCCCAGACTTTCTACATTGCAACTTAGAGAAATCTGATTAAGATTTCCATTGAAAGTGGAGAGTGTATAGTGAAATATAATCTAAGTAAAATAACTGTAGACTCCAGTTTTTTTTTTCATGATTTTTAAAAACTTATCAAGTCAGGACTTCTGAAAGTGAGTTCCATAGAGATCATTGGCATAAGAATCATCCAGAACATTGGCTAGCAATGTGTATTCCTGATTTACCTCTTGCATATTCTGATTAGAAACTCTGCAAGTGGAGTTAGGCAATATGTTTTTCATCAGAATCCCCAAATTAATACTTTTTAAGGTGAGATTTAAAGAGTATTGAATTAAACATAGCTAAACCCTAGTATATTTAAAATTTAATATATTTTCAGAATTCTGTGTAGTTCATTAAATTTTCATTTAATTTGGTTGAAAACAATGTTTGAATTATAATATTAATACACATAATTTTAAAAGAACACATTTAAAAAACCCAGAAATATAGACCCCTAAGAAGACCCTTATTATTTTCACCATTATTTTTTAGATGATCATAAGAGGATTGGCGAACATTCATCTGCATACATATTTTTCTCTTCTGTTGAAGTGTGGTGAGGGTGGCAAAAGAAAGAATTCACAACGTCGTGAAGCTAGTGAAATCCATTCTCTAAACCTGGGGCGCTATATTCACCAAACTGATCAAGAAAATAGTAATATCAAAGAGCTTAAATTTTCCTTTTTCTTAATTTTTAGCAGTACTGAATATTGAACCCAGGGCCTTGCACAAAGAAAGGGCCTTTCACCTGCTAAGTATGCTCTCTACCACTAGAATATATCTCCAACTCCTATTTTTTAATTTTGAGCCAGTTTCATATTAAGTAGTCCAGGATGACCTTGAACTAAAGATCTCTTGTGTCAGCCGTTTGAGTAGCTGGGATTATAGATTTGCACCAACATGTCCTGCTAAATTTTACTTTTATTTAATTAAAATCCAAACGACATTCTTCATAAAAATTGAAAAAGCAATCATGAAATTTATTTGGAAAAATAAGAGATCCAGAATATTCAAAGCAATCCTTAGCCAAAAGAGTGAAGCAGGAGGCATCACAATACCAGACCTTCAATTATACTAGAGCCATAGTAACAAAACACCAAGATATTGGCACTAAGACAGACACATAGAACAAGGGTGCAGAATAGAAGACAAAGAGACAAACCCACATAAATACAGTTATCTCATACTAGACAAAGGCACCAAAAACATACGTTGGAGAAAAGATAGCCTCTTGAACAAATGGTGTTGGGAAAATGGGAAATCCATCTGTAGCAAAATGAAATTACATCCCTAACTCTGACCCTGCACAAAAATTAACAAGAATGATATGAATGCACATCATGCAAAATCATAGAAATGAAAACTTGTACCCCACACATGTACAATTAATCAAAATGAAGCCTGTAAAAATAAAAACAGTAATAATAAATAAATAAATACAAGTTAAAAAAAAATCAACTCAAAGTGGCTCAAAGACTTAGGCACTAGAATAGAAACCTGGGACCTAACAGAAGAAATAGAGGCCCAAATCTTCACCATGTTGGCTTAGGAATTAACATCATTAGGAAGACTCCTAAAGTTCAAGAAGTAAAATCAAGAATCAATAAATAGGATGAACCCAAACTAAAAGGTTACTTCTCAGCAAAGGAAACAATCAATAACATGAAGAGAGAGCCTACAGAATGGGAGAAAATCTTAACCACATACACCTCAGATAGAGCACTAATCTCCAGGATATAAAAAAACTCAAAAAATTTAACACCAAAAACCCCCAAATAACCCAATCAATAAATGGACTAAGGAACCAAAAAGACACTTCATAGGAGAAGAAATAAAATCAATCAACAAATAGGAAAAAATGTTCATCATCTCTAGCAATTAGAGAAATGCAAATCAAAACTACTCTAAGATTTCATCTCACTCCAGTCGGTTTGGCAGTTATCAAGAATACAAGCAACAATAAATGTTGGCGAGAATGCAGGATAAAAAGCTACACTCATACATTGCTGGTGGGACTGCATATTAATGTAACCACTATGGAAGACAGTATGGAGATTCCCCATAAAACATGGAATGGAACCATCATTTGATCCAGCTATCCCTCTTTTTGGTTTATATCCAAAGGACTTAAAATCAGCATACTACAGTGACTTAGCCACGTCAATGTTTATGGCAGCTCACTTCACAATAGCTGAACTATGGAACCAATTTACATGCCTGTCAACAGATGAATGAATAAAGAAACTGTGGTATATATAAACAATGGGGTATTACTCAGTCTTAAAGATGAATGAAATTATGGCATTTGCCAATTAGTGGATGGAGCTGGACAATATCATGCTAAATGAAGTAAGTAAGTCCCAAAGAACCAAAGGTGGAATGTTTTTTCTGATACATGGTTATTAATACACAATAAGGAGGGGTGGATCTAAGGAAGAATAGAGGTACTTTGGATTAGACAGGGGAGTGAACAGAAGGGAGAGGGTAAGGGTATAGGAAGGACAGTAGAATGAATCAGACATTATGACCCTATGTTCACACATGATTACATGACTGGTGTGATTCTATATCATGTACAACTAGAAGAATGAGGAGTTATACTCCATTTATGTATATTGTGTCAAAATGCATTCTACTGTCATGTATAACTAATTAAAACACATAAAAAATTCTTCAAAGTATTTTCATTTATTTTTTGACTATAATTCTTCCAATTTTGTCATGTTTTTAGTACTTTTCTACTTTTCTAAGGGATCCTTTTGTTTTTATCCATATATCATGTATGTAGATCACATTTCCAGTGTTTGATTTGTGGTTTGCAATATTTTTATGTGTATGTACATTTTTTTCATGCTATTCAGAGGGAGATGATTTCTAACTTTCCACTAATCATAGAAGGTGAAGAACCTTCCCCTATGCAGTGGACAGCAACCACTGGCCAGGCAGAAGTTATATTTTCATGGCATCTTTGAATGAAGGTGAGGAATATAAGAGTAGGTGATGAGTTCAAGCAATGTAACATGAGCAGAATTGATGTGGGCCTTTTCCAGGTGCCCATGTTTGAGCTAATGCCTCTCACAGCATGCTGTCTTTTGGTACATGTTTTATACTAAGTAGAAAGAGTATGTGTTAAAATAGTGCTGAGGAGTAGTAGCCCTAGGAAATATATAAACTGCCAGTAGCCATTAGTATTATTATCAATCAAGTATTACGTATGTGCATAAAGGTGTGTGCAATTATATTTATAAGTTTGGCACACCAGATTGTTTTTACACAGGATCACCATGACCACATGAAGAATACATTCTTTGTTCTAGGACTTTAAGACAGCTATGACAATAAGAGGCTATAGAACTTTTAAATTTCCATTATAATTCCATGGGACCACTGTCCTGGAGGTATACATCATTGACCCAATGTCATTATGTGCTGTATAACTTCATGATTTCCTTTGCAGAATCTAGCATGAACTTATGAAAGGATTTTTAATTTTTAATTGCTCCATTTCATTTATGGTTTCCATGCTATCTATGGAGTAGGTTTTCTTATCACTGAGTTAGAAATATATTTTTATTTGCAATATTTTAAGCTGCTACAATTTAGGTTTAGATAATCCGTCTGGAATATGTCTCTATATGTGTTTGTAAAGGAAGTAAAATGGATATACTATATTTTCTCCTATTTCCTCTTATTTATTTCTAAGTAGCCACTTATTCAGGTTATTAAAAGAAACTTTAATATTTTTCATTACTTCTTTGTAATATCTTCTTTATCATCTTCTAGAATTCACTTTATACATAACTTTATGGAAACATGTTGCCACATTGATGGGCAAGTCAGTTCCCATAAGAATATTATACATTTCAAATAATGCTGACTTTGGGACATATCTGAGTATCCTGTGGAGTGTGTATTCTCTCATTGCTCTTTATTTGCAGAATTTTTTAGGGTATTTTCACAGTTAAATTTTTCAGATAAATTTTAGAATTAGTTATTAACTTACAAGTATTTCAGATACAATTTTTAAGACAATGGTTGATTCAAAGTTCAGCCTCTTCCCTTTCTGATTATTTAATAGTCATCTTTTAATTTGTTTGTGTGTTTAGATATATTTCTTCTCAATTATAAAATAAGAATTACTTTTATATTCAAAATTATATGTAATTATATATTTTTAATTACCTATTATTAATATAGAATTTAAATTATTTTATAAATGAGTATGTATATTAACTATGTGGTATTATATTGTTCATAATTTTTTATGATTTATTGAACTTTAAATAATAAAAACTAAATAATATTTATCTTTTAAAAAAAATGTTCTTTTATGCCAACATGTTGTTTATTATAAAGTCCAAATACAGAACAATGCAAAAATTATATGCATTTTACATTATTTCCTTGTGTTCATCTTTTCTTTTTTGATAAGAATGCTCAAAATATGTGCTCATATAGCACTATTGATATCTGGTGCAATTTCTGGCTTCAGAGTCCTCTTGTCAAAAAATTTAATAATTTTAAAGAAAATTCAAATTTCGATAAAATACCATGCACTCTTTTTAAAAGATTAAATAATTTAACTCTTTTAGGTTCATTTTAGATGTTATTAGGACTTTAATAATTGATACATTTGCCTATTGACACCTTTTCTGAATTTCTTTGCAATAGTGCCTTCAATTACAGGTACTCTGATACCATATTTCAAAAATTATTTAAAAGAGTTTATATGCATTTTCTGTTGTCCCTTAAGTGACCATCCCAATGCAGTTATTTACCAGAAAAGAAAAAAAAAAAAATATATATATATATGTGATTAATTGTGCTTTTTTCAGTGGTGTTTTCTGGAAAGATATGGGCACTGTAACACATGACACTGGCTACATATAACTTTTAAAAAATAAGATCATGACTATCATTCTCTGATTCTGTGGCATTTCCCAAAAAGTGATGATACGTGGATCTAGGGAAGAATAGATCAATGCAAAGAGTATGAAGCATTTCCTGTTCAACCGGCTGCCTTACATTAGAGATCTTTTATGGTTAGCAATGAATTTGAGACCTTAAGCAATAGTTATGACAATGATCTGAGTTCATATATGTTATTTCCATTGGACATTTGGACTTCCATTCAAGGTGCCAAGTAAAAGATTCCTCTGAACACAACCACCTGCACACACAGTTCAGCATATAAGCACTATTTCCTCTGAGTTATTTGCCATGAAAGGAAGAAGACAATTTCTAGGTTTAGGAAAACAGAATCTCACCAAGATAGGGATAAGGAATGGCAGATGCCTTCAACCCCGGGTTCATAACCTTAGGACAGACAGCTGCTTGGGCGTTTTTGATTGGGACTCCTGCCCTCAGCAAACACATCTGATGTTCATGCATGGTCTTTTGGCTGCACATACTCACCACCATCTGTTAGGATGGCATGTTGCCTGTTTGCAATTTGGTGCCTGCTCCTCTAGGAAATGGGTGCCAAGTAAATATGTGTTCGGTTGGGTAGCTGTGTAAGACATGCACTGCAGTTGCTATAACTGGACCACTAGACTATTCTCTGTGACAAGTATGTCTTTTTTGTGTGCAAAGATTTTTTTGTTTTGTTTTGTTTTGTTTTGTTTTGGAAACAGGATATATTAAGCTTAGCAGAGCATGGAGACTTGCTTCTTTATCATGATGTTATTTATATTTAGTAAAACTGTGGATGAATAGTAGACTAGAACTATGTTTTGAAAAAAAATGTTGAGTGAGCATTGAGTAACTTTTCCCAGTGCTGTTTGGATTTTATATATTATTCCAGTTTTCTTTCCCTATAGTCTATAGAAGCTTTTCTAATATCTGAGAGCTACATCTATTCTCTAGTTACATTTCAGAACCAGCTTTGAGTAAGCACCTATACTCAGTTTTTGGTTTTAAGACAAAATAAGAACGTCATGTGTTGCTGTAACATTCAATCAAAAAATGAGGGGACTCAGCATTCTTTGTGCTGTGTAGACATGATAACTAGATGAAGCAACACGATACAAATAATTTTCTCCCAATATACTTTTCCTTGTGTACTTTCCATTAACTTTGGATTAAGTTACTTCATTAAGGAATAGTTTCCTATCCGAAATATAATTATGCAGTGTCTAATAATTTATAATAACTGTGAAAAAGTGACTTCATAAACTACTACAGTACTTGCTTTTATTCTCTATAAACACAAATTTAATAAAGGATGATTATTTTAAAACAGTCAATATGTATGTACTTGTTATGATCATAAATGTACTTCCTGATTTGGATAAAAATGAAAAAATGATAAAAATGAAAGGAAAGCAATCTCTCTAGTTCCCAAACACTACCGGAGTCCAAAAATATAAAATTAATGAGGTAGAATCTATCAGAGGCAGTAGAAGAATGTAATGACCACATAGGACACTTTTAAATCCAGGTACTGTGTGCTAGCAATGCCTCCGCGATGGGAAGTAAATGAAATTGACCATGATCCCCACAGCCCATGCACTCTGTTTCCTACAGTTGCTAAGCCCAGGTATATGTCTGCCAGATTTCCTAGACAAATTATGTTTGTTATGATCAGCAAGGGATCTGACTTCAAAACTTTACATAGTGTCTTACTGGGTGAAATGGGATTTGTAAGGCATGGACATTCCATAGCTCTAGTACTGAAATAGTCTCAAGCAATCGGCTTGTTTGATGATTTACCTAAGTATAATCTAATTCATTTACACAACTCTGATGACTTGGAGGCTTCCCTGGCAGGTAATTTTGCACATGTTGCTACCAAGAGCAATGATCTAAAAGTTATCATATGTGGGGAAAGAAAAATCTAGCACAGATCAGTTCCATTTAATGCCTGTTTACTTCTCCTTAGAATCTCTTTAGTCTCTCAGGTGCTGTAATTTTATTTCTAATAATGTTTGGTCTTGGCCCTTTTAAAACTCTCTGCATTGTACTTTTTTTTTTCTGATGGCAGAATAAAATCAGATCAAAATATTTAGTTCTTCCTAAAATTAGAGGTAAAAATAAAAATACCTAGAAGGCATTATTCTACAGTTCAAGTCCTTCAGCAAATGAAAATTCATAAGCACTGAAGAGGTACAATACAGAGATTTAATCAATGTGAACATACAGACGTGTCAGGACATTTATCACAGGAGTTTACATAGGAAATCGGATATAGGTCATTGGATTGGTGTAATAACTCAGAAAAAAATATTTTTAGACAAGATTTTGATGCAAAAGGGTCATGTTGAAACAACTGTGAAGAAGAGAGTAGGTTCAGGTATGTAAAATAAAAATGAGTACTCACAATATTGATTTAAGTAGCAGAAATTGAAATGTTTACATGGCTATTCAGTGGAAATATTTTCACCTCATTTTGTTCTTTTTTTCTCTTGCAATGTCTCCAAAGGTCTCTTAGAGTTTCCTTACAAACTCAAGGCATAATAATTTTTGTGTTTTTTACACTGGTATATTCATTTAATTATTCTTTTATTTATTTATTAATTTCAGTGAAGCTATGTCTGATTTGGGGAATTGGTTGGAGTTGAAGGGAGGATTGATACAAATATCAATGAGGTACAAAGGACCTCTAATTTCTAGGGGAAAAGAAATTTATTAGTTTGTTAGGACTGCTTTAATGAAGTACCACAAAGTGAATTTCTTAACATTAATTCATTGTCTCCATCTGCAGGTAAAAAGTGAAGATAAAGGTGTTGGTTGGGTTGAATCTTTATGGGGTCTGTGAGAGAGAAATCTGTCTTGTGTGGTCCCTCTCTCTCCTTTCTGCTTCTGGTGACTTGAGGATAACTTTTTGGTTCTTTGACAAACACTTCATTCCCTCAATTTTCCCTTCATATTGACATGCTATCCCTGTGTGTCTATAAGCTCAAATTTTGCCTTTTACAAGGACACCAGTCACTGAAATAGGGGCCCACTCTGCTCCCAGAGAACTTCTTAACTAATTAGATTTGACGCTCCTATTTCCAAATAAAGTCATATTCTTAGTTTATGGGAATTAAGATTTCAACATGTGAATTTTGGGGGGGACAATCGAGCCCATAATAAAATCCATCATATTACACAATTGTTGTAATAATAAGAGTATGTTATTGTTAAGGTAGCAAAAGGAAAAGATTTAATAACTGATAAATAAGAAAATTCATATAAATAGGAGAAGAGAAACAATTTAAAATATACTGAAACATGGGTGTGTATTTGTAGTATTGTGAAGAGTGGATTTTGTGTCAAACTCTGGTGGAATTTGAGTTAGTTGGAGACTGTTGGAATAATTCAGGTTACCAAAATTTTGATCAAGGTTACTAGCAGAAGGGGTAAAAATAAGTAGTAATATTTGGGATCGTACTGGATATATTTGGAGGTAGAGCCAAAAGGATTTACGGTTGGGTTAAATATTTAATGCAAAAATAAGCCAAAGATAAAAAAAATCATTTTTTTTTTTTAATATGGAAAAGACCGATCAGGTTTTCTGGGATTTTTTTCTATGTGGTTTGATTGAGCAGGGCCTTTAGTTAACTGAGGCCATAATTGACTCAATGTCCCAGCATAGGGTTTGGCCTAAGAATCATGGAGAACTCACACATGACCACAGAAAGATGGTGATGTGTCTGAGAAAAAACAGGTAAGTGGATGACAAGCAAATTCCCCTTTGATTGTTTCTGTTTACCAGTGACATGAGGGACACAATCATGAGCTAAGAGTTAGGATGTGGAAACATGTTCTAGAAATTTGAAGAATGAATAAAAAGGTAAATGGCAGAAGGAATGGTTCAAGGGCTGCAAAGTAGTAAGAGCACCTTTGAGACTAATATTAGTGGATGTTCAGTGAGATCATTCTCTTGGTATTTTAACACTCTTCCTCAGCTATGCTGGCCCTTGTAACACAAAGTGAAAACACCTGCTAGTGATGATCAGGCATGCACGATGAAACAGGGTTGGTGCGAAGGATTCCAGATTGTACATATTGGAGTTATGTCAATGTCAATGGAAGAGCATGTAGCCTAATAGAGACAGAAGGGAGAGTATGAATTGGTTAAAAGAAGGCAACATGTCAGTGGATAAACATGTTGGTGTTGAAAAATGTTGACATTCACCGTGCTCCAAGAGGGAGTAAAATAAAAGGAATGGATATATTGCCAGAGAATGGGATGGATTCAATTGACATTTACAGAGTGAATAAAATTATTGAAAATTATGCAGATTGCAAGTGATCTGTTCCAGTTAAGATTGTGCTATTTAATATGGTAGCTACTAGCCATGTGACTATTTAAATAAAAATTTAAGTAAAATGAAATAAAATTTAATGTCCAGTTTTACAGTTACACGCTCTACATTTCAAATGCTCCACTTCCACATCTTGTTAATGTCCCCATAATACTGAACAGTGAAAAGATAGAGCAGAAACTTACTTATTTTTTCTGTTTTTTAAACTTATTTTTGTATTTATTTTATGGTGCTGGGGATTTAACCAGGACTTCACACATGCTGGGCAAATGATCTATCACTGAGTCAAATCCCAACCCTGAACAGAAAAAAAAATTTGCTTCCTTCTGGAAGCAACAAGGAAGCAATCTACTAAGGTAAAGTCAAAATAAGTGGTCATGTTCTGTAAACTCCAGGTGTTTTAAAAAAGAAGTATTGAAAGACTTCAAATGTCAATAAAGATGTAGGTGGACCTCCACTATCTCTTTTGACCTTTAAGTAGATAAAACAGGACTCGGTATAGAGGTTGGCTTAGAACTCGAGTTCCTCTTGCCTCAGCCTCCTGAGTCACTGAGATTAAGGGGTGTGCCACCACACTTGGATTATAATTCTTGTATTAGATTAGTACATAAATATATGTTGTTCCTTTTCCGCACCGAACAACAAAGGTTGGGTGCCCTCCCCGGACCAGCCAGGGAGGCACGGGGTCAGGCAGGATGGTGAGCGTAGGGGCTGAAAAAAGCCACACACCAGCCAGGAGTCTGTCTAGTAAGAATCTCGGTTTAATGGAGGAGGGGAGCAGGTATATAAGGGGCGAGTGAGCGGGAAAGAAACAAAGAAAAGAGGGGATACCTGCAGGGCCAATCACCTTAAAGGTAAACAGCCCATGCAGCACACATCAAAGCCTGCAGGACAAAGGTCAGAGCTGCTCACGTTCACAGAGGTTGAATGGGCCAATCCTAGGCCACCACCTTGGTGGTACCACTGGTGAGGGGGGCTTATGCCCCGAGGGTGGTGTTGTTGCGGTCGCCATTTTAAGGTGTGTCCCTACAAATATAATTTATAATACCAGCAAAATTCAGTAGCATCTGTACTCATGCAGTTTTTATTTGAAAATAATGCAAATATTGGCCAAGGTAATGTGATTTGTATTCATGTCCCAAGTGTCCAAGTGTAAGGAAACAAATAGAATTATCTGTAGTCACATATTGGCTACATGGCATTTGCTTTTCCCTGGAAATTAATCAAATCCCAGTCTGAATTTTATTCAAAGAGGAATTTATTATATAATCTCTAATATTATTTCTTGCTTTTTTCTCAATCTTGACCCCAACCAATCACCAATCACCAGGAAACAAGACACAGCATAATAAAATTGGGGGGATTGTAGGTTTTTGATACTTATCTTGTCTAATATCCCTGTAGTTTGTTTAACAAACAAGTACCTGCAGCAATAGAAACAGGGAAAAGAAGATCCTTGAAGAGTTAACTGGTTAGTTAGGAGCAATCTATCCATGAGATTATACGGGCACACACCTATCATCTCAATTATGGAGAAGGGTGAGGCAGGATGATCCAAGTTTGAGTCCAGCCTTAGAACTTAACAAGTATTGAACTTAAACAAAATAAAAAGGACTGGAGTGTATTTCAGTACAGTGTGCTTACCTCATATGCGCAACTCATTGGGTTCATTTTTTTTTCATTAGATAAAACATTTGAAGATCTGTGTTTTCTAATCTTTATTATGCTAACATGTATAGCATGTATAGCCTAAAACAAATATTGAATCACGAATATACACATATGTCAGAAAAGGCAGGGGTTTTCCCTCTTGTGAAAATTTTAACCTACATTTTAATTTAATCCTATCATTTGGTTATTAAAAATATGACAACAGATTACATTACTCTCTAAAGTAAGTTTACGTCTTGTTTACATCTCAGTAACACTGTGATGGAGATGAGCATTCTATCAAAGTTTTAAGATAGATGCATTCAAATGTTTTTATATTGATCTATAATCTCTCATCAGTATTTCTCTTTACATTTGTTTTCCAAAAATTAGGACTTTTAAATTTTTCAGGGTTCATTTCTTAGCACTGAAAAAAAAAAGTTAGCAGGTTAAAATACATGGCAGAGGTACACAATCAAAAGTTTTCTGCTTGACAGAGTTTCTTCAATTTGTTTAAACATTAAGTTTGTTTTTTTTTTTTTTATGATCCAACATTATCAACCTTCTGCAGACTTAACACATTTATATCTTGATCTAAATCCATTTGGAATCATTTTGAGTTAAGGAATCTATTTTACCATCTTCAATTATAGTCCTTTTAAGACATCTGGTTATCATCTAAAAATACTAGCTATTACTGATTCTTTTTGTTCTCTTTTCTTTGTATTTCTGATTTTAATTATCATGTCTTTTGAAAAAATCCTTCTATATGAAGTTTCCTTAATTATTAAGAGCAAAGCAACATAAACAAGAGCAAAGTAAAACAACTGGAGGTCAGCAGAGTAAAACATATATAATTAAGAGAGGAAGAGTATATATAGCCTACATGTTCTGAGTGTATAAAAATTGCTAGGAATGATAGGGTTGCCAAATGGAGAATTGGGAAATATATCTATAAAGACAATTCCCAAAGGAAAGAATGTAAATTACTTCCTATACCTTTTCAATATATACATGAGAGCTCACATTATGACAGATTTTGAATTGGGTCCTATGGACATAATGATAAAAAGAAACAGAATCTCCTGCTTTCCTGAAATTGTTAGTCTAGATATAAAGATGACATTAAATAAACTATTGCTAAATTATTTAACTGCCCTTATGATATGAATTATAAAATATGATAATATGATCCTGAAAGGTGGAAAATGCAAACATTTATGTAAACATAAGTCCTTCCCAAACTGCCCTCAGTTTTAGAAAAACTACAGAATGTTCCTGCTCCTTATTTTGTCTATCCTGCAAAGCTGGGTGGCTAACCACCTTTCCCCTAGCGGTCAGGCTGACCCAAAACTTACAATGAAATGCTTCGTACATGATTTTTCATGTGAACCAATCAAAAAGAACACTGGGAACCCCCCTTAACCTGTTTTGTATTTTATTATAAAAACCCTGCTAAATTTGAGCTCGGGGCCTCTTAGCGTCACTGGTTACCGAGTGCGTGGAGGACCAAGCTCGAGCTTGCTAATAAAATGACTCTTTGTTGCTTGCATTGACCATGGTCTCTGGTGGTCTTCTTGGGGGTCCTGAGCTGCAGGGCACAACAATCCTACAGGAAATCTAGGCTTAAGGGATACTTAAGGAAGTGATTTTAAGCCAAAACCTGAAAAAATAACCAATAGATAAAAATGCATTGATAAGGAGGAAGAAATATGTGCAATGCTTTGAGGGCAAAAAATAATTTCGAGTTTTAGAAATAAAGGAAAATAGAGCCAGAGATTAAGATAAGACTGAAAGAGGAAGCAGAACACAAATCACAAAGAAGTTATGTGTGACAGAATGTATTGTTTGCTCGTTGTTCTTCCTTCCCTCTCTGACTCTGCCATTATTCACAGTGAGTGGAGTGAAATTCCCACATCACTAAGCTCGGCTGTGTGACTTGATTTAATTAATGTAATGTACATGAAAGTTGGATGTTGAGTTCTGATGCAGGTCTTAGGAGGCCCCTGTTGAGCCTCTGATGTCTCCTTGTGAAGACACACTTCAGGTGGCTCTGGTTTCAGCCCAGAGCTAAAACGAAGATACCTTGTTCTGATCATGACCTGAATCCATCCTAGCTGATAGCCCGCCAAGAGAAAAACAAAACAAAATCATAAACCACCACACTCATGAGTGTGAAATAAATGATCATTGTTAGAAGCCAGATGTGTGGTTATTTATTATTGAACAGTGTTTCTAGCTATTGCTAGAAATATATTGCTATATACTTTGTTATATGTTTTAAATCTTATTAACTTAAAAAAGATTACTTGAATTATTGAAACATTAAGGTTTAAAGACAGCACTTATTTCTTTATTATATTGAGTTCCTCAAACCAAGAACGTAGTTGTCTTTCCACTTGTTCAAATTTCTTTTGGAGTAATCGGTAACAATATTTTTACACGTTAAAGGTATATTCTTAGGTATTTACGTTTAATCATGCTGTTTTTTATATTTGATATTTGTATAAAATTCTTTATTGAAACTTGGTTCAAAAGTAGGAGAAGCTGATTTAGACTTGCATGTATATGAGTTTCTTTCTTTTGGGTTTATTTATTTACATTTTTAGCTTTCTGAGAAAAGCACATTTAAATAATTTGAAATATTTATACAGATGTAAAGTAGTTGCAGGTCCAGACGAATAAACTTGAATAATTTAAACTGCTCTAGGAATACTAGTGCAAGTTTAATTCATTCTATTTAGAAAAGCTTTTGATTTAGAGAGAAATTAATTGAACAAAAATACTGGATACATTTATTTATTATGTGCGATATGTGGAAAAGTGCAAATTATTTAAACTGATTGATCAATTTCTATTAAAAGCCAAGCAAGCTTTCATATCTGTTCTCATATATCTTGGTCTACTGGGAAATTCACCATAATCTATAAGCCTCATTTTTCTCAGGAGCTATTGGCCACCCCTGGCTACCTCCTCATCTCAGACTGTTTTTAGTTACCTTGGCAGCCTTCAATGTGAGTGCTGGACCTGCAGCATGGCTCCTGTGTTACCTGCCATGATGAAAGCCACTGAATGGTCAATGCCTGGTTCCTATTCCACATGTTTGGAAGTAAACTGGCTTGCATCAATTCTGGATTCAAACAAAAGAGCATCATCAGCAACTAGGAGCCCTGGATCACGAGGCTTCTTTCTGATGGACTATCTGACATACCTTGGATATTTGGGGAACTTACCATGTCATGAGACACACACTGGCTGATGAGAAAGAGAAGGAAATTACTATCAGAACACTTATTCTATTTTTTACCCTCTAATAGTCTGTTCTGTAGTCAGTGCTTCTATATGGCTTCTTAGAAATGTCCTATATGATCAGGGCACTACCTGTCTTTTCATGGGAAACAATCAATCACCTTGAATTCACCTATTTTTTCTCTCCATCACTTTCAATTGCCAGAGGATTATGCCTTCAATGAAAATATTAGCATGGAATTTATGCAGCAGGCCCTCTTTTTTGGGGAAGCAAAGCTAAGACATCTATGAATTCTCAAATCCTTCTTATGAGCACAAAAAGAGTTCATGCAAAAGATTTATTATTTTTCTATAATTCGTAAAATTATATTCATAAAATTGGGGGCATCTTAAATACTCAATAGCATGAAATATTTTAACTATAATTTGTCCATATATTGAGTTTTGCATCCCAAAATATTTTGCCCATATGCTGGAATTTTTCTCATCATGACAATGATTATATGTAGATTTCTGAAATGCAATAATGAGAAAATTAGTATTGTTAAGTTAAAAAGCCAGAAAGACAATTTTAAACATAGGATGATTTCAAAATTCAAATAAATTAAAATTTTAAGTAGTTTTTTTTTTTTTTTTTTGGTGGGAAAAGCACAAAAATATTAGAGTATTTTCTTATAGGAAGAAAGTTTTATCTCTTTATACTTTTCTTACTCTTGCAATCAACCCAAAGCAAAATTTATTATAATATATTCAAAAATAGTTTCTAATTTATAAGAACCTCACTTCAAACTTGCACTTGGCTAGTAACATTATATGAGGAATAACTGTATGGTAAAATGCTTTGAAATCATCTTCAAATTTTTGGATAAAATTCTAAACATTGTATAAAAATGCAAAGTAATACAGTGTTCCAGGGGCATGAAAACAGCTTTGTTCTATAAACTGGAACAAGCCTTCAAGGCTCAGAAACCAGGCATTCTTTCTGTGATTTAGAATATGAACCAATTCATAAAATGCAACAAACTATTAAGTCATAAACGTTAATCTTCAAGTGAATATCCAGAGTATAGCAAAGAAAGAATAAATATGTAACAATATAAAATAGAGAAATTTTTAAATATAAAGTTTAATGATACTCTATATAGCTGCTTATATATTATCCTACACAATTGCTTTCAGAGAAATACTAGTGCCATTTAATTTTTAACATTAAATAATAAACATAATATATTTCTTGTAACATACATTTTAAAACTTATTAAATGCAAAATGCAATCCTTCTCAAAATGGATGTTGCAATGCCAGTGCTTAGCACCATGGTATCCTGCACTGAGAGTTTTGATGCACTTTTTTCCATAATCATTTTATGAATATATTACAGATATTCTACTGACTGTATGATGTTAATTATAAAAGGGAATGTTGACAAGCTGATTACTTTCACCTTAAAAATATGGGATTAGAGCACAAATTATTTTTCTAAGCCACTCCAAAATCCTTTTTATATGACCATGCCCTATATTTTTACTACTATATTTCTCAATAGTTGATAAATATTGTTATGATTGGTATATTTGTAACTGAAGGGATGATATGTGACCAAAAATCCCCATACTGTGTGATTTGCTATGCATAATATTTTGTTTTGTTTCTTTTCTTTTTTTCTCTTTCTCTCACGGGTTCTAGGGGATTGGACTTGGGCATCTCATGTATGCTGAACAATTATTCAACCAATAAGCTACATCTCCAGACCCATTTTTTTTTTTTTGAGTAAAAACTATTGCATTTAAGATTTGTGAGATTTTATAATTTAATTCACGGACTTTCATTAGAAGATCCGTTTTTTTCCACAAATTGCATAATGATCACTTACACTACGGATGGCCAGTAAAGACAGTAATTGCTGCAACTTTAAACATAGGAGTCAGGATGTGAGCCTTTCATCTCCTTAGCTAATATAATCCCAGGGTATTTTTGATGCTATTGTTAATGATATTATCTTCCTATTTCCTACTTCCGTTTTGTAGATAGTTCCTTGCCAATGTATAGAAACATTTTTTATTTTTCTATGTTGATATTGTATGCTGTAACCTTATTGAATTTGTTTATTTAAAAAAAAATATAGGAGTCAGTCAACCATGAAACGTAAGACTTGAAAATTACCACATATTTCTGATGCCTCCATCTCTGTCTTTCTTGTTTTCAGAGCCATGATTATTAAAATGCATCATTAATTCTTTGCTTTAAGTCTGTAGATGAAGTAGTACAAATATTGAGGGAAAATACTACTATTTTTCTTAGAATTTTACTTTAGTTCCATATGGTCAAATGCAGAAATCAAGGGACTTGAGCACTCTGCTTCAGTGAAGAGTGATATCATTGATGTGAGGATTTCCTTTTAAGTGAAGAAAAGAGTGAGATAACAGAAATAAGTCATCATAATTGCATTATTTGTCTTTTATCAAAGATCTTGACAATCCGAACTTAATAGGCCTTTGTACTAAAACTGTGTGTACTATCTTCTTCACTTTATAAAGTCCTTTGTATTTTCAAAATGCTTTCATATCCTGCTGAATCCTATAATGGTCTTCAATAATCAGTGAATTCCTATGGAACACCTTATGATCTACTATATTTAAGTAATTTACAGCCTCTACGATGATGTGTATTAAAGTTTCATGCTTATCTTCTCATTTGCTACCTCATACTATGTTTTCCTTGACAGAAGAAGCTACATTTCCTTTATGCTTGCAAAAGAACCACTGACTCATTCTTTGTAAATAACCAGCAAATCCTTACTGGAGAAATTAATGTATTCACCATCTGAAGGCTGGGACAGAATGGGCTGACATTCAGATAGCGTGAAAGGGTGGAGGAATTCAGTGTACAAATCATGAGAGGTTGCCTATAGAAGTAAGAAAAGCAACTAGGATGAAGATTAAGAAACATAAGAAAATTATTTCATAGTTAAGATTTTTTAAAAGGTGAGGAATAGGGCTGAGGATATAGCTCAGTTGATAGAGTGCTTACCTTGCAAGCACAAGGCCCTGGGTTCAATCCCCAGCACTGCAAATAATAATAATAATAATAGTAACATTATAATTTAAAATAAACTCTATTAAATGTCTACTTGAATATGATTATATTCTTATCCAAAATGTACTGGGGCTATCAGCAGCGATCAAAAGGAGGCAAAGCCCATTGTGTTATTGCTAGTGTTTCCACAACATGTAAAATAACTTTCATTTTATATGAAATAAATATTAATTTCAGGTATAAATTATATTACAGAAAGAGCAATATGCAACAAAATAAGTTAGGAAAATATTGACTCCAAAATTTTTAAGTCAGCTGTCCATTATTTAACAAATATCTGAGAAAATTGATTTAGAATGGAAAGGTTTATTTTGGCTCACAGTTTTGTTCAGTTGGACTGAGGAGAGACAGTACATCTTATTGAAAGCACATGGTAAAGGAAGCTGCTTTAGCTCATGGTGGCAGGAAGCAAAAAAAAAGAAAGAGTCCAGCATTCCATATCCCCTACAGGGGTTTGTTCTTAGTGACCAGAGACCTCCCTCTATGCCCCATATTTTAACTATCACTACCTCCCAATAGCACTGTGGTCAGTGGGCTAAGACATTAACTCGTCTTTGAGGGACGCTTATCTAAGCTAAAACACTAACGCACAAATTTTGCAAGTTTATGCTTTTATAAGCAACTTGTGCCTTTCATGTTGATTGCAGTACAATAGAGCTATACATGTTTCGAGATGAAAACAAAAGCTTTGAATTCCATAGCAAGATTAATATTCTAGGCTCGCAGTCATTTACATTCTTTACTTGTAAAGAAATAGCCTCTTCTTGTTTCCTTTCAAAAACCTCAATTACTATTTTGCTCCCTTGCCTCTGAGATACAGAAAACCAACACCTTTCCCTCCTGGCTTCACCACTTCAGACAGTGACTCCTGGTGAGGTGAGGTGACTTATGAGGGATCACAGAAAGAGTCAGAATTGGAGCAGGAATCCCTGCACACCCATCATTTGTTTTCTCTTGTAGTCTGAACTCTCATCCATGTGGAAAGAGCAGGTGTGCTACAGACTCCATCTGCTCCTCAAATTTACTTTTTAGCAGCAGGAACTATGTGATAAATTCATTGTGGCATCCTTAAAAAAACTGAAAGCCTGTAGTAGAGAATGACATTCTGAAATTGGAAAGAAAATCAGCTAAATGGAGCATTTTTAACAAAAGACCAATATATCTATTTATGTTGCACTTACATAGCAATCTCCAGGATCCCTTAAAATTGGTAACTACAGATGAGAATATTTGATCAACATGTACCAAGGGAAGGTAATCTCTTTAGTTATAATTTAATGTAGGATTGGATAGGCTCCATGTGTTTTCAAGTTAGAAATATCTACATTTACTTAATGGGTATATTTTGTGTCAGATGGTTTATTGATTGATATTCAGAATAGACTAGTATGAGTCTGGTCTCCCATGATTATGTTCCCCAGAGTAAGAAAGTTCATTGCTTTGCACTTTGCAATTCATATCTGAAATAGTGAATAACACATGAACAAACAAAAATGGAATATAGAAAGACAAGCAACTGTAGCATCTCCCCCTTCTTTTTTTAAGCTGAATTCTGTAAAAGTCACTTACTATTTTAAGTTTCAACCTTCAAAAGTTTACTCACATGCATCAAACTGCATATGATGTCTGGTTTTCACTGAAGACTCCCCAATTAATTGTGGGATCACTGGCTTTGTACCATAATGTGAGGTCAATTGGAATAACCGGTGTACCTGAGCTTATCCATTATTTTGGCCATCTTTACCTCAGAATACGTCTCAGGGAGGAATTTTAGTCCATTATTAAACTGATTATGTTACACATCTTGCATTACTAATCTAAATACAGGGGTTAAAGCAAGGTTTCTCAGTCCGAAATCTTCAATAAGTGTAGCTGAGTTATTGATTAAGGTCAATGAGTCACCAGCAGTAACTTTATTTTGCCAAATCTATTGGCAATAAAATCATTTTACTCAAATTATCAACTGCACTTGGAATTACTTTAAATAACCCCTTCCTCTTCCATAGAACATTGTTTTGTAGTTCTCTGAAATGTTACAATGGACTAGTTTCTTTTTATTCACTATCTGCTTTATTTTTTCTTTCTCAGAAAATGACCAATCATATTTTCAGCCTTTGCATTTTATGTGTCTACTTTTTTGAAAGCTCCCACACATCTCCAGGTCTTTGAACACCAGCCTTCTCATTATTCTGATCTCAAGTCATATATCAAGCACTCTTTATTTGACAATCCAGACATAACAGACTTCAGACATTCTTTATCATATTACCGTATTCCACACAATTCAGATGACTTGCCATAAATGTTTTTAAGACTTTATTTTTACAGCATTTTATTGTCACAGCAAATATGATCAAAAATCCCCTAGCCTCACATGTGCATTGCCTTCTCCCATTTTCAAGATCCTCTTCAGAGTGGTGTATTTGTTACAACTGATAAAGAAACATAGTCTCATTATAATATTTTTTAAAGTCCATAGTTTACATTAGGGCTAGCTCTGGGTGTTCAAAATTGTATGCATTTGGACTAAAGTATAATGATATAGATCCTTCATTTCAGTATCATGAAAAGTATTTTTACTTCCCAAAGAAATATTAATTTTATGTCTCTGTGTTTTGGCGTTCTGCTATTGAAATGGAATCATCACCCCTGTTTCCTAGGTCCTGGAAAAGTACATATAAATGTTTGCTGACTGAGTGAATGGAAAAGAAATACTAAAAATACATTCTAAAGATTAAATTCCAAGATCATTTCAACAGTTATCAGTTGACCTAACATAATTTCATTGTGAATTGCTTATTACACTGGAGTAAACAAAATATTTCTAAGCATCTGCTCCTTAAGTCACTTTGCACTCTGGCTAGCAATTGACCAACAAAAATAAACAGCTAGAGGAGACACTTTTAACAATTTCAAGGCAGATCTGTCCACATTCCACTAACCTCAGGAAGTTTAAATCAGCCTAGATACATTTCTGAACAGGTCAGTTCCAAGAAATATCAGGCTTCAAGGTAAAAAGATCTGAGAGAATAACCATAGTTTCATGGTACCCTCATGTAAGAATACAATCTGTATTTGGATTGATTCTTTTGATTAAAAGCACTTTGACTTCTAGGCCTGAAATAGTTTCTGGCATAATGACAAATGGAATGGTAAATTAACCAATCCTGCTTCCTCCTGAACTTCCTGTAAGCCCTGGAGATGGAAGATTACAAATTTGTTTATGTGGAAGCCAAAATTCATTTGTGTTTACTGAATATTGCTTCATTGAAAAATTGTATCATAACTTTGACCATTCTTAAAGATTTAGGGTACAAAAGGCAGAGTACAGGTAATTAAATAACCTGTGTCCCAACCACTTGAGAAATACTGAGCAAAACTTCCACTTAGAGTTCTACACTCATAAATGTCACTGTTGGCTCAAAATCTATTTTTCTCCTCTGTTGCATAACTCCTTACCTCCAGAAGTCCAGTTCCACCTTTGGACAGCATGAACCCAAAGAATGTTCTCTGGACAACTCTAATGTAAGGGAATTTAAATAAGGAAACGCCTGAGTTTTCTTTCAGTACAAACCTCTGAGATCCCCTTAGTAGATTAACCTTCATTTTAGGAAATCGTAATTTTATCAGTCGTGAAAAAGATTTCTAACAAGGAAAAGAATGAATCTCAAAATATATATGTATAAGCCAAAACTGTCTAAGGAAAGGCTCATTGTTGGCCACTTCAGCTTATGAGATATGTTGAAGTATTGAATTTTAAACAGGTAAGTTTATAATCTAAAAGAATTGCATTATAATTTGAACAGACCTAATAATGAGAAATAAGGTACAGCTCACTTACTGCAGTTCCAAAACTAGTTGGAAGTATCACTTAATTTAATTCCAGTGCTTTTGGCAGTAAAAAAGAATGACATGATTTAAAAATAATTACAAACACAAAGAAAATTCATCCCACTTCAAGGAGTCAGGCATTACACTTCAATTTTAGGAGGTAGGTATTCACTTAGACATTCAAAAGTTTTACTTCACCATGCTTAGTTTTGCTAGGAAGGAGATAATGATTATGTCTTATTAATACTTCCTTGGAAAAGCTTTATTTTCTATTCCCTGAACAACTGTCCTAGACAAACCATTATCAACTCATTTTTGAGTAACATGCCTTTCCTGTCATTGTTCCCTCCACCTGAGAAGCTCTTTCTTTGATTCCTTGTTTGTTGACTTGATTCCTCATCTGCAGCGCATCTTTTAAAATTTCTCCCTGCTACTCTTTTTTATTCCTTTAAAAGACTCATCTTAATGAGAAATTTCTTAATCATATTATTTACCTCTTTTCCTCCATTTCAATAAAGTGTACCATCTCTTCTCTCTGCTTCTTGTACTTCTAAACATACTTCTACCCATTTCCTTATCACACTGAGGGACAGTGTGTGAATTTTGTGCCTCTGGGAAGAGGATTCATCTCATATTGTGGATCCTTACCATTCACTATAGCCCTGCTACTTTGCAGGTACCCACAAAGAATTTTGTAAGTAAATTCATTAGTGAATAAGTCAATTCAATCAATTAGTAATTAGGAGGAACAATATTTTTTATTTAATTTTTACAGACTTCATTTTGATTCATTGTACACATATGGGGTACCAATTTTCATTTCTATGGTTGTGCATGATATACATCCATACTATTCTTGTTAATCATATATGTTCATAGGGTCATGATGTCTGTCTCAAAAATATTTTTCTATCATCCTAATTTCCACGCTCCTACCTATCCTGTCAACTGTCCTATAAGACTTGGAACCATTGAGAAAAAGTTCTTCTTCTGAGTTCTTAGGGGACTCTCAGTAACACAAAGCAGCACAAGATCTTCATGGAAGCCTTGTTATATTAGCTCGCGTGGTTCATGAGGCACCTGCATTTCATACACATTTTTGCTCTTCTCTGATAATCTTGGCTAGACTTTTCTTCCCAAAGGAAAATTCTAAAAATTTCATTCTTTGATTGGCATTGTTCAGGGCTTCCACTCTATTTCCCACACAAACTACACACACTATATCCCACACTATATCCCACTCTATATCCCACACATTTCAGAGCCCAATCATTAACACTGAAAATTCTGGCTAACACCAATATTTACAATTTAATCTCCCACTACTTCTCATTTTTAAAAACCCTATCTGTCACCCTGCACAAAACTCAACTCAAAATGGATCAAGGACCTAGGAATTAGACCAGAGACCCTGCACCAAAAAGAAGAAAAAGTAGGTCCAAATCTTCATCATGTTGGCTTAGGACCAGACTTCCTTAACAAGATTCCTAAAGTACAAGAAATGAAAGCAAGGATCAATAAATGGGATGGATTCAAACTAAAAAGTCTTTTCTCAGGAAAGGATACAAACAATAATATGAAGAGAGAGCCCACAGAGTGGGAAAAAATCTTTTCCACATGTACTTCAGATAGAGCACCAATCTCCAAAATTTATAAAGAACTTAACAAAACTTTACATCAAAAATACAAAGAACCCAAACAATAAATGGACTGAGGAACTAGACACACATTTTACAGAAGAACATGTACAAGCAATTAAAAAAAAAGTGAAAAAGTGCTCAACATCTCTAGTCATTAGAGAACTGCAAATTAAAACCACCCTAAGATTTCATCTTATTCCAGCTCCAATGGCTATTATCAAGAACACAGGCAATAACAGGTGTTGGTGTGGATGTGGGGAAAAAGGCACACTTGTACATTGCTGGTGGAGTTGCAAATTGGTACAGCCACTCAGGAAAGCAGTATGGAGATTCTTCGGAAAATTTGGAATGGGCCCACCATTTGACCCAGTTATCCCACTTCTCGGTTTATACCCAAAGAACTTAAAGTCATCATACTACAGTAACTCAGCCACATCAATGTTTATGACAGTTCAATTCACAATAGCTAGATTGTGGAACCAACCTAGATGCCCTTTAATAGAGGAATGGATAAAGAACCTGTGGTATATATACACAATGAAATATTATTCAGCCATAAAGAAGAATAAAATTATGGCATTTGCAGGTAAATGGATGGAATCGGAGAATATCATGCTAAGTGAAATAAGCCAATCTCAAAAAACCAAAAGCCAAATGTTTTCCCTGATAAGTGGATGATGATACATAATGGGTATGGGAAGAGGAGGTAAGAGAAGAATGGAGGAATTTTGGATTACATAGAGGGAAATGAGAGGGGGAAGGGAGGAGGGATATGAAAGAGGGTGGAATGAGACAGACATTGCTACCCTATGTACATTTATGATTACACAATGGTGTGAATCTACATCATGTCCAACCATAGAAACAAAAAGTTGTAATCCATTTGCGTACAATGAATCAAAATTCAGTGTGTAAAAATTTTAAAAAAGAAATAAATTTTGCTCTCAAAAAACAGATTTTTCTAGTATTAATTATTAGTCTCCCAATCTTCCAGTCTTATATTTATAACTATTATGTTTATGACATTTTCCTATAATGAGCACTCCAAAACATCCTAATCCTACTCATTTTTTAAATTTTATTTATTGCACTTATTTTTGTCTACACTTAACTGTAATCTTCAGGAGAACAGGACTTTCCTTTTGTTTTATTAACTTTTCTATCTCCACTGCATAACAGATTTTCTAGCATATACTATGAGTTTCATAAACAAATTTGTCAAGATGAATCACCAGACTCGTTTCCCAAAATACACACATAGTATTTCAAATGTTAGTAAATTATTCCTATATTGGAATTTTAATTCCCATTTTCTTGTTTTTAATATGAAATAATTATACTTACTATCTTTCAAATTTAGTTGATTATTTTATTTATTGATATTTAATTTTGTCTTCACATTTTTATGTCTTTTCATTTTTGCTTTTTCCTAAACTCTGAAATTATAAGGACACAAATTATGCTAACATTCCATTTCATCCCTAATAAATATGAATAAAGCATTTTTGTAGAATTTCATAGCTAAACAAACATTTAAATATCATTTAATCTGTTCTAGGTTACACAGGTTCTTATAGGTATATGGAGTGCAGTGTGAAGGGCTATAAACCTAAGTTCAGATAAAAAGTGACTATTTCATGCTGAATTACACCTTATGCATATTTTAGAAAGATAGTTACCTTTTTCCTTTTCTTTCTCTTTCTGATGAGAGGAAAGCAGCAGAGAATATTTATCATGATATATGGCTTACATCCAGTAGTGTATTTACACTCACATTAGAAGAATTCGACTCCAGTTGCAGCTTCTGTGTTGTATAGTTCAATCTAATTAACTTCTTAATATCGCATTTCTTCCCATTCACAATGGAAGGCAAGAAGGGCGAAGCTCCAAGTATTTCTTCCAGTTTTAATATTCAGTGCTTCTTCTGCTGTATTGCCTTGCTGCCTCTCCAAAAGGTTATAAAGGAATATGTTGTTGTCCTATGAGGATTTTAAACACCATCTAAAACATATACAGCATAGAACTAATGACACCAGATAGCAGACATACACTCAAACCTCTGAGTGAGGCCGTTTTTGTGGATTTGGGAAGTCACCAAGGGTGCTTTATCTCTGTGTGTGTTCTGTGTTCATTTATCACCTGTAAAGCAAGTTTTAAAAGCAAGACTTCAAGTGCTGTGTCAAAGAACAAACAATAAATTGCATAGTATTTCACAAGCATGAAGGAGCTTAATAGAAACCTTTTGAGAGCACATTTTTAAAAGAAAGAAAAAAATATAAACAAAGAACATGTAGCTCTTCCTAGTCAACTCAGGTTTGCAGCTCTGTTAGCCCGAGTTTTTACCATTGCCATCATTAATTTCAAGAGAAATATTTAGTAGAATGGAGCATGTTTCTTTCATATATATAGAATATGCACGGTGCAGGAGCAACAGAAGGTTAATGAGCCAGAAAAGAAGAGAGATAGTGGAAACAGTTTTTATCCAACCAGCTTTCTTCACTGAACCTACCAACTTCATTAGAACTAGTTTAAGGCTCAGATGTAAGCCAAAATGTGATAGCTTGTCTTTTTTCCTAATTATGGTAACAAATTATAACAAAAATATAGTAATATAATTTACCACATAAAATTTTAATTATGCAGAAATAGGCATTGCCTTGTGGCGCTGATGGAGCTATAATTGTACACCACATTAAAGGAACTGAAAATTTAATCCTGTATGTACACTTCATCCCACCAATACTTTTTCAGTAACCTAACTGGAAGATATTAACAGAATTTACATGAGGCTTTATGCATAAATGTAACTCATGGTAGCAACTGATAGTAAATAAAAAAAATTATATACTTTTTAGAATATTAAAAATCACATCTAAATTATATAGAGTAAATTATTTATGACAATAATTATGATGATTACAACTTTTCCTCATTTATTAAGTGAGAAAAACAGGTTATAAAATTGTGTACTCTTTACCTATTGTTAATATAAAATTATGCATACGGAAATATATGACCAAAAAAGTATAGGTATATACACTAAAATGTTAATGTTACTTGTAATGATGAGAATTTGAGTTATATTTCATACTTCTTATGAAAGCAGATATGACACCCACATACATGTAACTAGAAGTCATTACACTTACATAATAATTAGCTATTGGTCAATAAACAGTATGAGTGATAAAATCAGGAGAATAGGTATTTGGAGGACATATGATTTCACAATCTTAATAGTAACATCAAGAACCTAAGGCACTACAGTGTGTCCAGAGATTTTTGTACCTTTAACAAATATTACATCTGTTTTTTTCAGATTTCCAAGTTTCCTATGCTTTGATGACATTTCTTTCTCTCTCTCAATCCTAAATAATGTCATTGTTTTCACAAATGTTGCAAATACTTTTGCTAGTTTAAAAATGATAAGGAATCAATATGGATGTTTTAGAGGAATCAGTAATCAATACGAATGTTTTAGAGGGAGAAGCTAAACTTTGGTCATGTAACTCATTCTTTTTCTTATAAAGGAACTACATCTCTGCCTAACAGTGTGTGGCTATAAACAATCCTATATTTTTATGAATGTTGGTATTAGCGTATTAGAATAGCTATTCACAGGAGGTAAATTGAGGCAAAAGACTGTAGGAATCATATTAATCTCAAATGGTGAAAATCTCACCCTAACCTAGGATAAGGGTTACATGCTATACATTTTAGTGTGGACCGGTCACTTATTGGTTTGTTGAGTGACATAACTTTAAAATATTGTTAAGCTATGTATTGTGCTATAATTATGTTATAATCATATAGCCAGGTCAATTATGACTATTCTAGCCTTGTCATTAGATGATTAAGTATTGCATGAAGGCATTAGGCATCCCCACTGTGAGTCATCTTCAAAAAGTCCATTGTAAAGTAGGAAATGAGGATGGAAATAACCATTTAGTTAAACCTGTCCAGCCAGGGACAGATTTGCCCTAAGCACTTTTGGTGAGGGTATGGGATTGACATTGACAGTAAAGGTCAACTTGAGGAAATCAAGAGTGACCTTTTCAAGGCAAAATACCAATGGACAATCTTTAAAGGGGGAGATAGATATTTTCTTGTATTTCTCATCTAAACCTCTAGAGAGGTTTAACTAAACCTCTCTAAAATCTTGTTAAGACCTGGAACTGGTCTTTGTTACTCAATCCTTGGGAGGTCAGGATATTTTGGCAGTTTGAGGAACAGTTTTGACAGAAAGATTGTCATAGAAAATTGGCGAATCTAAACACTCCAGGCTTTTAAAAAACATTCCAGGGAAACTCTGCTCTGTATGTGTGTGTGTGTGTGTGTGTGTGTGTGTGTGTGTGTGTGATCGTTAAGCCACTGAGTAGGCAGACAGAGGCAGGCATGTATACATCCTCGAAAAGTTAGGTAAAACGTGTAATAACCGTTCACATTAGTTTTTTACATAAAACTAAATAACTTTGAATAAGCATTGATTTTAGGTTCACAAGGTGGAAGGACAAACATTATACTTCCATTCTAATGCTTAACCCTAATTAAATTGAATTTATTAGTAATTATTTATTTTTCAATACCATACTCAATGTTAATCTACTCCTAATTCAAGTGATATTTCTTTTTCAATTTGTTATGATTTTGACCATCAAACAGCTGATTTTCCAACTTTCTTTTCTTTTTTATTTTGTTATTCTTTTGCAGTGCTAGGGATCAAACTCAGAGTCCCCACCTGCTAGGCAATGATTTTCCAACTTTCTTAAATATGTGTGATACATTAAAAACAATATACTTTAAAATGTTATGTTAATCAACAATTTCAATCTTTCTCCTACTTCCTACTACTTTACGTATGTCATGCATCAAACACATAATGAATGGTATGGGGAAAAATAGATCATATGACAGTGACTGAAATTTTTAAAAAGGATGCCAGCTTAGGTTGTCTTCAGCAAGAATATAACACATAAGGACAAACTTGGAGAAAATTAGAGGTCTAAAATCATGAGTGGCAGGAGTAAGAGGAGGGCAGTAGATGGGGTTGAACTTAAGCATGTAATTAGGGACATATTGTACAGGGTCCTGAAATGCTTTGAAAGAAAATTTTATTTTATTTTGAGTGAAATGGGAAAACTTTGAAGGACAATGGGAAAAAGAATGACTTGATCTACCTTAGACCTTTCAGTATCATCTAAGCCTATTCTACCATGTAACCAAGGCTAGGAGAGGTAAATATTAAAGGGCCCAAGGCACAAGGAAGACCAACAGCAGTGTCCTGTTATCTGTTGTCTTCCATCAGTCAGTTACTGGGCACTAATTTGCTTGGGACAACCCCCAGCTGGACCATCCTCAGATATAAATAAAATTGTACAGGACTCTGAAGCTTATCATGAATCTATAGACTCAATTTCCATTCACCCTCTATGAGAGTTATCTAAGTAGAGAAGGTAAATCATTTTAAGGAACTGGTTTATGTTCTTCAAAAAATCTTCAAAGTACCTTAAAATTATCCCAAAGCATGTTCTAGGAAAACTTGTCTGTGTTTGATAATATTGAGCCTTCAAGTGCATCTGCGTGGGGGAATTTTGGTATGTAACCCATATGATCACATTTTAAAATACTTGAAATATAATTAATTCAATGAACTAACTTCTAAAAACAAGCACTGAAAAAGCATTTAACAAAAAGAAAACCTCTTTGAAACTACTACTGTGGAGCTGACTTCTGATTTCTATATAACTTCCGTTTCCACTGGTTCTTAATAAGATTAGCTGCAGGATTTACTAGTAAAGGGCAGAGCCTGTTCAATAATATCCAACTGTTCACAGTGAATGTGAAATGGGCCCAGATTGAAACATCTATTCTCACTTCTTACAAATACTTCTTCAAAGCAACAATGTTTATTCTTGCAGCTTTTAAAAAGGTAGTGCTGAGTTAAAATGCTTAAGTTCTTTTGGACAGTTCTTCTGTACAGCTCCTTACACTGATTTCTCTCAGAAAACTTCATAGTATTAAAAGTAATGCTTTTTATATATTTTTTAGATTGCATGATTTTTCTGACAGTTCTTTCCCCCTATTTTTTATAAGACCCTGAGGACAAGCTACATTCCAGAAGGTAATTCAAGGAGAAAATTAAAGTTTGGAAATTTTTCTAATTTGTTTTTCAGAACTATGTAAATGTTCAGTCAGCATCGAAAGTTCTGTTTGTTGAAATAATATTTTCATATCGACATGCTGTACCATTAGTAATGACTTTTTAAAGCGTAGATTTAAAATATTCCTATTCCAGTAGGATAAATAAAGAGATATGTAAATTTTGCCCTGAGGCCACCCATTCATTTCATTATTGATGTTCTAGAGAAATTAAAATAGTTCAAAAGTTTTAAATAAGTCCTATTTTTCAAAGAAGTTTCAAGTAAGTTTCATGTCTCAAAAGAATAGAACAAAATAATTATTCTATTAAGTAATCATAGTAAATACACCCTTACAAATTAAAGCATCTATTACTTGATTGAATCATATATTAAGAAAAAAGATTATAAAACAAATTGTAGGACATCTGAAATGGATTTTAGAAAGGTAATAATATTTTGTCAAATTCCTTGAGGAGATCATTTTGTTAAGTTTGTTACGAGGATGCCTTTGTTTGTTGAAGATAAGTACTAAAATTATATGGGCTTTGGGGAGAGAGAAGAAAAGCAAATATCATAAAAATAATAAGCAAAATTAGAAAAATGTGCATTACAACTAACTTTTAATTATCTCAAAGAGTTCATCACAAATATTAGTTATATGCCTTAATCAATCCTTCATTAATTGAACAATTATCATTGTCAGACATTCCCCTGGGGATACTGGGGATGTGCGGGTGAATGGTCCTGCCCTCTGCTAGCATACATACTAGCAGTCAAAAGAGTATTAAATAAACACAACTAAGGTGTAGAAATCACAATGGGTGAAGAATGCTGTGAAGATATCTAACAAGGAACATTAGCCTATTATAGAGGATTGGAGGAAGTGCGTCTTTGAGGGGATATCCATAATGATGCAATATATAGTCAGGGTAGGATTGTAGGCAGATGTACTGGGCTTCACCAAGTGTGTCAGAAAGAAAGAGCAGCATGCACAGAAACCTAGTGTGATGAGGAGCCATCACTCAAAGGCATCAGTGGGTGCTCTTGTGCATGTATGATGACTAATTTCATGCAGGACACTAATGAGAAACTTCTGGCTAACTTCATTTCCTGGTCCTAGAAAAATCTTTGAAGTAAAGCACAAAAACCACATGCTCAGTTAAATAATGTCTAATGCAGATCCAGGCAAAGAGTGAAAATCCAATAAATACTGCTGAATTGATCAGATTTGCTATTTTTGTTTAATTCAGAAAGTACATTCTAAAATAATGAAATTTTCAACAGCTGAATTACTTACTGAAAATGAATCGTATATCATTTCCATGTAATAACTTTGTATTAAGCACCAGAAATATGAGACACACTTGTGTTTTACCAGATTAATATGAAATCTGACTAATGTAACTTAATGTTACAGTACTGCAAGGGTACTAGTAACTGAGAGATGGAATAGAGATAAATTTATTTAGAAATATTTTAATTTCTAGGGGAACATGAAGATAGATATAAGGGAAATTGAATTTTTAAATATACACCTTGAATGCAAAAATGCAAAATATCAAGCCAATTTATTGGTAATCTATCAGTGTATATTAATCATAATTCAATTTTAAAATAAAGGCAAATACAAAACCAAGAAAAATATACAAACATTTTAGTTGATTTTATTAAATATATTAAGAATTATGTGTCAAAATCCTTTCATTCTAGACCCTAAGGTCTAATATTAAAACATAGAGAATAAAAGAAACATAAATTACAAATAAATAAAAATTTTACTCTGCAGAAAAATTATAAGGCCAGAAAGTATCGAAACTTGCATTCCTGTACAATGTTTTAAAATTTTTAAATTTTATAGTTTCACATACTTTTCGCCTATGGATTACTTTTCTTTCTTTAGTCATGTTGGTATGATAAATAAGGGTTTCCATTTTATCTCCTGTTTGGAGCCTTACAAATCCTTCTCTCCAAACCTTTTCCTTTTTCCCTTCAAGGGAAAGAAGAAAGATGTGAGCTGCTGAGATTCATTTCTCCTGAATAAAATATTTCCATTCTCCTTCTGATGATATCAGCAGATTCATTTAATTCTTATTTGAGTAATTTTATTCTTCAAAAAGTGGAAATGAAAAAGAAAAAAATAATCAGAAAAATAGAAAAAAAGAAAATATTATTTAAAAGGCAAATGATGGCTCAAGATACAGTAATCATAGCAGTTTTTTTTTTTTTGTTTTTTGTGTTTTTTTGTTACGAGGGATTGAATCCAGGGGTACTCAACCACTGAGCCACATCCCCAGCCCTATTTTGTATTTTATTTAGAGACAGTGTCTCACTGAGTTGCTTAGTGTCTCACCATTGCTGAGGCTGACTTTGAACTTGAGATCTTCCTGTCAGCCTCTGGAGTAAGGATTATAGGCCACCATGGCCAGCATTATTAGCACTTTCAAATAGATAATTTCACCTATTATATTCTGACAATTTTACAATGTCATCTCAGATCTGTTGTCAAAGGCCTTTAATATACAGTGCAAAAAACAGACAAGGGAAAATACTATAATTCAGCTTGTGTTTTCTAAGAATAAGTGAGACAAACTGACCATATTGAGTACATTATATTGTTATCAGCTGTAATAATGGTAATGCTATAGATATATATCTCGAGAAAACTTGTTTCCAAAATTATTATGTCTAATTACCTTTGGTAATTCATTTAATAAACTTTCATATAATTCAATGAATATGCTGAAAAATTATGTGTTGATGACACAGTTAGATGTGTTCCTACACAGTTGAGCAAACTCATCTAAACATGGTCCACCTAATATTCTCTTTTGCACAAGTCTATTATTTGGAATTGGACATAGATTTACTTTATTTAGCTTCACAAAGCAAACAGCTACCTAGCACTTGAAGGCAATGGGAGGAAAACACTTCCTTGCAGTTAAAATAAGAAAGAAAGTTCTAACAATTAGAATCATCACACAGTGCAGCAGGATGCTTAAAAAAAATTAAGAACTAGTCATAAAAAGAAATCATGTAGAGCTTCTTGTTAGATATTTGTCCAAAAGGTTACTGAATGTTCTTTGCTGAAAAAGGTTATCTAGGTAATGTTTAGGTAACTTTTAATTTTTTTATCCTAAGAAACAAAAACAAAATTCTACAAGATAAACCTCTTTACACATAATACATATAAGATGAATTGATAAAATTGTGTCAACACACCAAATACAGCACTTGCTCAAATAGTAAACACTAGATTGATGCTAAAAAGATAATTTTAGTGCATACCATGAACCAAATACTTCACGTATTTTATATTTGCTTCTCACAAGAACATATGAATTTGTTTTCAAAGTGTATATGACAAATGTGTACACTAAAGTGAAGAATAGTTAAGTAAATATCCTGAGATCACAGTTAAAATGGGGAATATTTCCAGCTGATGGATTATTAAAATTGTGATGTTATAAAACAAGGCTTAATTATAATGTTTTTTTCTATGACATCAGGGGTTTATCAATAGTTTTATGTACACTGGGAAATGAACAAAATTCTTGCATAAATAGCAGCCCCAATATGTTTGGGACATAATGTTTTGAATTAAAATTCAAAGAACACTTGTGAATGGGAGTAATATAAAGTAAAAAACAAATTAAACATATTTTAATGTATGGGCCTGACTGCAGTCACTCTGGATAGAAAGGAGGAAGATCAGTGGAGACAGGAGTTAATCAGAAAACCTCTGGGAGGAGTAGTGTTTAAAGTGCTTTGTTGATCTTAAGTTATAGTCAGACATATACACTAATTATTAATCACTGCAACTTTTCTTTTTCCAAAAATGAAAAAAAAAACCCAGCATTTTAAAGTTGTCTATCCACTGGCAATTACTTTTTTTTCAGGTCAAATATTTTACTGCAAAGAAGGTAGTATGAAATATTTTATATTGACACATCAGGTAATTTAATGTCTAACCATTCCTTTCCTTTCACAGCGTAGAATGATATTAGAAAAGAAAAAAATGAGAAAGTTCTTTAAAAAAAAACCCTAACAACATTAAATATCCAAATTAAAACAACAAGTTATATCAAGAATTTCAAATTTAATAGGCAAGTAATTACTCTTTGAATTTGTTTTATAAGTTCTCTTAAACTGGACTCTTTGATCAACACATTCCTCTCTTCTCTCCACATATGTGTGAGAGTGGTAACTTCAAAAAAGAAGAGAAAGATGTAGTAGGAAAGAGGAAATGCCAAACGTTTAACTATACTTTAATTTGTAGGAGTGCCTGAGGATACAGAGCTCAGGCACTTTCTCTTCCTGTAATTGGTCTGATCACGAGCCAATCATGAGCCTAGCACGAGCATGCATCGGGAGCGTGGCAGGGGGGTGTTAAAGGCTGTTGGTAATTGTAATTGGTGAATGTCTGCTATATAAGCTTGCTTGTTCCGCATTAAACCAAGCCTGGTCTTCAGAACCTGAGTTCCCAGCGTGGTGTTAGCGCCGTCACACTCACCCTCCTTACCCCCACAGGCCGCTCCCGTTCCACTTTACAACATTAATTCATACAATTATAATTTTATTTCTAACCTGTGGGCAGCTCTCTTCACTCAGTGAAATTTTTCTTTCCTGTTTTGGGATAATTCCATCTCCTGAACTTGAATATCTGAATTCCACCACTTCCACCTTACTGGTATGAAAGAAAGTTAACAGCAATGACTCTATTTTTATAACAAGACTCCATCTTGTGCTGTGGTGACCACTCTGAGAAACTGATGACATACCAAAATAAAGTTATTTTCTGAGAAGAAACATCCTAAGGATTGTATTAACTAAAGCCTTCTCTAAAACTGGTGTGTCCTAAGCTTGTCTGTGAGGACCAATGAGTTATAGATATCAATTCTTCCTCCAATCATAATTCATGACAAACAACCAATATTGTCCACCTAAATTTGCTCTTTTAACCCTTAAAAGGAACATCCACCCCATCTGTAACAGTGAACATTCCGATTCCTACTGGAATCTATGCTTTACAAATTGCAATTCTAAGATATCAAATAAGCCTCCTTTCGTTTAACAGATAATCCGAAACTCTTCAGATGACAGAAGCAACTACTTTACTTAGCTCAAGGAACCAAGAGATACCCTCTCTTAAAAATGTTGTTAGCTAATTCCGTCAGTCAGAAAAACTCAATTTCTCAGTGGTGTGGAATTAAAAGGGGAAAAAAGTAATTTTTAGCTTTGGAGGTTGTTAAAATACAAAAGAAAAAGAGAAAAACCTTAATAAATTAGTTTGTTTAAAATTTTCATTTTAAATACATAGAATTTTTAAAGACAGTAGTAGGCTCATAGAAAAATGAGTAGAAGCTGGTCATGACGGCATGTGCCTAGAAATCCCAGCTACTTGGGAAGATAACATGTTGAAGGCCAGCAAGAGCAATTTAGTACTTGTTTCAAAATACACAACAAAAATGGTATAACTCAGAGGCAGAGGGACCTGGATTCAAACTCCAATATGCCTACCCCTGCAAAAAAGTAGAAAGTACAAAGAGTTTCCTACGTACTCAGGTGACCCTGGACCATAAACTTAAGTAATTCTGACTTTTGTTTTATTTATTTGTTTATTTGTTTGTTTATTTATTTTCCATTCATTCATTCATTCCACCCCTCCCCCAATGTGACTGAAAAACTGGGTCTAAAGTTAGAGTTATACTATGCAAACATGTATAAATTAAATACATACACACACATACAAACACAAACAGAACCACAAAACAAAAGATCATTTCATTGAGGAGAAATGGTGATGTAAATGCCAAAGAGTTAAAAGGAATAGCCTAGAATAATGCTTTTTAATTTCCATAAGTCTGAAAATTTTTAAATATTTTACTTGGGAACAAACACATTTTTAAAAATAATGTCCAAACAATGCATTTTACAAAGTATTTTGTAAGAAGACAAAAGTTTTATTTCTGAACCAAGAATAGGTTATCTGATATGTTGACACTTAGATATTTTTCTTTTCTAAGATTTAACACTCTATAATATTGTGATAATGAGTCATAATTTTCAAGAGTATTATAAAAATGATTAAAATACATGACATTCAGGAACTGTTATGTAAAAAAAGTACCCAAGAGCCAAGTGCAAATGCATATATATAAATCAGCTAAAATTTTTTCAGAAGTTTTAATTACATTAAGATAAAATTCTCAGATTCTACTGTTTGCTATTTATAGTTTATGCAACAAATTCTCTTTCAAATCCTATGTGTTTATTACATATTTTAAAATATATTAGCCATTTTCTACTTTATAATTTTAATATATTTTATATTAAAGCTTGGGGTAAAACAATAAAATTTTATAGTTAAGAAAGCATATATTTAAAAGGAAACAATAACTTACTGAAAGCATTTGTAATAAAATTCTAATACTAGAGTAAAAACTAAATGCTCATGTGATTTCTTAGTATATATGTAGTGAAAGAGAAATATTATTATTGAACAGTCTAAGAATATTATTTTTTGACTGAAGCAAACCACAAGAACCTACTTCAAAGCCCTACTGAACCTTAGTGTTTCCATTTAATTTCCCTGGATGACATAATTGCCCTCAATTTGTAAGGGAAATGGCCCTGGTTTTTCAACTTAAGAGATGTTGAGAAAATGGTTTGGGAAATAGATTAGAGAAGAGTCGTGTGTTTCTCTCATGAATACGTTTCTTGGCAACATGAAACCATCCTCTCTTTATCAGCTGATAATGTCAATTAGTGATGCAGAGGATCTGTCTAGAGTTCAGCCAAGCTGGTCTCACAAACCCCTCCTGGTTTGCTAGGAACTAAAGGAGGTTTATCTCATGCTTACACTGACTACAATGACTGGAACTTCTTTCAGGTAGAGGGGCTTGAAGCTCAGCTGAGACCATTAATCCATCCAAATAAAGAAATTATGGAATTTGCCAAGAGTCAGGCACTGTAACTCTATCATCTGTCCATCAGAACACCAACCTTGGGATTCCTTTTTTTTCTCCTCCTTGATTGACACATTCTACACCATCAACATATGTGCAGCTCTTGACAAAGAGATGGTAGTCAAAGCATAGGGGGCTATTTCACTGACACATTCCTGCTGCCCTGGTATCTCTATTGAAAAATAAAGTCTCTTCTTTTTCAAGTGATGTCACAGCAATTGTTTTGTTTTTAGCTACCTGGGGGTGGGGAGAACAGCTTTTACTAAGAAAAGGCAGATGACCAAAGACAGAACCTCCCCATCCAGTTTATGATGGATTGACTTTCAATATTTTACAAGCATGAAGGATAGACATTTAATAGGAACTATACTTTAAATTTAAAATCCTTATCCTTTCCTGGGCTATCCTATCCTTTCCAGTAGGATGCACTGCTGGGGTACTGGGCAGCAGCCATGAGCTGCAGCTTGAATAAGCCAGGTGATCATGAGGGGAAAAAATAGGGACTCTATATTTGCAGAGTGGCTATGATGTTCATCAGGCTTGTGTAGTAAATGTTGCTTCAACTTGGCAGTATTTTTAAATTGTCATGGGTTTTTGGGATGTAACACCAATGGCATAAATAAAGGAACATCTGTATATGCAAATTATTCACATATATATTACACATAAATGTATATTATAAAATATATACACCTGTATGCTTTAATATTTATTAATATATATCTACATAGCTATACAAAAGTTTTTCTGTTGGTGCTGTAACAAATTATCTCACACCAAGGAGTTTAAGACAATAGAAATTATTTTATATTTCCAGAAGCTAGAAATCTAAATTTAGCAGCACTGGGACCTCAGGCCAGAGGTCAGAACCACATTGCTTCAGAGGTCCTAGTAGAGCTGAAGGGTCTGTTCCCTCTTTCTTCCAGCCCTGGTGGCTACTGCTATGCCTTGATTTCTGGCCATATTGCTCCAATTTCTGTCTTCAGAGTCACATTGTCTTCTACCTTTAGGTGTTCTTCATTTTCCTCTGCCTCTCTGTGTTAGGAACTCAGTTGGATAATCTAGGATGATGTCATCTGGAGATTCTTAATTTAGTTGCATCTTTAAAAAGCCTTTGCTTCATAAATTAACATTAATGGAGTTATGGGTGTCCAGAGATTGGGACCTCATTTCTTTTTATCTGGGGTGACCATTGATCATCTGAATGTGTGTTGGTGTGTGCATGCTGTCAGTATCACTTCTCAACCAAATTTGATGATTTAAAATCTCAGATTTGAAAATGAAATAACTTGTTTATTTTAACACAGCAAGTTAGTGGCACATACAGGATTGGAGTATATGCTTTTTTTTTTTTTTTCTGTTTCCAAAATCTTATGCTCAAATGGTACTCCTTTTTATCTGGGAGGGAAACATGTTTTGGTTACAGAGCTTTGAAAACTGCAAAGGACTCAAGCAATATATGGATAATAAGTATAGTTTGCAGGAGGCAATAATTAATGGCTCATTGGTTAACTGAGTTTGAGATACTACTAATGCTTTTTAAAACTTATTTTTATACGGTGTGTGTACCAAATATGATTGATAAGAATGTGCTCTTACTTCTCATTTTCCTAAAGTAAAAAAAAAAAAACAATCTTATAATTGATAGAAAACATACAATTAGGAATAGCAACTGTCTTAGTCCTTTTTCTACTGCTATTACTGACCACCATAAGCTGGAAAAGTTATAAAAAATATGTAAAGATTTATTTGGCTCACAGTTCTGAAGATCTTGTTGTTCAAATTGAACAGCAACACCTGGTGAGGTCCTTCTTGATGCTGTGGACACTATACAGTCCCAAGGTGACCCGGGATCTATATGGCAAGATGTCTACTTACTAACTTGGATTTCCCTCACTCTCTCTTTAAAGCCACCAATGCAATCATGACTTCTTCTATTCTGAATTATCTGAATCATCTCCCCAAAGGTTACCTCCAAATACCACTAATGCATGACTTTGGAGATTAAGTTTTGGCAGGAATTTTGGAAAAGAAAATCAGCATTCAAAACTTTTTTTTTTTTTTTTGTAATTGATACTGAATCCAGGGCCTCACTGCATGATACTCAATTGAGTTACATCCCATGTCCAATGCAGGGACTTTAAATCTCATGTACACACACACATACACACATACACACACAACTATCAGAGCTTTTGTTTCTTATATACTGCAGTAGATATTCCTACTCCTGCCATGTAGGCTTTTATAACCCAATGTCATATAATCTGTCTCCCAAACTTGTATCACAATGGTTCCTATTTAAAGTCTAAGCTTCACCTGCTCTGGTTAATTAACTGCTCTGTCATACAATATATCCTGTCTCAGAGATAGTTAATTGTTGATAAATCTTACAATTTCATCTGTGCATCCCATAGGACTATAAAATGTTTCAGAGAATATAAAATATTTTCACCCATTATTCTCATGCCAATTCAGGAGGAAAAATGTATTTTAAAAGTTGTTTGCATTACAATTACAGTTTCTCAACAGTAATCTCATATTCTCTTATTGCTCTCTAATTACTACTCAGGAAGCAGATTATGTTCCATTGTGTTCTAAAGTAGCTTTAACTTGCTGGATTGCTTATCAATATAACCAGCTGTTCAATGGTAGATCCAGTGATGACGGCGTTTTTAATTGCTTTTTTCGTTTGGCTAAGTAAGTTCAGATGGTCACTAATTAGTTCCGTCATGCAGAGATAGTTTTGTTATGAACAATGCAATCAGTGTTTCATTGAAAAGACAACTGTCCTAAGATCAACACTGCTTAATTATCCCTATGAATCCATCCTCAGTTTCTTTTTTTGTTATAGCTGTCATAAGTAAGGTGACAGGAATTAAACAAAACTGTAGCTTAAAAGTCTGCTTCCACCAGCGCATGTAATGACTCCTCATTTTATTCTGCTTATAAACATTCAATTGAAGTGAATCATAAAGACTTATGCTTTGTTAAGGCTTATGCGGTGCTTTGGGGCACCACAAATCATACTAAATTCTAAGATATTAGAGTTAAAATATATTGTTTTAACATTCCATTGTAAGTTCTACACACACCTATTAAACTTCCTGAAGTTAATCCACTTGAGACGATAGGAATTTTCCCAAACTAATAGAATGAGATACTTCAAAAAAATTTGACAGATAATAGAAATTATTGAGATAATGGCACAAATGTGAATCAAACTGGATATATTTTATCTTTTTAAATATGGTAACTTTGTCCTACATGTTTAGTATAATGCACTCTCTGGCTGCAAAAGAATGCAAGACAATTCAAAACTACAAAAGAAAAATCTCAGTATGCTATTTGCCACAAAATATGTTGCTATGCCTCATTCTCCTCTCCCTCCTCCTAGTGACATTCCCTTTCTTACAGAAAAAAAACTATACTGATAGACTAGTTTGGCATATTATAAACTAGAAAAAATTACTAATACATGATTTTCTGAGAATGAAATAAAGATCTAAGGTTCCCGTCTAATGTCTTATTGTATTCAATATATTTCCTTCCCCATTTTTGACAGAGCAACTTCAATAACTCTTCAACACCAATGACTCAGCTTTTGCCTCACCTATTCTCATTAGATAAAATATCTTAGCTAAAATAGTTTTTAGTATAAAAATATGTAAAATTTTTAGATCAAGCTGATAATAATCTTACAATATAGTTATTCTGCATCTGAAACTACAGACTAAATTATTCCAAAACTAAAACTACAGCTTTGGTTTGACAATAAGCTCATTGAATTAAAATGATAAGGACATC
>JAJEJO010001178.1:0-45933 GCA_020662805.1 Glaucomys volans
CTGACAGCCCCAGGAAGAGGGCCATGCCCATCTCAGCCTACTGCTGTGGGCCAAGTCAACCAACTGCCCACCTGCCTCCCCTAGCTTTTGGGGAGGTGGGTTAGGTAGGAGAGGGGGCTAGATTTCTCCCATGGGATCAACAGAAACTGACAAGAGGATGGAGGGAGGCTGGGTCTGGGGAGGAGTCAGGATAGGCCAAGGGACAAGCTACCTCCTCCTGGCACACAAAGCCACTGATGCCACAGATGTCAGGAAGTAAGCCTGTACCATAGCAAGAGTGGGAGGCAGGGGGTTTGACAGCCTGCATCCCCACCCTGTGGCTCAGAGAGAGGGACAGGTCAGGTCAAGGCTGGTTTCCCTGCTTCTCAAGTTCCAAGCCAAGCTCCTCGCTTCACCTTCCTGTCTTCACCACCCACTACTTCCTCCTTCCAGCCATAGTCCCCTCACCTCCCAGGCCAGCTGGCAGTCAACCAGAACAAAGGCTCCCAAGCCCACTTGACAGATGAAAAATTGAGGTCCATGGAGAAGATATAACCTGCCTCACTGGCTGGGTCCAGCAGACTGTTGGTCTCTAGCTGCGTCTCTCTGCCCTGACCCCACTTCACTTCCCAGAATTCTCTATAGGGCCAGTGGGTGTCCACAGAGCAGTCTGTCCACCAGCACATCCCACATGCCCGTTTCCCTCAAGAGTACTGATCCCCACATTGAGTTGTCTGGTCATTCACCAATTCATTCCTTTATTCACCCAACTAGTCAGTCAGCCCATCTTCTTGCCTCATGTCAGGTCCACAGCCACGGGTTAGGGGCCCACAAGGGGGAAGCAGAGCAAGGCCTGTGTTCAGCAAGCATTTAGGAAGTCTGTTCCATGTACCAGGTAGCAGGGAAGATGCTGGAAACACCACATATAGACCAATGCTGGCTGTCTTCGTAGTGTTCATACCCTGTCAAAGGTTCTGCCAGAATTCAATCCCACTTGTCAGCAGTAAGTCACAAACACTCCAAGCCTCAGTTTCCTTCTTTCTCTATATGGATACTAACAGCACCTGACTGGGGGGACTAACAGAGGCAAAGGTCAGAAACATAGTGGCTGCTCCAACAGGGGCTTAGGATGGGCTAGCTATTGTCATTGCCATTGTTACAATATGCAATCCTAACAGTGATAATAGTTGGGGGCTGCAACTGAGTACAGCAGCAGCGAAATCTCTTCAGCACTTACTTGGTGCCAGGCACTGAGGGTACAGGAAGGAATCACTGCCACATCCCATTGCAAGGCTGGCAAGGAACAGACTCAAAATATCCCTGTAAGCATCTGATGAATGAAGGAATCAATGTCAGGAGGCATGGCCCTGCCTCCAAGGAAGGTGCAACCCAACATGTGTCCATGGGAAAGGGAGTCTTTCTGCATGTGTATGTGCAAGCACTCACGTGTGCAGACATGTGTGCTTGTGTGAGGAACCCAAGAGGTCAGTGATGCAAAGACACAGCCACTCAAGCTCTCCCCCATCTCCAGTGATTGCAGCTGAGCTGAGGGGACTGTGGCAAGAGCAAGGACCAGGCCTGGTAGAAAGAAGCTTGGAAAGATGTTTTGCATAGTTCTGGCCACCAGATTACAGACCTAGGTTAGAAGCCTGGGTAGGGATGCAGGGGCGACTGGGTGCCAGGTCCCTGCATTCTCACTTTATGCCCATACCAGCAGGGTACACATGAGTTCCTGCTAGGAGGCCAAGCAAGCCGGAGGTCAGAGGAGGTCACAGGCAAGGGAGGGGGCAGTGGACTGGAGGGCTATGTGGGGTCTGCCAGACAGGGGAGGGCGGGCACAGGGTTCCCTGGGGGCCACCAGGCAGGCCTGGCTCTGCCCTGTTGGGGACAGCAGCTGGAGGGGAGTAAATATAGCGCGGGACGTCCCAGCCACATTCCTGGGAGGCCAGTGCAGCCGCCTGCTCACTGCTCTAAGCAAGGCAGCAGCCAGGGCTCAGAGTTGCCACTGCCCTCTTCCCAAACAAACAGAAAAATAAATAAAACCAGCTCTCACGAGCGGCCAGCACAGCTTGGGGGAGGGGGTGGACCCAGGGGGGTGAACAAGCAGGCAGACCAGTTGCTGAGGTTTCTGTTCCACTGGGAAGAAGGCAGCCAACAAAAGAGGAAAATGGAGCAAAGGGGCAGAGAGACAGTCAGAGATGTCAGGGAAGGGGAGAGAATCCTATGAGAGATGGAGGGTGTCACAAGTGGAGGTATAGACCAATCTAGAAGGATAGGGAATGCTGAAGCAGGGACAGACGCAGTAGGGGGCAGGCAGGCAGACAAAGGGGGCCATGTGGGCTGGGGCAGGGGGCTGGTTTGAAAGGCCATGAAATATTAAAGAGCCCAGGCTAGTGAGTGACAGAGGTCACAGAAAGCAGGAGACTAGCCAGGGAGCTGGGGGACCCTGAGGCAGAAGGCTGCCCTCGTACCTCCATCACAGCTCCCCCCCAACCCCCAGCTCTCCTGCTATAAGTCTTCCTTTCTGTCTTTCCATTGAGAAGGACAGGCTGAGGATGGGAGGGGCTGCAGGGGTCAGTGATGGGAGGGAGACCTTTGCAGTTCCCTCTTCCCTTGGGCTGATCTGGGCAGAGCCGGCCTTCCAGAGCTGCCAGCCACCCTAGCAAGAAAGCCAGGAGGCCTGTCAGCACAGCCGCTGCCATGGGTGCCTCCTGGGGAAGGAGGGGCAGACATTCAGCTTCCCCTTCCCAGAAAATAATCAGCCAAGCCACCAATTTTCAAGACCCACAGGGAAGGAAGGCTGTGCCTCTCACAGCTCAGCTGAGGCAGCAGGTCATCCCCCCACCCCATTACCATCCTCATGACCTTGGCCGGCCCCTGGTCCCAAGCCTGTATCTTCACCAGTCCTATCTATCCCAGAGTTGATGTGAGGAAAGAAAGGCAAATAACATGTGGAGAACTTGCTAGGGCCAAGCATCTAACCCTCTCATGTGACCTCTAAGGTCAGCCCTCTATCAGTCCCATTTTACAGATGGGGGAGAGAAACTCAGGCAAAGTGATACACCCAAGGTACACACCCATAATTAGCAAAATGGAGAAGAAATGCTAAGTGTGAGCCAAATGCTCTGTTTTTCCCTTCCTATTCACTGAAAGATATGAAGTCCTCATCACCATAAAAGTCAAATTTTATTGAATGTTGACTGGGAATCCACCTATGCAATCTTCCCTGTGTTCACTGAAAATGGTCTTGTGAGGCAGTCATTCTTAACTGCCCTGTTTCAGAGATAAAGAAACTCAGGTTTGTAGAGATAACACAACTTGCCGATATATCATACATCCACCGAGACACTGACGTGGCCAGGATTTGGAGCCAGGTCTGAAGGACTTCACAGCTACTTCGTATACACACTTTAATCTAGGTGGGACCAAGAGAGGGGATTAGAAGGACCAAGGAGGGGAGCTCAGTGGTCCCACTGGCTCCTAGAATGGACAACATGGAAAAGTCAACAAGGTCACAACTGCTGGCCTTGAGGGTGGCCAGCAACTGCTCTGGGATCAGGAGGTGGGCAGAGACTACTCAGACCCCAGGTAAGGATGTAGCCTAGGGACTTGACTAGAGTGACCTGCTTGGTCTACCCAGAGTCCCTGTATTAGGTAACATGAACCTTCTTTCCCAAAATGGGGATACTGAGGCCAGTCCAAAAAGGGCCAATGGAGCCCCATCTTTTTTGTCCCTTGCATTCTAACCTGGGCTCCAGGGTCCATGTACCAGGAATTTATTACTACCTCCCAGCCTCTAGTGCTGGTAGAAGGGGGGTCAGGATCCCTCCTCTCTTCTAGTCACTGCTAGCCCAGAGGGAAGCCAGCATCAGAGGCAGGAAATGAAGAAGAATTTGTGATCTAATTGAGCTGGCGGGGGATTAGGCGGCAGAATGCAATTACAGGGGCTGGAGCTAGGCCAGGGGCACTGACACCCTGAGATGTGGCCTTGCCCAGGTGACTAGGCCCAGCCAATCTCCAGCTAAAGACACTGGACTCAGGGAGGGGCACAGGTGAGGCCTGACTGCCCTCCTCGGCATATAGACAACCTCAGGATTCCAGGTTCATGTAATTCCCAGGATCAACTTTTACTAGGAATTCTCCCTTAGGAGAATCGATGGCAGTGCCCAGACTCTCACATGAGGAGAAGGCAGATAGGTACATTCACTCTCACAGATTCTGTTCATGCATGTACACACATTTGTTCATGCTCCCAGGTAAGCTTCACATAACCACGTTCACTTTCACAGGGGCAGACTTTCCAACCTGCAGACATACAGCTGTGGCCCTTTGCAGCCACTGACTCCACCAAAGGGGGGAAACATAAAAAACACCCGTGACCTTAAAATCCTTTTATTCCCATAATCACAGGCTGCCATCACCGTGGATACGCGCTGTCACCCCGGCCCCAGCCTGTCTCCCTCCATGGCTTCCAAAACTCCCAGCAGGCAGGCAGACAGGGAAGCTGCCCAGTTACTGGGGAGGGGGGAGCTGGGTAGAAGAGGTTTGATGCCACACAAACACACACAAACACACACACACTCTCTCTCTCTCTCTCTCTCTCTCTCTCAGGGCCTCAAACAACCAGGAAGGAAGAGACAGACAGACAGGCAGACAGATACTAAAAGAGAAAGGAACACAGCAACCAGACCACTGCCCCCATAGCTTAGATATGCCCACTTCCAGATTAATAAGCATATACAGAACACACAAATACACACAAATCACAAGCAGAACTCTCTAAAATTTCCAGGCGCACACATGTAGAGAAAATATACATTCCCAGATCCACAAAACACATCCAACTTTTGGATATACAACCTCAGATTCAGAAACATACATTGTATTTATATATATAATGCAGCTGTACGTGTCCCCACCCACAGATCCATGCATGCTCAAACTCCTGAGACAGACATGTTCAACACACCAATTTCCAGACATACATACACAACTTAGAAACACACTTTGATCCTGAGTCATAGGCACACAGGCCATCCAGTCCCACAATGCAGACCAACCGACTAGTAGCACACAGCCTTATCTGTCAGCTGACATTGCCTCTGGCTTTAGCAGGCAGGTGGAAGATTGAAGATTCCTGGGTCTTTGAGGGGGCAGTCCTTTCTCACTGCCTTCAGCCTGGATGGGTGGGCTCAGCACTGGGGGGGAGTCAGAAAGAGCGAGGGGGAAGTAAGAGAAGCAAAAAAAAAACTTTAGTGGGATATTCTTGTTGGGCAGTAGCGCGTGAGTAACGGGGGAGGCTTTTTGTGGTCTGGTGAGTTCCAGCTATGAGTGAGAGTTTAACTATTAATACACTTAATCAAGAACCCTTCACACACACATACACAACCACACACACAGGGCCAGGATGGGACCTGGTAGTTGGGGGCAGGAGTGGGAGAGCCCCAAGAGAAAAAAAATAAAAGGGAAAGCCCCAATCAGGGCCCCAGGAGGCGGGGAAGGGGGTGGAGCTTCTACCCTGGGCCTGCCTACAGAGCTGGGGCAGTGATTCGGCACCCCCAGAAATACAGTGTGTAGAATATTTACGTATTAGGCCAATGAATGAATAAATAAACTACATATAAGCATAGGGCAATGATAACCACAATAACAATAATCGAGCCTGCCCTATCCTTGACCAGTTAAAGTATGCGCTAGAGCATTATAGTTGGTAACTGGTTCTGACTAGTCACCGCACCACAGAGGACTCTAGAAAGCAGGTCTGGGTCTGGCTCACCTGTATTCCCCAGACCTCTACCCCATCCTGCACCCTGAAAAGTCAACTGACCTCAGCCCAGCACATTTCCATCTCTCCCTTCTAAGGGATACCCCCATCTCCACTCTATCCTCTATGAAATACCAGGTGGGGTCCTAAATTCCCAGAGACATGGTTCTTTATCCAGCTGCAACCCTGCCCCCGGACTCTTGGGCCTCAGTTTCACACATGCCAAATGGGTAGAAGACAGGCAAAAAGCTGGAAAGAGGCAAAAAGTTGGGGGTCATGTGGAGCATGTGGACCATATGCTTGTGAGGCCCTGGGCCCTGGATGCAGAACCCTTCACAACCCTTCCCTCCCCTTCCCCCAAGCAGCCTAACCCAGCTGCTGGGTGGACATTCCAGGCCTCACGTGATAAAGAGGAGGCCGCTGGTCCTCGGATAAGTCAACAGGCTCTGTCGCAGGAGAGATAGGAGGCCCAGGCCAGGGTCACCTGCTGAGCCAGGAAAACAACTGAGCCCAAACACACACATAAATAAGCCACTAACCGTCAGTCAGCCAGCCAAGGATCTGTTTTCTGCATAAGAATCTCTACCTCCACCTTAGAAAGGGAAGTGGCATGGGAGAGGGAGGCTCAAGGCTGACTAGGGGCTTCCCCCAGTGAGTCCCAACTCCTGCCAGGGTTTTTTTTGGGGGGCGGGGGGGGGGGCATCAACCAAGCTCCCAGGGCTGACTGGGACCGCACAGGCCAACCTTTCTCAGCTGTTCCCACCCCTTTCCAGGGGAAAAAATCAGACTGTCACCCCCTCTCCCTCCTCCCCAAGGGGAGAGAACAATTTCGTTCTGGGAGGGGGCTGACAGCTGCAGAGCGGGCCACTCCTTCCCCCCCAACAAGCTCCAGCTTGATTCTCATCTAGGGAAACTGCTAAATCAACACCACGCAGTTACCGGGAGGTAGCGCCCAGAGTCTCCCCTCGCGGCTCTCAAAAGGCGATTGGAAGGTGCTTCAGGTTCTCGGTTCTGTTTCTAGCAGCGGTTGGAGGGGGGTCTTTCGGGAGGAGGACCAAGTCAAGCATAGTAAAGTCGGTCCCCCAAAATATCTAATTTAAATGCTCCTAATTTCAGGGATCGAACCCCCCACCCCAGTGGGCAGGGGCAGCTGAGGTGGCGCCGGGCGTTCAAATCGCGCTCCAAACAAGTCCGCAGCGACTGTGTTTGCAGCCCCCGCCAGGCGGCCCCAGCGGAAAACTTGAAAGGGACTCTGTTTGCCGGCGGCCCTGGGGCGGCTCCAGCGGGGGCGAGGGCCGAGGGATCACACACGCCCCCCTCCCCAGAGCTTCCAGAGCAAACGCCGGGAGCGGGGTGGGGCTGGGCCCACTACAAAACCGAGGGCTCCAAACAGCGCCTCTGGCGCAGGGAAAGGCGGGGATCAGGAGGATGGCTCTACGACCCCCCTTTCAGCACCCCCCAATCCAAAGATGCGATTCTGAGACCACCCAGGAGCCTGGGGGCAAAGTAGGGTGAAACTGCCGAATGAATCTTCAGACCCTCGTCGCAGGAGACTAGAGAGAGCAGGTCTTTCGGGATGAGTCACTACAGAATCCCCCAAATCCACTGGTGCCTCCTTGCAGCCCATGGCACTAACCCTACTCTGTGTACCCCTTCTGATTCTCGGAGGAGGGGAAAAAAGGGAGGTCTTGCTCTCTCATTGGACGCTTCAGCTCTTCTGACAGGTCCCGGGATGGACCCCCATTTAAAAACTGGGGTCACTCACTTTCTGTCGATCCAACAAATAAACAAAGCCAGACGCACCCCGAGCTCCCCGCCGGAAAGCAGCCCATTCCGGGCGAGGACAACTTCCCCCAGTCAGAAAATTAACACATTCCTCTCGCGGCGGTTCAGCCTTCGCTCCGGGGAAGCGAAGGGGAGGGGGGCTCGGGCCGAACTTCAGGGGTAAATTCGGAGCCAGAGCTGCATGGCAGGAACCTGGGACACATCCCCCTCCAACAGCCCTGCAGCTAGGGGAAAAACCCCATTCTCCCTCCCTGGCTTTGCACGCTATTTAGCCCACGCGGGGCTTGGGAGGCAGCCCGAAAGGTTCCCCACTGCTGTGGTGGGAGGGAGAGGCTGCCGGGCACCGTGGAGGTGGGGATGATACTTTCACCGATAAAAAAAGGTCAAACTTGATCAGCCCGCCAGGCACCCCGCGGGCAGCGGGGGCGAGGAGCTGGAGGGGAAATGCAGAAGTGGCCGCCGCCTCTTCGAAGTGGAGGGGGAGGCTCAGCCACGCATGGTCGAGGACGCTCAGAGCAGTTACCATCGCCCCCAAAACACAGGGCTGTGAGTGGGGTCTGATGCGGGAAGTGCACGCCAGAGATCTCCAAGCAGCCACCCCCGCAGGCGGAGCGCCCGCCTAACACCAAGAGGTGAGGACCCCGGGGCGCCCGCCACCCCAGCGCCCACGATCTGGAGTGACTGGGAAGCGGACAGTCCCTCGCAGAAAGAGCCCCAGCCCCACTCCACGGAGCCCAACCCGCCGTCCCCGACCCTAAAACCCCTCTTTTTGTCTGAACTCAGTGATCTGCGACCGAGCATACTGCAGCTTGGGGAAGCTTGGGTATAGAAGCGGCCACCAAACGTTCACCGGCGCTAGGTCTCCCAGGCTTCGCGGCTCCGCGGCTCAGGTTGCGGGAGCCCCCCGCCCCTCCCAAACACGGACCCTTCCTTCCCGGTCCCTGGCTCTCCGCACCTGAACTTCGGGGGAACCCGCGCAGCCAAACTTTCCGCCGACTTGCAGCGAACTCCGGCCCCGGCCGCGCACCGAGCCCCGGGGGAGGAGAGGGAGGTAGGCGGGGAAGAGGAGGGGGCCGGTCTCCGGGGGGGTCGGGGGAGGGCCGTGGCCCGACACCTACCGGCTCTCCGAGTCGTCCGAGCCGCCACCACCGCCGTCGCCGCGAGGCCGAGGGGGAGGGGCGGGGCGGGGAGCTGCGCTCCGCTCTGGGCACTGCCGCCGCGGTGCGCTCCGCTCCAGCCGCCCGCCGCGCCTGGGTCCGGAGCCGGAGTCGCGCCGCCGAAGCTGGCCAGAGGCGGGGAGGGGGGGGAGCTCGCAGCACCTGCCCCTCCTCCCCCTCCCCGCGGCCCAAATTAAAAAACAACAAAAAGCAACTAATCACCCCCGAGCGGAGTGCGGCGCGGCGGGCGGAGGGCTCAGCGTGCAGCGCCGGGACTCAGCAGGCGGCGCGCATGCTGGGCGCGGGCTGGGCAGGGCTGGGACGCGGGGTTGGACTATTGGGTTACGAGGCTTCGCCGCTCTTCTTGCTCAGCTCAGACGCCTGCTTTCGCCGCCACCGCCGCCTCTGCTGCCGCCAGTGCCGCCGCCTCTACATCCCCGCTCAGGCTTCACCGCCTCTGCCGCCGCCGCCGCCGCCGCCGCGCGCCCGCCCGGGCAGGAGCTCTGAACGCTGCCCGGGGGCTGCCGGCAAAACCTGGACCGGACTAGCCGCTCCCTCCCCCCCCCCAGCTCCACCTCGGCTCCCCTCCCTCCTCCTGCCGCCTCCCTCCCAGCGCAGCTCTGGCCACTTGGACGCCGCAGGGTCTGAGACTGGAGCCGCAGCCGCTGCGCCTGGAGCTCCCTGCGCCCTGGCAAGGTCCGCCCAGGTTCAGCTTCCCCGCGCTCCCTGCTTCACCTTTTTTTCGCGCAACTTTACAAAAAAAAAAAAAAAAAAAAAAAAAACCCCCCCCTTTTGTGAAGGATGCCTGGGCCTGGAAACGCACCTTCCGAGAAAACCCGCCGTCCTCTGCCCCCTGTTCAGCAGGGCAAGAAGCTACAAGGATCCAGAGTTGGGCGCACCTCCCCCCCAAACACACACACACACACACACACCAGGTGTGCGTCGGGCCGGGGACTTTTGGCTCAGGGCTGTGGGACCTAGGGTGTGTTCAAAGTCCCCACCCTTCCCAGAGCACCTTCGTGTGTTCAGTGGGTACTAGGTACATTGGGAGAAAAAGGGCGGAGATTTTTGTTCCCATTTCACAGGTGAGGAAACTGATTTAAGAAAGGACATTTTGTTTCTTAGGAGGTTAGGCACCAGCCCAACCTCCTGAGCCCTGGGGCTAAGGTGACTACACAGTGATGTCTTGAGATTCAAAAGCCTACAATTTTGAGCCAGAAACAGTGCAGGGAACACAGCTGGGCTCAATAGATACTGGTTGAAACTGAAGGAAACCTCAGCCCTTACAAAATAGACGCCCAGTGGGGACAGAGATTTGGGTCGGTGTATTCTCGTCCTTATTCCAGTACCCCCTCCATCTGCCCAGTTTGGGCTAATCCTATGGCTGCAGATGTCTTCTTAGGGACCCATAGAACAAGGACCCCGCTAATATAATCCCAAACTGTATATAATCCCAAAGTGGAACTTTTCCAATTCTCTGGGATTCGCGCGGATGGGGATGGGGTTGTGCAGCAGGCAGAGTAAATGCAGACCCCAGTGGGGGTGGGGGTGGAGGGGTGGGGCAATGGGTTGGAGAAACTGGCCTCCCTCAGATTAAAAATTACAGTTTGAGCTTAATTGGGGTCCAGATAACAGGGAGTTAACTGCAGCCCGGGAGCCTCCAGCCACAGACAAGGCCTCCCTGGGAGAAGCGAAACCTGCTCCCACCTTGCAGCTTCCTCCTCTTTTGTGCCGCCTGGCAGTCTCCCAGCCACAGCCAGCCATGGCAGGGCTAAGGTCTGTGTCCCCCTGGAGTAACAGCTAACTCCCACCCTCCAAGCCTTCTAAGTGTGGATTTGGAGCTCAAACCAGTTGGGGTTTTGGGGTGGTGTCAAAGGGCAGAACTCCTCTGGAATGTGTTGCCTCTCTCCCACTTCTGCTATCCCAGGCCACAAGGAGTGACTCTTCCCAGACATCAGGGATATCCCCTTCCCAGCTAGTTCCTTCCTTGCACAAATGCTGAAATGTCCTCCTTAACTATAGTGTCAAAGAATGACTTCTTGCTGTGTGTGGTGAGCTTGTAATCCCAGCCACTGGGAAGCTGAGGCAGGTGGATTGAAAGTTCAAGGCCAGTCTCAGCAATTTAGGGAGACCATGTCAAGATGTAATAAAAGGCTAAGGATGTGACCGAGTGGTAGAGAACCACTGCATTCAATTCCAAATACCACCCCTCCAAATAAAAGAAAACCTTTGGGTGAGGTATTTAGCCTCTCTCCACCTGTCCAGCAGGCTTTTTCAAAGCCACCCCAAGTAAACATCATGTGAGTAAAAATAGGTGCTTGGTTTGGAAATAAAATTTCAAGACAGTGTTTACCTCTGAATGTTCACCCCTAGGCTGCTTAAACATATTCTGGGCCTCACCCCGAGTGGCAGGCACTGTTTGGCAGTGAGCATACAAGGGAATATTAAGCAGAATCCCAGTCTAGATGCTCCAGGATAGCCCAGCACTTAATCCACTCCCATCTACCATTTCTGGGAAAGCTGAAGCACACATTGTGAAGAGGGACCTGTTTCTTGGGAGTCAAGAGCAGAACATCAAGTGAAAACCCCCAAAGTGAAAATATCCTACAGACCCATGAAGCCTGGTGTCAGTGCAGAATTAAGTCCTGCACACCTGAAAAAAAGCTCAATGCTGGGATACATGGGGATGGTAGACAGTAGCTCCATTAGGGAATGATTAATTATCCATTTTTTGAGATTTCTATTCCCACCCCCACCCCAAACTCAAGTGCAAAGGTGAAGGTCTACAGTGGAAGAAGACCAGGTGATCCCAATGGTGATGGTTTCCTCAGGGAAGCGGTGATGACAAATGCTTGGCCCAGTTCAGAAGGTGGATCTTGTAGTCTTCCCCTTCTCCCAGAAATCAAGAACTGTGGGAGACCCAGACTCTCATCTATCCAACCCAGATGGGAACCAGGGAGGAGAGGAGCAGAAAATGGAAAATGTAACATAAACAGGAAAAGTGCAAACCATCCACATAGAACTCTCCATCATGGATGGTGAGACAAGCAGAGGACATCTAGGAAGGATGGGATGGGGGCTTTTGCTCTTGCGGAGACCATTCCCACCTTATCCTCCTTCCCCAAGAAGAAGAGAGGTCACTCTGACTCACTACCCTCCTCCACCTCCCAAAAAATACTTGTCTTACATTGTTAATTAAACTTTCTGCTGAGGTGTTTCTATTTTTTGGTGACATGGACTGAACCCCAGTGCACTTAACCACTGAGTCATATCCCAACCCTTTTTTCCTTTTTATTTTGAGTCAGGGTCTTGCTAAGTGGCCGAGGCTGGGTTTGAATTTGGAATACTCCTGCCTCAGCCTTCCAGAGTCGCTGGAATTAAATTAAAGGCTTGTGCCACTTCCACTCAGCTCTCTGCTGACTTCTTTCAAATAATCAATCAACCTTCAAGTCAGGAAGCCAGTTCCTCAAGTCTCCAGCAACTTTGGACCTTTGGGAAGAGAGGGTCCTTGTACCTACCTGCCCTGTCTTCTAGGGAGGAATGCAGGTGTTATGCTTTCTTTTTTGTTCTCTTTTGTAGTGCTGGGCATGGAACATAGGGCCCCAAATGCCCTCCCACTGAGCTAGCCCTCAGCTTGATGGTGCTCTCTTGAATCCTGGTGATAATATTCATGCCTGGCTTTTATAAAGCCCTTGCCCTGCTTGAGAACGGAATTGTGCTAAACAGGGTATATTATTTTATTAACTTCTTATATCATTTCCATTTTTCAGATGAGAAAACAAGACTGCACTGAAGTTGTTTCCTCACCTTGAAATTTGCTGTACTCCTGAGGTTTCTCCCATACAGATCTGACCAGGAGCTCAGCCACATCACATCCTGTAGTGCCTTCCCAGAGCCCATAGGATCAACTCAGGCCCCTCACTCCCAAATGATTCCTCTCAGACATCATGGACACCCTTCCCTAACCAGCCCAGTTCTCCCTACAATTCCATGTCCCTGCTGACTACCACCACTTAATATTGACAGTCCCCTCAGACACGCCAAGACCCTCTTACAGGTTTCCAGGGCTTTGCATGTATGAGTCCCTCTGCCTAGAAGGGCTCACCTCACGAACTCCATTGAAGAGCCATAGTGTATGTATCACCTCCACTGGGAACTTTCCCTGTCACTCCCAGCCTGTCTGGGCCATACCTACATGGCCACCACTAGCATTTCTACAAATTAGAAAAAATCATCCAGTTTGAGCAGATATAGAAACCCATGCAAGAGGTCCATGGACTGCCCTTCACCCTTTCTAGCTCCCTTCACTAGGTGTCTTTTTAAAGTGCATGCACTGCACACCTGTACTCTTTGGCCTTGCTTTGGGCCCCTTGTTCCCTTCTATGGCCACAGCGACCATACTGCACAGAAATTCTTGTTTGTTTTGGTTCTAAGAATTGAACCCACAGGCATTCTACCATTGAGCTACATCCCTAGTCCTTTTGGCTGACCTCGAACTTGTAATCCTCCTGCCTCAGGCTCCAGTGACTGGGATTACAGGTGGGTGCCACTATGCCTAGCTAAAATAACTTTTGTGGGGCTGGGGCTGTAGCTCAGTGGCAGAGCACTAGTCTAGCATGTGTGAGGCATGGGGTTCAATTCTTAGCATCACATAAAAATGAATATATAAAATAAAGGCATGCTGTCCATCTACAACTACAAAAAAATTTTTAAAAAACAACAAAAATGTTTTAAAAAATAAAATAAAATAGCGTGTGTGTACAATACTGGGTCTTGAACCCAGGGCTTCATACATGATAAGCAAATCCTCTACCACTCAGCTATATCCCATTTCCCCAAATTGCTCCTCTATCTCCCTGTTCTCCACTACCACAACCCATGAAAATTCTTTGAGGGTAAGGGAGGGTCTCCTACCTGCCCTAGTCCCAAAGCCTGGCTGTAGGTAGGTCAAATAATAACAACTATAGCCACCTCTTTCTGAGCACTTACTATGTGTTGGGCACCATACTAATCGCTTTCTGTGCACATACTTATTTAATACTCAGGCTCCTACACCTGCTCAAGGTTAATATGTAGCAAAACCAGGATTTCAATCTATGCCTTGTCTGAGGCATTTTCCACAACTGCCATGTATCAGCTAGTGACCAGCACTGATTAAATATCCAGTGACCAGAAATGCTGCATAGAGAGGAGTACAAGAGTTAAGGTCTACATAAAGATGGCCAATCCAGGCCTTGTCTGATATCTAACCCTCTTTGGGCCCCAGTTTCCTCCCCTGTATTACAAAGGATGGAAGCAAAGGTGTTGGCAACCCTGCCTGCTAGGGCCCAGTACAGGATAGTCTTCAATAGGGTCACACTGGACCGTGATCTCAGCCAAAATCCCAACATGGGCAGAAGCAGGGAGGTACTTAACTGAACCAGACTCTGGGCCCAGGACTTTGGGGTCGAAGCCTTCATAGCAACCACTGGACCTTAGGTCTCCCCCACAACCCATGATTTTTGAAGGGGAAAGAGAACTGTGAAACTAAAAGGAAAATTTAAAAAGCTCATAGGTCTATCTCCCAAGTGGTCTAGGCTTGCCCATTCCTGAGAAATCAGTTTGATGGCTCATGCCTGGCCTTGACCTTATGTAAATAGAAGGGAAGGGAACAGGCAAAAGAGGGACTCCAGCCCCCACACAAAGAGCCTGGGAAAGAGCAGGACTCCCCCCCCCCCAACTTATAATGCATACATTTTCCTATGCCTAGGCAGTTACACACATGCCATAGACAACCACAGATACGGCTTCACATTCTCTGCCAGGAACAGGGAACTTAGAATGTAGAGGGGAGAGGGGATAAGGACAATATGGTAGGGTACCATGCCCCTGACAGTAATCCTAGGCACAATCATGGTTCAACTGCCTGTCTTGTGGGAATGGGACTGAGTGCTCCTAGAGGCCCAAACTGTAGCTCCAGTCCCGCCCCCCCCATCATGAAGAGGGAGGGGCAAACATTGCTGAAGGAAGAGGAGGTAACTGAAGAGGAGGCCTTGGGGGAAGGGAAGGGCATAGTCTCTAACCTAAAGGTCCTAGACCTGGGGGAGGGTGCCTAGGCATTGAGAAGCCAGCCTGGCCTTAAAGTGCTTTGCCCAAGGCCTGAAGGATAGAGTGGAGAAGTAAGGGGGAGGCCTGCTGGATGTTGATGGGTGGGGCTCTGGTGTCTCTCATCTACCTAGCCAGAGGCCAGAGCAGGGTGGTAAATGTTCCTCCCACCAGACTTCCAAAATTGGACCAGAGTAGGGGGCCCCAAAGACCCCATCCACCAACTCCTACTCTGGCTTCCTCTTTAGGTTCTACAAAATGGGGTGCACAGGCAATGCCAGGGGTGGGCCCCAGGATGCACTGTTCTTTGAACTGGCGGGACTGGTTCTGTGTCTAGCCACCTGGGCAGTCACGGGTTGCCTGCTGGGCCAGGGAGGAGGGAGGCCTCAGGAAGGGGCCCCTCGTAAATCGTTAACTCCCAGAGCCGCCACTGGGTCCCTTGGGCCCCACCCCCACTATGAGTCTGTCCTGAGTGCCCACCCCTGGCCAGAAGTCAAAAGTCAGAGGTCAGAGCCAGAGGTCTCAGCACCTGGGCAAGTCCTTCCCGCAACTATCAAAAGGAAGAGGGGAGTTTCAGTGGGGATGGCCCTTCCCTCTAAATTCTGAGAGCTTTTCAATCTAGTCTGCACTCATCTTGTGCTGTCGCCCTGACCTTTGTCTCCCAGAGGAAAGAGCCAAGCATTGGGATGAGGGGGCCCTCTGGGAAACCTCTAGGCAGGACTCAAGTCTCAGCCCTACCAGTTGCAGATAATTATGCCAGTCCCACACACTCCACTTGGGGTGTCACCAAGACTAGATAATGAATGGGGTGAGAAAAAGACTAGATCCTGCTCAGATTTGGGATAGTATCCTCAGCATCCTTCTAACCTGTTTCCTGGTGCTGGGGTCCTGAGGGTGAGGGGGACAATAAAGGCTGCTTTTGTGGAGGAATTATGTTAAAATACTTTACCTAACCATGTGTCTATAATCCCAGTGGCTCAGGAGGCTGAGGCAGGAGGATCTCAAGTTCAAAGCCAGCCTCAGCAACTTAACAAGGCCCTAAACTACTCAGAGAGACCCTGGTTCTAAATAAAATATAAAAAAGGCTGAGGATGGGGCTCAGTGGTTAAAGCACCCCTGATTTCAATCCCCAGTACCAAAGCAAAAAACACTTTACCTGCTTGGTAAGTAATCTGTTTAGCAACCTATTCCAATTTTGCTAATAAGGAAAAAAGAAGGGAAGTAACTTACCCAGACTATGGCAGCTGTACAGGAAGAAGGCCTGGATTTGGACCAGTTTTGTATTTGTGAGCTGAACCCTTGAAGGGGTTCAGCCCATCTCCTTCTCAAAATTATTTTTTTAATTTTTTTTTTTTGGTGTTGATAGACTTTTTTATTTTATTCGTTTATTTATGTGGTGCTGAGAATCAAACCCAGTGCCTCACACATGCTAGGCAAGTGCTCTACTGATGAGACACAACCCCAGCCCCACTCCTCAAATTCTTAAGCAATAGGTGAGGAGACACCTTAATGGCAGGAGGGGCTGGACAAGCTCTCTCCCCAGTGTAATACTGCTGGGGGCCTCATATAGAAGTGGAAAGTATAAGCAAGAGACTATCAACATCCCCCTACTGCCTCTGTGGGAGTCCTTTCCCCAGCTTACAACAGCCACATCCTACCACCAGGGAGGCTTGGCTGCTCCCCCCATCCCAGGAAGAATTCTTCAGACAGGCCAACAAGGGAGGATTGATGGTGCTGCCACCCTTTTCACTAGGGAGGCATCTCACAAGCCAAGGAGACAGAAAAAACATCAACTTTTAATCGAGATTGCAGATTCAGAAAAGATTCATAAGTGAAATGATTCCCTAAGGAAATATAAAAAGTTACTTATGGCATGGCTAAATTAGGCATGCTTCAATCAGGGCTGTTGAAAAGTCATTAAGATATACAAAATGATTTTTTAGATAGATGTGATTGAGCTCTGTCAGGAGGGCTGGCCATTACTCCAGTTAGAGGGCACATGGTCCTAAACTGACCTGGCCTCCTGTGTCACCATCTTCCCCACTCTGACCCAGGGCTGAGGGAGAAAAGTGGGGAACCCTCATCTACCAGGTCCCAGGGGCCACTGTCCAGGGAGAGTGGAGCAGAAGGGACTGTGGTTAAAACTTTTTATTGTTGGAACTCATTTTCTCCCACTTTCCAATAGCATAATGGGGAGTGGCAGGGTGATAACTACCTCACTCCCTTCAAAAACTAAAGAAGGGCCCCCTCTTAGCACCCCCTGACTTTAGGTTAGCCTGAGGAAATGTGCACACTTTGTGGACAAAGAATAACTGGGAGAATAACTGGGAGAATAACTCCAGAATAAACTGGGAGACTTATGCCTGGGCATGGAGAGGCTGGAGGGTACCAAATCATTCTCTAGGGTCATTCCCTACAGGGAAAACAGGGTGTAAAGCTCCCAGGTTAAGTTCTAGGATGATTGCTAGCTTTTGAGGACATCATCCCCTCCTCATTGTAGCTACCTTCCCGTTCTCAGGTAGAACGCTTACATGAGGTCTAAACTTTCTCTCTTGCTATAGCCAGTGTGTGGGTTTCTTCCTCTTGCTTTCCTCATGACTAGAATTTTCAGGGTAAGGCTGGGACATAAATGAAACATGGGTCCTTGGGACAGGATCCCTGATGCCTACTGATCACCCTCCCCTTCTTGCACTCCTGGGGCCCAGGACAGGGTTAAGACCTTACCCATCCCCATGCTCTGCCCAGTGTCTGGCCCCTGGTTGGTGCTAAATGTTTACTGATGAGGGAAGCCATCAGGATGTGGCTGGAACAAGTTTGTGTCACATGGTGGGGCTTCACATGGGAAGAACAGTCATGCCAGTGCATGGTCTGGAAACTGTAGTGGCAGCACCTGAACACCTTTCCTGAGGCCTGAGTAGCCCCCTCCCCTGATGATGCCAAATCATCAGAGAAGGGGAGAAATCTGATCTGGATGGTGGTGGCCATGTTGCCTTGTGGGTGACCCGAACACGATCCTGGCCAGGACGAGGCGCTATTTTAAACCCTCGCCCCAAGCTGTGTTTTAGCTCGCCAAGCCCATATCTAGTTACAAAGCCACTGCCCACCTCCCCAGCCACTCCCTCCTCCTTACCCTGGGACCCCTAGGCTGGTATCATCTGGCACCAATCCTCTTCTCCATCTCCCCAGCCTTGTCCACTTAGGCATCCTCATCTGTCCATCCACACAGGCAATGGTTGACCTGTATTCTGACTAAGATTTCCCCATGGGTCAGAATTCTCTTCCCCAGGAATGAGAACACACCCTGGCCTCAATGTTGGGCACTGTTTTTGCCAGGGGAGAGCATGCAGGCCAGGATAGGGCTGATGCTTTAGGAAGAAAGAAGTAGGTTAGACAGAAGTAGAGACTTCACACAGTGGGATTGTGCACCAGAGAGCTTTCCCTTCCGTGCCTGCCTGCCAGCCTGGACTGGAAGAATATGACTCAAAGGAGTCTCCTCCCCAATCCACTGGTTCAAGGGCTATAGACTGGGATACTTAGTACCATTTATCCAACCCACATTATAGTAATAGCCTCCACTGGCTCTGAGCCCTGCCAGCCCCAAACCTAACCCAACAATGACCTAGAGAGATGCAGCAGACATTGCCAGGGCAGCAAGGGAAGGGAGGAGACTAATCATTCATGCTGATGGCCCATCTCAAGCTGGCTGAGCAGGTCACCTAGGTAGCCTGATGACCTCGTCTGCCCCCTAACCTCCATGACTTGTAGTCTCAGCAGTGAGATGTTGGCATCAAGCCTGGCACAGCTAAGCAGTGATGCCAACAGCCCTGCCATCTCAAGCAAGTATGGTATGGTTCAACCTGGCAATTTGGGCCAGGGGGTATGGAATATTTCCCACGCTTTTGGGGACAGGGCTACTTTGGAAGACCCTCTGCCCCGCTACTGCAGATCTTTGGCGTCCCCATGGAGTCCTGGCTATCTCTTCCAGAGGGTTGGTCCTGAACTACAGAACCTCCCAGAGGATATTTGGCAGTTTCTGGAAACATTTTTTATTGTCACACTGTTGCTATGGGCATCTAATGGTTAGAGACTAGAGATGTTAAACATCCTACAATATATGGGACAAAGAATAAAATGTCCCATGACCCAAAGCTTCAATAGTGCTGAGGTCCAGAAATCCTGGGTTAAACCCCAGGAGGAACTTTCATGACTAATCTTGGAGCCAGGATGGGGGTAGGAGGAATCCTCCACCTACCTTCTCCCAACCCCCCACTGCCATAAAGGGGCCAAGACTCATCATCTTTCACTTCCCACAGGCAGAGAAGGCCTAGTTCTGCCACTCTGGCTTCAAAGACCCCTTGTGGTCTTAGGAATGTGGTAAGTTGCCCACCTATCCACACGCCAGCCTCTGGACATATCAGAAAAAGTATGGACCTGGTAAAGCATTTCACTGGGTCTGGTGAATGGAGGAGGACTTCCAGGCAAACCCTAGAGGGCCCTCCCTACACCAAGAATTCTGGGCCTATGGAAAAGGGTGAGGGTTGCCCAGCTCCTTCAGGCCCATCCCTAAAGGGCTGTCCCAGTTTGGGGCTGGCTAGTTGGATGCTCAGGCCTCCTCCTCCTCCTCATCTCTCCACCCCCTCCCATTTCTATTTAGGAGGCAGCCATGGTGGCTCAGCTCCTGTCTTTGGTTTCCTAGGGAGCTCTGCTGAAGCAGCCCAGCCTCCGTGGGTCCATCTGTCAGGGAGGCTGTTCCGCCCCATCGATTGCTGTTCCCAGGGGGGCTGTGTTGCTCCAGGGACCCAATGTGGCCGCCAGATAGGAGGGAACCACACGGATAAGAGGCGGGAGGGGGGCAGCTTGGCAGCAGGCAGAGCCAAGAGGGGCTGACACTGCAGTAAGAAGGCACAAAGCTAGATAGGCATGAGAAATGTAGAAAGCCAGGGGCAGTGAGGCAGCAGACTGGCTGTGATGACCTCTGAAGCCAGTTGGCACTCTCAGGACTCAGTTTTGCCTTTGGACACACCAAGTTCCCACTTGCAAAGACAACAATAACAATAGCTAACATTTATTGAACAGGAACAGTGTGCCTGGCACTGGGCCCAGGCTTCACACACCTCTGCTTTCACTTGAGGATCATACCCATTCAAAGCAGGTGCTGTTATTCTCTAGCAGAAAAGGCCCAGAGAGGCTGCAGCACTTGCCAGTAGCCACACAGAGGAGCTGCAGCTAGTCTTGGAGGCGTGTCAGCCTGGCCTAGTGGCTGTGCCCCAGCTCCAGACAGAATTGAGCCAGGTCCGAGGGGGAGGAGGCAGTCTCGCCTGGCCAGAGGCCCTGCCCGCCCTCCCCGCCTTCCCCGCGGAGCCGCCTCCTCCCCTGGGCTGCGTGACATCTGCCCCGCTTCCCGGCCCCAGACAGCTGCCCAGAGCCACGTCAGCACTTCCACCGGGGAGTCTGGAAACTGGCTCTGTCCCCTGCGAGTGTGTGTGAGGGGGAGGCTTAAGGGGGAGGGGCTGCTGGTCCCCGACAGGATGGCTCTCAGTGACCCACTCAACTGAGCAAGGGATGGGGTCTCATGACCTTGGGCAGCACACTTCTTTGAACCTCAGTTGCCCATGCTTGGGAGTGTGTATGGTGGTGGGGGTTCTTTGGAAAGACATTCAGAAGAGAAGGCAGTAGCATCCAGAGTGGACAAGGAGCAAATATTTCCACGTAGTCGCAATTCTGGAGACACTGGGGGCAGCCTGTGACCTTCACGGTACACTTGGGGCCAAGTGGTCATTTTTTTGGGGGGGGGGGGCAGTCACTGGGATAAGGGGGAGGATGAGGAGGTCTGGCTGGGCGCAGGCCGCACACCGGCTGAGGCCAGAGATAACCAGCGCCTCCCGGAAAATCATTAGCATCTGTTTGGGCAGGCAACGATGGCCTGCTGGCGCCTCCGCCAGCCGGAAAGGGCCCTTGGCCCCCACCCCTTCACACAGGCAGGCGCACCTACAGGGAGCACCCGCCCCAGACCGGCCAGCTCAAACTCGTTTGGGACAACATCCACCCACCCATCCTGGGAAATGGGCAGCCAGGCCAGCAATGAAGGGTCGGGCCGCGCCGTCGGGGGGCTTCCTCCCGTGATGTGGGCGGTCCAGTCCGCGCTCCAGGCGATCCAGGCCGGCTCTTGGCGGCGCCCGTGCTGGCGGCAGCCCAGGGAGTGTGTGGAAATGACACCGCCAGGGCGGCGGAGATCCCCCCTCCTGACATTGGCTGGAAAGTGGAGCAGCTCGTCAGGGACAATCAATGGCGATCGATCGCCGCACGGCGCGGGCGGACAGCACGGGGGAGGGGCGGTGCGGACAGCAGGAGTGCGGGCACCCGTGGCCGAGGTCAAAAAACACACAGATCCACAAAAGGGCATAGCAGGGTCTCACGGACACACAATCTGTACAGGGAGACATCACTATGGGCCACCAACACCACAAAGGAGTGACACTCACCACAGTTACACAAGTCTGATACAAGTCACAACACAACAAGACCAAACACCTGGTTTGCAGGAACATACAACAGGGTCAGAGGTACATAATAATGACACAGGATATGGCATATGGTCACACTATCACACAACCAGTACACCACACAACCAGGGCCTCACACCATCAGAAGACACACACCAAATCACCAGAACACGGAGTAAACCAAACATTCCACTAGCTGGTCTCAACCACACAACTCTCTGCCTGCACAATAAAACAAAAAAGTCACATAGCAATATTATACATCACCACCATCTCAAAGAACATTGTCAGACTGGGTCTCTCTCTATGCAACAACACAATGGGATCAAGCACTCAAAGGTAAGATACAACAGGGCCACCCACTGTCATGAACAACACCCCAGTAACTAAGACATGGATAAAGTGTTTCCCACCCCCAACCTCACATGGCACATGCACTGTGGCATAGGCAAACTAGCATCACACCAGGGTTCTCACAACAATGATGCAAGTGAAGTGTTTAGCACAAAGTCAGGCACACTGTAAAGCACTCAACACATAGAGGACTTGGGTTACAATTAATGGCTATAAACTAAGTCATACCTATATAATGACTGCAGCTACTTAGCATTACTCTTCCAGTTTGGTCCATTCCTCTCGGGAAACCAGATTCACCCCAGTGGCAAAACTAATTTTGCTATTACACATACCTGTGAAACAACTTAAGTGTCACAAACACAATTCAGGCTATTGTCCTCACTTGCATAGCAGGTCACATTTTCACTTCTCCCCAATATAATACAGCCACACCCAGCCCAGAACCCCTTCCCCTAGGGCAGCAGTGTGTGCTCAAGCAGCAGAGTACCTCTTGCTGGGGAAAAGCCCCTAATCTATCATGAGGTTCAACTCAATTTGTGCATACTACTGGCTGTATTTCCTGCTACTCCCACAAAGTTGTAGAATACAGAGCACCTCTTCCACAGGGTCACCTACTAAGCAGAGTCTTCAAAATAAGTTCCTTGGCTTTATTAAATTAACATCAGTCCCTCTGATGATTCCTTCATTTTCATCACAAGAAACTGAGATATGAGTCCTTGGGAAGGCCTTCCCCATTCCACAGTCAAAGCAGGAATTGCCTGAACCCAGATCTCAGCATGTCCCCTTCCCCATTCCCAGGAGTGCATGTAAATGGAAGCAGGGCCAAGATCATTAGTTCTTCAGCAGACCCTGGAGTGGTTCCAATGCAAGGACAGCTGGACTTGTAGCCCTCACTTCCTCCAGTTTAGATCTGGGCCCACCCAGGGGTTTCCAGGAATGTCTTGCAGCTAGGGAGTTCCCCCTAAAGGTCTGGGCTAGAGTGACACCCAACATTCCTCAGTTTTGCCTGGCTGTGTGACTCTGGTTAATTCCCTGTCTGTGCCATGATCAAGTTCTGCCCATAAGACCCCTCTCTCCATACAGAGGGCATCCTTGGCTAGAGAAAAAAGTGGGTCTATAACTTAGGACGGAGAAGGCAAGTGTGCTGGCTCTACTGGGTGCTGCAATCAACCACTCATGCATCCCTTTTCTTACCGCTTCAGGAAAGACTGGGAAACAGCTAGAGGAGATACGGTTTCCCTCCACAGCACCCCAACCCCATGGCTAGAGGTGAATTCTCCCCCCTACCCCACTTCCCAGCTTTTATTCATCACGATGGGCAGCTACACACATGCTGGCAAAACATGTCATCTGCCTACCTACCTTATTTGTGGACACACACTCTTGTAGTCTTAGGGAATATGGCCCCAAAGGGGCCCAGAGCCTGTCTTAGGCCCCTGGGTGTCCCAGAAGCTGGTCCAGGTCCAAGGGGGACAAACCTCTGGTTTTACAGAAATCCAGAAAAGATATTCCACTGTTCATGCCTGCCTACCTACCCTTCCTGAACCTAGAAACACCCAGTCACAACTCTCATTTGATAAGGCTGTTTTCCACTAAGCATTGCTATGGATCAAGCTGGGGGCCAAGAACCCATCTTCTAGATGAGAAAATCAAAGGACAGAAAAATGATTTGCCTAAGATCATACAACTGAAAAGCCTTGGGCCTGTGATTTAAACCCAGATCTGATTCCTATTCTTCAGAGACAACTGACTTAGGTTCAGTACCTAAGTACTGAACTGACTGACTTATACATAAACATTAAGGAACATCCATCTTCACAATTCTCTCACAGCTCCTGAACTCAAACATACTGCATGCGTACACACAAAAACACATGCTGCCCTATGCTTTTGCATGTCTGCAGCCTGTCAGCTACATCCTCTATGGCTCTCCCCCTAGCTTTCCACCCTGACCCTGACCTCCCACCCACTAGAGCATACATTTCTCCTACAGCAGCCAGATAATCAGCCCTAGGGGCAGGCTTGGGGGCCCGAGCTGCAAGCCCCACTGTGGATTGCTTAAGATCAGCTCTATTGCCTGAGTCTGGCATAGTAAGAAGTCAGGAGCTTTCCTTATAGGTAGTCCTCACCCCACTAGCCAAGCTAAATCCAGAGACTTTCTTTATTCAAGGGACTTTCTTAGGTTCAGAGTTTCCTGCAAAATCCCTTACATGGTTAGTAACAGGAGGAGGACTTGAGGAGCTCCCATGACCTCCCTCCCTAGAATTTATCAGTAGGCAAAGCCCTGTGTTCCACCCACCAACAGCCCCTAGGCAGCTTTCCCCATTTGGGGGTAGTGGTGGTTCTCACAGCTCTGCCTGGGTTGCAGCCACTTGGTGGGCTCAGCAAATCTGGAGATATTTGCATACCCAGATGGCCAAGCCTAGAATTTCAAAGAATTCCCCATGAAGAGGCAGCTGGCTTCCGGGTGGTGGCCCTGGGGGCTCACAGCTGTTGGGCTGGAAGACTGGGGAGCCTGGGGGCCCTCCCCTGAACACCAGATTGAAACAGACAAGAGTATTTCCCAGGCACTTATCACCAGCCCTGCTTTTCTCCTCCTGTCTCTAGGCCTCCATCCTCAGGGTCTAGAAGAACTATGTCATAGTTGCCCAGGCTAGGTAGACAGGCAAGACTGCATTACTTTGGTGTGGGCACAGGAACTGCCTGCTTCGGTACCAAAAATATGGATTCCCTTATTCATATGAAGCAATGGACAAATCTTTGCTCCCATGTAACCTGCAGCCAGGTGGGTAATGGCCCTGGCCTGGACCATGTTTAGCCTGTCCACACACAGACTACAATAGCCATGAGGAGGTAAGAAAAGACAGCAGCTTGCTACTTCTGGTAGGCCTTTGGATGGAATTTAAATCACTAACCAGTCTTCCTCACAGTAAAGTTCTCTGAGAACCTACCCAAACCAGGCTCAGAAATCATCTGGTTACAGACAGACCAAACAAAAACCAAGCCCAAAAGAAGTCTTCCCACCCCAACAAAAGCTCCTCAGGTTCTGTCCATGCAGATTCAGAGACCATACACTTCACAGCTATTAAAAGCTGTGGGTCATCATTGCCCTCTGCTGGCCATTCAAGCACTAGCATCCACTCAGAAACTAAGGCCACCTTCACTCCCCATCCTGGTAAATGCAGTTTGGTCATCTCCACCTGCAGGCACTGAAATGTAACCACATCCAGTTGTCAACTGAATCAGGGCCAGATAGGGGCAGAATGAGCAGACACCAATCTAGGGACACAATGTGACATGGCAATTCTTCCCCCCCACCCCCAAATATAAATCTGAAACTTCAAAAATGCCCTTTCTATGTGGCTTAGAGAATAAACCCACCTTCACAGAACCTGCCCCATTACTCATAATAATGCACCAGAACCTCCCAACCTCTTCTCAAATGCCCTCCCCGTGTTTCCTCCAAAGGAAGACAAAGCTGAACTGGAGCCATGTTTCCAAACAGCTCAACTCTACTGGCAGGTTGGGAAAATCTTGTTTTCCAGAGATCCTTCGATCACTCTGCAGCAGGAAGCCTTGAGTGACTCCTAAAACAATAGCTCCCCTCAACTCTGTACAACATCCTGCAGGTAACCACACTTTGAAAGATGGCAGTAATGCTGGCTTGAAGGGAAATTGCCCAGATAAGCCATATCAGTATTGTCCCTCAGTTAGCTGGGGGAAGCTCCAGACACCCTTGCTATCAGGAAGGTAGCCTAACTTTTGTCAATTACTTCAAGCATACAAACTTCTCTTACCTCTGAGATGGTGCTGGTTCTGGAGCCCAAATGTCCAACTGTATTTGTGGGTTGCTTCTAGAACCCTCCAAGGTCACCTCATTTTCTATGCAAAACTGAGAAAACTAGCAATCTGGGGAGTAGCTACTCTTAAGGTTAACATAACTAAAGCCTCCCACTTACTCTTATACCCTACCTAGAGGCCCTGGAATTTAGGGCAGGAGGACACCTTTAAATAAAGATCCACTGACAACTAAAAGAAAATTTTTTAAAAATTCATTTGTGGGATGGGCACAGTGGCATACACCTGTAATCCCAGTGCTTTGGGAGATTGAGGCAGGACTGCAAGTTCAAAGTCAGCCTCAGCAACTTAGCAAGGCCCTAAGGAATTTAGTGAGACCCTGTCTTGAAAAGTTAAATAAATAAAAAGGGTTGGTTAAGCACTCCTAGGTTTGATGCCTGGTATTTAAAAAAAATAAAATAAAATAAAATTCAAGATTTGTAAGTATTAGTCAGGCTCAGTGACTTAAGCCACGAGTCTGTAATTCCAGTTACTAGGGAAGCTGAGGCAAGGGGATGGCTGTGTCTCAAAATGAAAATGGCTAAGGACATAGCCCAGCGGTAAAGCTCTTGCCTCGCATGCACAAGGCCCTGAGTTCGATCGCCAGTACTGCAAAAATAATTAGGGGGAAAAAAAAAGTCCTTATAAGTTCAAATAGGAGAACACTGAGAACAAATATCTTAGGACAAAAAAATGTGTCTGGGAAAATGGCAGTTGTTCCCCTCAAATCCTAAGTCTGAAAGGGAACAGTACATTTGCCAAGGTTGCTGCTACTCTTCCTTATACAACATGCACAGGAGGCCTAGCTCAGGAATTCAGTTGTTTCTTCTTTTTCCACAAGTAGTCAACCATTTACCTTTTAAAAAAAAAAAAAAAAAAAAAAAAAAAAAGTTCTAGGGATTGAACCCAGGGTTGCTTTACAATTGAGCTACATCCCCAGTCCTTTTATTTTTTTATTTTGAGACAGGGTCTTGCTAAATCACTGAGGCAGCCTTGAACTTTCCATCCTTTTGCCTTAGTCTTCTGAGTCACTGATGAGCACCATCACATCTGACAACCATTTGCTTTCATAGCACTATGTAAGGCAATCAGGCGCTCCCGCCCTGGAAAACCCTATTCTACAAATAACAGCTTATACGCAAACAACACAAAACCATTTAATCAAAGAATATTTATTTGCAGTACTGGGGACTGAACCCAGGGCAATGCTAGGCAAGCACTCTGCCCTGAGCTACAATCCCAGTCCCGAAGATGGCTACTAAACTCCTACCTTGGCAGGAAGGTATTCATAGTTTTACTTTTAATATACTTCTTAGTTGTAGATGGACATAATACCTTTATTTTATTTACTTTTATCATTTATTTTATGTGGTGCTGAGGATGGAACCCAGCACCTCACACAGGTGAGGCAAGCACTCTACCACTAAGCTACAACCCCAGCTCTTTCATAGTCTTACATCTGCTAAGAGGCAGATTATATTGTGCCTCTGACCAGATAAAGCTCCACAAATACTTCAAAGATAAAACTGATCATGATAAAAATGTCTGATGAGGCCTCAACCACCACAAGAACAGTCACTGAGAAAAAGCAAAGTTGGTTGGTAACTGTATTATACAATCAGCCACTGAAGCCAAAGGACTTAAAGGCTGTAAGTCCAAACCTTTGTGTATTCCTACTTATATTGACTAAGGTAAAATATGGCAACAAGAAAGGAACTCTTTCATGAATATTAACACCAACAATGTGATCTCCTAGACAGTTTTTTTTCTTTTTCTTTTTCCCCTATAGTACTGGGAATTGAACCTAGTGGTGTTCTTCCACTGAGCTATAACATCAGCTCTTTTTATTAATTTTTTTTTTAAATTTTAAGACAGGGTCTTGCTAAGTTGATCAGGCTGACCTCAAATTTGTAGTCCTATTGCCTTAGTCTCCCAAGCAACTGGAATTGCAAAGTGCACTCCACTGTGCCCAGCCAGTTTTCCTATTCCTAAGCACAGCCCAGTAATCAATCTGGAAACATTGAGAGGTCCCTGAATATAAACCACTTATAACAGCTTCAGCTACGTAAAGTTACAATGTCAGTTAGAGGCTTAAGGAAGACTTTTGTGAGGTAAAGAGAACTTAGAGGAAGCCAATTTTCATCTGAGTACATGTACAGCACAAAGAAAAAGGAGAAGGATTCTTAACACTAGTGACAATTTCCTGTAGAGATAATAAAGATGCTTATTCCCAATTCAGAAGACCCAGGAACAAACGAGAGTTCTATTAAAACCTCATCACTGCACGTTAAGGAGTACTATGCATCACAGTCAGAAAAAGCCAGAGTTTCACCTTAATTGCAGAAAAGGGACAGTTTATGAACATTTTAACTGTAATTTAGAAATAACCCATTTCTGTTGGGTGCAGTGGCAAAGGCCTGTAATCCCAGCAGCTTGGGATGCTGAAGCAGGACAATCATAAGTTCAAAACTAGCCTCAGCAACTTAGCAAGGCCCTAAGCAACTCAGTGAAACCCTATCTCAAAATAAAAAATAAAAAGGGCTGGTTATATAGTACTCAGTGGGTAAGTGCCCCTGCCATCCTTGGTTCAATCCTTGATACCAAAAAAAGAAATAATCCAGTTCTCCTGACAACCTAGCTAGGGTTCAAAATAACTTGTTGAGGCAAAGAGGAATGATTTAGAAAGTGGAAAATTGCAGCAGTTGGAAGTGGAAAAGGAAAAGCTCTATTGCTAGGTCAGTGCACAGAAAAGGTCCCCCTTCTCTGACTACTGGGTTTTTCTTCTCTCTACAGAATTTCTCGCCACTCCCCATCTCTATAGCCCTTCCAAGTTGTTCTAACTGAAGTGTAGAAACTGGCAGGACAAACCGGGCATGGTGGCACATACCTATATTCCCAGCACCTTGGGACACTGAGGCAGAAGGAACACTATTTTGAGGTCAGACTCACCAACACAGCAAGAACCTATCTCAAAATGAAAAATAAAAAGGACTGGGGATGTAGCTCAATAGTAAAGCACCCCTGAGTTGAATATCCAGTATAAAGAAAGAAACAAACAAACTCACAGGACAATGTTCCCTTTGACTTCTGGCCAATAAAAGCATGCAAATATCTGATTTAGTTTTACCAAAAGAAGCTGATCCAACTATAACTTGACAAAATACTTCAACCTGTTATTAAAGAAGCAAACAAAAGGAAACCCATGCACTTTGACATTCCCTTGTAACTAACTATTGCTTCAAGATAATCAAGGTGGCTGCAAACTAGTTTTAGATGACAAAGCCATAGAAACTCCTATAACAAACAACATGCTCCTAGATGAGAATCACCCTGAGTAACACTTTTTTCTGAGTGGCAAAGGTGGCCTCCCTCACTAAGTCTTCATTCTGGACACGGCACATGCACATGACTGAACCAAACGTGTGTAATACTCAAATGAGCAAGACTAAACTAAATTGCACATCAAGAGCTCAATGTTGTTTGTGACCATCCAAACCTTTAATTTGGTACCCGCACGCTAGGATGACAGCTTTCATATAGCACAAAAATACTTCAGAGCACTCTTGTGAAAATATTCACATGATGATCTAATGAGAGGCACATAAAGAATGGGCTTTCAAAATCTATGCAACTGACCCATAGTCAACAACACAATTAATAGCAAATCAAGAACGGATGAATTCATTAGACTGGGGGTGTAGCTCAGTGACAGAGCACTTGCCTAACATGTGCCAAGTGTGCAAGGCCTTAGGCATGATTGCTAAAACTGGAAGGAAAAAAAAAAAAAAAACACAACCCCACAACTGAATTCCCACCTGCCCATGGTACTAATACAGGGTGATTTTAGGTTAAAATTCAACCCTTACTCCATTCCCACACCTGTTACCAGTTAAACCTTTTCCACAAGGTCCTTATAAATTCTTATAAGCAAGATGCAGAACTTTAAGAGGGATTTAGGTTGTATCACATGTATGTTCTAAGATGGAAAAGTGACACTGAGAGATAAGACAAGGTAACCAAGTTTAAAACCAAAAGCAGTGGATATTTATTCCTCAATTTTGTGCAAGAGTGTAAAGATGCATTTAAAGAACCTGATGGCTAGAGAGCATCATTCATGGCCTTCAGGCTGGCCTGGTTTACATTTAAATTAGGAAAAAGGGGGAAAAATGGTAATTTGCCTAGTTCACACACATGATGTTTCTGGCAGACACAGTTGTTTACAAGTTTCAAACTACATTTTACCAGAGTCAAGGGAAGACTTCAAAAAGCCACATGTAGTACAATTTAAAATTGGATGAACATCCTGCAAATGTTAGTGCAAAGTAATTATGTAGACTCTCCAATACAAGATTGTGCTGAGGTTTGGTCAAAGTTGCTCTTCTATAATTACAATCACAGAGGCTTAACTTACCAAATAGCAATGCCTTCATGTTTTATGGCCTATGTACCAAGGGAATGTCACAAGGATTTGGTGATGAAGCTTAGTTTCATTAATAAAGCAAATTTCTTATTTAGTTTAACAGTCATGTTCCTGAAATGCTGCACATATATTTCACAAAAATGCTTTTAAGCTTATGCGTCTATCTTTGTTCAATAAAACTGCTCTCAAGATGTCTTTTTTTACTAGGTAAACTGAAATTGTTTCATGATTTTGAAATGTAACCATATAAATGAAAACATTTCAGGAGTGAAAGAAAATCCACCACTAATCTCAGCTAGACAAAGTTCTTAAAATCAAAAAGCCTATTCACACAAAATTATATGTAATGACTGTAGTAATCAGTTTATTACACAGATTAATCATTCTTGAACGTACAAGCTCCAGAGGAGCAATTGGGTCTTTAAATATACACAAGTATTTCCATCAAATGAATTTTCACCCTTACATCCAAATAGACCTAAGCAGTTAAAAACATAAGAAAAATAAGAGCTATTAGCTATGTATTAACTGAGAAACCACATACAAACCAAGGAATATGGAGAAAGGGGCTGAAAAGACGAAGGTTGAAGGGGCAGGGAGATTTAAAAGAAGTTGGGAACAAAGCCCATTACACTTTCTATACTAATAGCTCCAATCCATTTAAATGCTGACCAGTTAAACTTAGACCTTAAAATATAGGATGTGGGTAGAGTTTAATCTGGTTGGTCATAACCTTCTCACCTAAGTTGTAGGTCCTTCGGAATAAAAGGAGTACAGAAACAGCTTCATGTTCTTCACCTTGCTTTTCATAACTGTTTTGAGTTCATATGAATTCCACTTAACAATCTCCTACAGGTCAGTGGAGCTTTACCCCATCCAAGCATACACCATGTTCCACCCACCATTCCTCACACCTTGCCGTTATCCAAATTTAAGTCAACAAGGAAAGTTTTTTAGTCTCACACCTAGGTTACGCCTGGAGAACTGGCTTGTCACACACACACTTCTCTGCTAGGAGGCAATGTTGGTACAGAAGTACAGTATTTCTAGTTTGTTGTTCCGAGTATGTACAACACGCAGCACTGCTGTATCAGGTAAACATGTGCACAGGGGAAGATGAGGCGTGGGCTCATAGAAAGCAGTCAAATGGAAATCAAAAGGACTTTCTCTTTCAGAGTTCCCCTATCTTTATTTGTAGAGGTTATCCAATAATTTCTTTAATTACATCGCATACTTCTGAGTCCATTCCCGAGCTATTCTGTTGTACCTGTACACACAAAGAGAAGCTTGGCTTAACACAGGTGAGGAGTCAGTTAGTAAGCAACAGATTTCATTCATTACCATCTAATAACTTGAGTGAAATAACTTCTAGGCTACTCAAGTAAAGCTACCTTTTAACCTTAATTTTTTAATTGTAGATGGTCACAATACTTTTTATTCATTTTTATGTGGTGCTGAGGATTGAACCCAGTGCTTCATGCATGCCAGGCAAGTGCTTCTACTACTGAGCCACAACCCCATCCATAACCTTAATTTTTGTTTTATTTTTGGTGGTACTGGGAATTGAACCCAGGGGCACTCTATCACTCAGCTACATCCCCAACCTTTTTAATTCTGAAACAGGATTTAAGTTGCTGCGCTGGCCTTTAATTTGCAATCCACCCACCTCAACCTCTCAAGTAGCTAGGATTCCAGGTGTGTTCAATCACATGAGGCTACCTCTAATTTATGAGCCTTTACTCAATGGTAATAGGAAAGAGCTATAACATGCAAAATAATTTTCTGTAAATGGTATCTGTGGAGGATACTAGTTAAATTGTGGCATTTGCTGGCATGTGCTTTATCATATATTTGATTGACCTATTTCAACAAAAGACCTTTAATTCATTTATTTGAAGTTCTTAAAAACTGGAATTCTACATTATATGATTTTTTTTGGGGGGGGGGGGTTTACCAGAGACTGAACTCAGGGACACTCGACCACTGAGCCACATCCTCAGCCCTATTTTGTATTTTATTAGAGACAGGGTCTCACTGAGTTTCTTAGTGCCTCACTGAATGCTTTGCTGAGGCTGGCTTTGAACTCTCAATCCTCCTGTCTCAGTCTCCCAAGCCTCTGGGATTACGGGTATGTACCACTGCACCTGGCTACATTTTATAATTCTTGAAATCATTTACTAACAGTGATTAAACTGATATATCATGCTTTCCTTTGTATCAATAAAATAACTGGTTCTGGCAGAATTTATCTTAACTTTGCTTGACAAAATGTATGGGATTACAGTTCCAGAAAACATTCCAGTAGTAAAATAGGCAGAGCAAAAGGTTTTGCAATTTTTCTATTAAAAGAGGGATGCAAGGCTGGGAACAGTGGCAAGCACCTTTAGTCCCAGCTACTCAAAAGGCTGAGGCAAGAGGATAGCTTGAGCCCAGGAGTTCAAGGCACCATAGCAAGACCTGTCTCAAAACAAAACACACCAAAGAAACAAAAACAAACACAAAAGAAGGTGGGGGGGCACAAGGGGGATGCAGAAAAATTCTGCTAAACACTTCCACAGTAACTTAGGATCTGCCTCTGGTAAGCATTCATGGCCACAATTCTAGGCAGAGGCAAAATGGCTAATTAAAAAAAAAAAAAAAATTAAGGACCATCTAACTTTATTCTGAATGCAGCCAGAAATACATGCCAAATAAATGCTATTTGGGTCTAAACACAAACAAATCTAGAATCAAATGCTATTCCTAGTGTAGCTCCATTTAAAACAAACAAACAAACAAAAAAACAAACAAAAACCCCACAACACACACACACACACACACACACACACACAAAACTATGTATAATCCAAAAAAAATTTCAAGTAATTCTTTAATCACACACACTCCCCTGCTTTTTCTTTTTGGTACTAGGGACTGAACCAGGGGTGCTTTACCATTGAGCTACATCCCTAGTTCTTTTTATTTTTTATTTTGAGATAGGGTCTTACTAAGTTGCATAGGGCCTTACCCTTATGATCCTCCTGCTTCACCCCAAGTTGCTGGATTATAAGCATGTGCCACCACACCCAGCTAATCCTTTGTATTTTAATTTAAGAAAACTATCCAACTGCTTCTATCTAGTTCCTCCCACAATCCCATTAATACATAAAACAAAAATAGGAATAACACTATCTTTTGATATTCTGACCACTTTAATAATTCATAGTATACAATTCTAAAATATCTAAATTCTCTTATCAAGTTTTGTTTTTAAAAGAAATTTGGGGCTTTCATATTTAATAGCAGTAATTTTTTTCTTCCTTTAGATTATGTCTAATGGTAGAAAAATCAATTCTCTTTCCCATTAATTTACAAATACCTAAGTAAAACAAATGGGAACTTGATGCAAAATGCTTTATAGGTCAAAAGCTAAGCATAAGACATAAAGCTGCCGGAAGATGTATTGTAGGAAAGTTTATCTAGACAGGAGACATGAACAACTATATATAAGACCAGTATCATCTATTTATAATGATACTTAGTGCAAATACACCTCTTTCTTGTCCACAGGAAAGTATACTAAGACTTCATTTAAGATATTTGATCCATGTTCAGTCCTTAGACAAGAGAGATTTGAAACAAACATCTCCACTCTACCATGACAGCTTTCCGTCTAGAGGCATACTTACTTTTCTCTATCTGTTTTGTAGATCCGAGCAATCTCAGGCACTAAAGGATCATCTGGATTGGGATCACACAACAGAGAACAGATGGACAAGAGTACTAGGAAGAAAAAATATATATGAATATGTAAATTAACAGAGAATAAATGCAAAGGATTAGCCAGGTGCAGTGGCCCATGCATATAATTGTACTTCAGAGGTTGAAGCAGGATTGTGAGTTCCAGGTACACCTGGACAACATAGTGAACTCGATCTTTAAAAAGAAAAAGAGTGCTGGGGGCGGTGGCGCACGCCTGTAGTCCCAGCGACTCGGGAGGATCATGAGTTCAAAGCCAGCCTCAGCAACTTAGTGAGGCCCTAAGCAACTCAGTGAGACCCTGTCTCTAAATAAAATACAAAATTGGGCTGGGGATGTGGCTCAGTGGCCGAGTGTCCCTGAGTTCAATCCCCAGGTCCAAAAAAAGAAAAAGAGCATATACAATGGGTTTAAAAGTAAAAATTTACTTTTAAGATAAAAATTCTAAGAACCAATTTAGGGCTTGAGGGTGTAGCTCAGTGTCAACTGACAACACTGCCTCCCACACCAAAAACAGAACCTATATATTCTGTAGTAATTAGCAACTTTGTAAATTCTTTCCTTTTCTTTTTTGCAGTACTGGGGACTGAACCCAGGAGTGTTTTGCCACTGAGGTACATCTCCAGTCCTTTTTTATTCTGTGACTGGGTCTTACTAAGTTGCTTAGGGCCTTGCTAAATTGCTGAGGCTGGCCTTGAACTTGTGGTCCTCCTGCCTTAGCCTCCCTAGTTGCTGGGATTATAGGAGTACCACTGTGCTGAGCTCTTTGTATCATTAACAGTAATCATCAGATATTTTAAGTTGAAACAGATGTCAGGTTCAGTCATTAAAAAATTAAAATGAAAACAAGTAACAGAAAATTTATGTTAAATGATATCTTGGCCTCCCAGATTATCTGGCCCCTTTAAGTGTCAAAATTACCCCAGATACAACTAAACAAAATTATGTCTATGCCTAAATTCCTAAAGAAGCTGGCCCAAAGTTAATGATTACAAAGGAAGTATAAAATCCAGGCCATGAGCTGGGGATGTACTCAGAGGCAGAGCACTTACCTAGCATGCACTAGACCCTGGGTTCTATCCCCAAAACCACCAAAAAGAAGAAAAAAAAACAAAGAAAAAAAAATCATTAAAACAAAATAGGTCTTCCACAAATCTTAGAACAAGAACACTTATCAGAACATATGAAGTTCAACTTTTAGAAGCCCAGGCTCAAAGAAATACATGGCTTTCAAAATTCCAAAGACACATCACTGAATATGCTAAGGCAAAAATGACATATGTGAAATCCAACAATCACAGTTTTGTCAATGGCTGGTATCATTTTCAGATACACTGAATTTGTTTCATTTTTAACTGGAAACAGTTTAGTCCAAAGTCAAGAACATGAAGGCCTACCAAATGGGGATAGTCACACATTTATTACAGAGAACATAATATACTTCTAGTAAAGTCTTAAATTCTTTTCAGCAATGATTTAGATTTCATCTAAGCCATTTCTTCAGTGATAACCTGGGATGCAGCAGATATACCTTAATAGTAAAATTTCTTCTATTCAAATCTGTCATTAATTTATGCATTCCTTGTTGAATACAAAAGGTGGGGGAACAAGGACATGGATAACATTAAGTTCAGTAGTCCCTGACATAATGAAATAAATTAAAAATCCTCCTATTCTGACACTATCAGGATTTAACTATTTCTCTCTAGTATTCTGGGCCAAGAGGCAATGACTCTGGGCACACTTCATTCCCAAAACACCAAATTCAACAAGAAAAGGATTTACTAATTTTTCTATCCTATCTATTCTACAGAGATCAAGGGCTTCAAAGAGACAAAGAAAAAGTTGACATACCTTTTACTATTCAGTTTGGTAATAAAATAGCTATTTCCTTGTCTAAGAATATACAGCAAATAAAACACACACACACCAGGAAAGAATATTTTTTAACTCTTCATTCCTGTTGTTCACAATTATGGCAGATGGTATTCCTAAAATACCTTTTCTTTCCATCATCAGGTACCATTACATGATGCCCTCTCTTCCTGCATGGCACATTCTAATAACTATTTGAAAAGACTGCATGTATTTCCTGGAAGTTACAAAAGGGAGTTATAGATTTCTGAATGCTCATCAAAGTATTCACTATAAAAGAAGAAATTTCAGTGGTCTATCAAATTAGCAAGAGTGCCACTGATTATTCACATAAAATTAAACATACTGCAAAATTAGTGCACGTTACAAATTCCCATTCATTTTTCTTCTTTTTTAAAAAATGGTACTGGAGATTGAACCCAGGGTTGCACATGCCAGTCAAGCACTCTACCACAGAGCTAGCCCTAGCCCTTTCTTTTTTATTTTATTTTGAGACAGGGTCTTGTTATATTGCCTAGGCTGGCCCAGAACTTCATCAGTCTTCTGCCTCTGCTTCCCAAGTGGCTGGGATTAAAAGTTTGTTTACACCATCATGTATAGCCCTTTACTTAATCTTCTAGGCAACTCTAAAAGGATAAATTTTAAAGAAGTAGCTTTTCTGATTTTCTTTCTAGGAAAGAAAAGCAGGATAGTGATTATCTGAACCTAATGGAATCGATATGAATCTAATGGATAGTGATTATCTGAACCTAATTGGTATATTACTTAGCTCTTTGAATTCATGGAAAATTTATTTTGGCTTCTTCTATAACAAGAATAAGTTCTACAACCTCATAGATTCCTCACTGATACAACTAAACTTTTACTTATATTTGCATACATACATTTTCTATATATTAAGGTCACTGACATGTATCTTCAAAGTGGAGGGAGGCTGGGGATATGCTCATTGGTAGAGTGCATACTTAGAATGTGAGACCCTGAATTCAATCCCCTGCACTAAAATGTGGGGAATTTGGGGTCAAAATTATTGTCCTTGAAAATGATCAAAACCAGGCATGGTGGCACATAACTGTAATCCTAGCTGCTCAGGAGGCTGAAAGAGAATTGCAAGTCTGAGGTCAGCCTGGATAACTTAGACCCAGTTTCAAAATGTAAAATAAAAAGGACTAGAGGTATAGCTCAGTGTTAGAGTACCCCTGAATTGAATGGGGTGGAAGGGTTGGGGAGGATAGGCTATATGTTAAAGGATAATTATCATCACATACAGGATTAAGGCATTTCACAGAAATACTTGCACATACATTCAATTTATAAAAAGGACTCACTGAAACATTACATCTAGACTAGACATAATCAAATTCAACATAACAGCAACACAACTATTTTAAGATACCTATACAGAAAGAACAGTTAAATAAACTTCTAACAATCCTTATGATTTATAATAGTGCGGGGAAAAAAATCAACACTAGGCAAGAGAAAGGGAAGGGGGAAAAAAGATGGAAACAATTTCAGCTACCTAGGTAAACCCCTCGAACACACACATCTCACACAATTCCACCTCTCTTGGTCCCATTATTAGATTTACATCTCTACTGCTCTTTAGTGAAGAAAGAGCAAACAACAGAATCTTCACCAGGTCAGACAATGACAAAAACACATAATAAACACTTTCTCAAATACCCCTTGAAGTTGAAAGAAAGCCTACAAAAAGATGCCACTTCTCTGGAGGGAAAAAAAATATTTAATTCACAACTTCTCAAAATGTGGTTCTCTCCCAGTGGCTCAGGAGGCAGAAGCAGGAGGATCCTGAGTTCAAAGTCAGCCTCAGCAACTTAGCAAGACCCTGTCTCAAAATAAAATATACAAAGGGCTGGGGATGTGGCTGAGTGGTTGAGTTCCCCTGGTTCAATCCCCAGTACAGAAAAGAAAAGAAAAGAAAAGAAAAGAAAAGAAAAGAAAAGAAAAGAAAAGAAAAGAAAAGAAAAGAAAAGAAAAGAAAGGAAAGGAAAGGAAAAGAAAAGAAAGGAAAAGAAAAGAAAGGAAAAGAAAAATGTGGTTTTCTGGCGGGTTTTGTTTGTTTGTACTCAGGACTTCAGAAATTTTAACTTAATGCTGTGGAGTTTTGGTTTCCTTTAAAAAATCAATTTGGAAGAGTATACAAAAATCTTAACATTCAGCCGGGTGTGGTGGCGCACACCTGTAATCCCAGCGACTCAGGAGGCTGAGGCAGGAGGATCTCGAGTTCAAAGCCAGCCTCAGCAACTTAGGGAGGCCCTAGGCAACTCAGTGAGACCCTGTCTCTAAATAAAATACAAAATAGGCCTGGGGATGTGGCTCAGTGGCTGAGTGCCCCTGAGTTCAATCCCCGGTTCCAAAATAAATAAATAAATAAATAGATAAATAAACAAACAAACAAACAAACAAACTTAACGTTCAATTTACAACATGACAAACTTCTAATACTGTGACAACTGTGCTTTTATCCCAGTTATTAAAGTGTTTATAAGAGTTGAATATACTTTTATATCTTTAATCTTCATAATAACAATGAAAACCTATTAGCATACCTATTCTACAGATGAAAAAACTGAAGCATACAGAATTCTGTCTCAAGTTTCATTCAGTAAGAGGTAGAGCTGGAATTTCAACATGTTTTTTATTTACACTAGGGACTTAACCCAGAGGCATCCTACCACATTGGTAACATGCCCAGCCCATTTAAAACTTTTCTTAAAATTTGAGATGGGGTCTTTGCTAAGTTGCTGAGGCCACCCTCCAACTTGGGATCTTCCTGACTTGTCTCCCAGAGTCGATGGATTCCAGATATGCACCACAATGTCTAGCTAGAATCTATGTTCTTTACCCTGAAGTTATGTTGCCTCTTGACTAGATTCACTAAAGAAATAGTAAATTTTTATTTTCTCTGGTACAGGCCCCAGGTTGGTCTCAAACTTTCACTCCTCTGACTCAGCCACTTTGTAGGGATTACAGGAATGCGCCATTGTGCCCTGCAGACATGGTAATTTTAAGTAGAAAGAAAAAAAACTTTTCATATATCAAATTTTACTACCAAATGCCAAAACTTGGTTTGTCTGTCTTATTTCTACCTATTTAAAACTTTCTTTCTTTTCTTTTTTTTTTTTTTTTTTGGTTCGGGGGGGTTGAACCCAGGGTCTTGTGCTTGCGAGGCAGGCGCTCTACCAACTGAGCTATATCCCAGCCCTAAACTTTTTAATATAATTCAAAGTATACAAATTTTTCCCCTTTTCTGTTTTCAAACAGTATTTTTCCATTTCAATCATTTTATTTATGTAGGGGGAGGGGTATGATGGGAATCAAACCCAGGGCCTTGTATATGCTAGGCAAACTTTCTACTAAAGACTTCAGTACCATACCTTTTTGTTTGTTTGATTGGGGCAGTACTAAGGATTGAGTATCAGTAGCATTCTCCCTCTAAGCTACATTCCCAGCATTTTATTTATTTATTTTAAGTTTTAGGTGGACATAGTACCTTTATTTTATTTAATTTTATGTGGTGCTGAGGTTCAAACCCAGTGCCTCACACATGCTAAGCAAGCACTCTATCATTGAGCCACAGCTCCAGCCCACAGTATTTATTTTATTTTATTTATTTCATCTTTTCTATTTTAAGACAGCATCTCACTAAGTTGCTGAGGCTGGCCTTGAACTTGTGATCCTCCGACTTAGGCCTCCAAAGATACTGGGATTACAGGCAAGCATCACTGCCTGGCTAGTGCCATGCCTTTTTAAATTTAATTAATTTTTGTGGCACTAGGGATTGAACCCAGAGTCTTTCACATGGGAGGCAAGCACTCCACCATCAAGTTATATCCCCAGTCCTTTATTTTATTTTTTTTTGATAGGGACTTTTTATGTTGCCAGGCTGGCCTTAAACTTGTGAATTTCCTGCGTCAGCCTCCCAAGTGGCTGGGATTACATGTGCACCAGCACACCAGGCTACAATTAATCAATACTCTTAAATGTATGTGCTAGAACTGATTTATTTCTTTCTCTATGTAATCTCCAATTTTCAGAAATAACACCACTGTCATCCAGGTGTGGTGGTGCACACCTGAAATCCCAGCAGACTGGGAGGCTGAGGCAGGAGGATGGCGAGTTCAAAGCCAGCCTCTGCAACTTGGCAAGGCCCTAATAGGTGAGACCCTGTATGTGAATAAAATACAAAAAAGGGTTGGGGATGTGACTCAGTGGTTAAGTGCCCCTGGGTTCAATACCCAGTACCAAAACAAAACAAAAACATATCCCTGTCACAAATGTCCTTCAATACAAAGTTTTTTTTTAGCATTTGGTATTCTTGGAATTACTGGATCAGGGGAATGAACGAATAAGTCTCTTAACATGTAACAGTGTACAAACCTACCCTTCTACTGTAGCCTGGCACTCATTACAATGTACATCATTAGCATTCAGTCTCTGTGTGTGGGAGGAGGGGGTACTGGGGATTGAACCTAGGAGCACTCTACCACTGAGCTACAACCTCAGCCCCTATTTAAAATTTTAGGAAGATTTCCAGTTCAAGGCCAGCTTCACAATTTAGTGAGACCCTCAGGAATTTAATGAGACCCTGTCTCTAAATAAAAAATAAGGACTGTAGCTTGGTGGTAAAGTGTCCCTGGGTTCAATCCTCATTACCACTAAAAGGGAGGGAGGATGTTGGTGATGTGGTTCATTGGTGGAGTACGGGCCTCAGGATGTATCTCAGTCATAGAGTGCTGGCTTAGTATATGTTTACTTAGCCCTGTGTTTGCTCCCCAGTATGGCAAAAAAAAAAAAAAGTGAAAAAAAAATGGGAACTTAAAGTTTCCTTATTCTTTGGTTCTTTTGTGTGCATTTGTCTACTGGGATTTTAGTTGTTTTTGGTTTGGGTTGGTTGGTTTGTTTTTGCAGTACTAAGGACTAACCAAGGGCACTTTACAGTAGACAGATTCACTAAAGATATGGTTAGTTTTACTTTTCTGGTACTGGGGATTGAATCCAGAGGCTCACTATCATTGAGCTATATTCCCAGCCCTTTTTATTTTTTACTTTGAGATAGTCTCACGAAGTTGCCTAGATTGGGCTTACACTTTGAATCCCTCAACCTCCCAAACTGCTGAAATTACAGGTGTGTGCCAATGCACCTGGTAAGATGTCTTTTCTCTTATGATTTATGTTCTTCACATTTTAAACATTAACACATTATCATATTTGATTTTTTAAAACCCAGTGCCTCACACGTGCTACGCCAGTGCTCTATCACTGAGCTACAACCCCAGCCCTTTGATTTTTCTTGTAAACAACTTCTTTCTTTTCTTTTTTTCTTTTCTTTTCTTTTTTTTGCGGTGCTGGGGATTGAACCCAAGGCCTTGTGCTTGTGAGGTAAGCACTCTACCAACTGAGCTATATCCCCAGCCCTTCCCCTTTTTTGGTCATCACTTTTCATATTAGAAAGTTGATATCTGGGGACAGGTTACAGTGGCACACACCTATATTCCCAGTGACTCAGGAGGCAAAAGCAGGATTTTAAGTTCAAAACCAGCCTCAGCAACTTAGTGAGGCCCTAAGCAATTTAGCAAGATCTTATCTCAAAATGAAAAATCAAAAGGGCTGGGGATGTAGCTCAGTGGTGGTTAAGAAGCACCTCTGGGTTCAATCCCAAGCACCTCCCAAAACAGAATGGGATCTGATAAATCTTCATTATAGCTTAGTTTCAATCCACTTGTAATTTCATTTAGAGATAATACTGAGGGGTTGCACAATTTCAAATCAGCATGTAAGACAATGTTCATTAACTACATCACTTAGTTCACCGGTACAAAAAAAAAAACAAAAACTAAAACAAAACAAGAAAAACAACAAAAAATCCCCAATCTACTAATGTAATCATTTAGAACTGGTCCTGCATTACAAACTTAGCAATTAACTTTTTTTTGGTACTGGGGATTGAACCCAGGGGCACTCGGTCACTGAGTCATATCCCCAGCCCTATTTTGTACTTTATTTAGAGACAGGGTCTCTCTGAATTGCTTAGGGCCTCGCTAAGTTGCTGAGGCTGGCTTTGAACTCGGATCCTCCTGCCTCAGTCTCCCAAGTGCTGGGATTACAGGCATGCACCACCACGCCCGGCAGCAATTAACTTTTTTTTTAAACATATTTTCAAACACATACAGGACTATACTAATCATCATTGGGATGGACAGAAGGGAAAAAAATGGGGCAGGATGGGGGCAGGGGGAAGGGGCAAGGCAGTGCTGGGGATGAAACCCAGGCCCTGTGCACGTTAGGTAATCACTCTACCACTGAACAACACCTAAAGTCCAAAAAAATATTTACACTAAACTGGTCACCTTAGAGGAGGAATTTGTTCCTGACAGAAACCTAAAGATAACAGTAGGTGAAATCTTAAACAGTCAATAACAATTTACCTACATTTTGCTCTTCAAAAATCTAATGTCTGTGTTCTTTTATTTATAGCAGAAGTATTCCTATTCTTCCGAAGGGCTATTTCTTTTTTCCTTTTTTGAGAGGGGTGGACGCCACTGAGGATTTAACACAGGGGCAATTTACCACTGAGTTATAACTCCACCCCTTTTTATTTTGAGCAGGGTCTCACCGATGCTTAGGGCATTGACAAATTGTTAAGGCTGGCCTTGAACTTGCATTCCTCCTGCCTTAGCCTCTCCAGTTGCTGGGATTATAGAAATGTACTATTATGCTCAGCCAACCTGTTTCAAAGTAACACAAGCAACAAACTATAGCCACCATACCAAGGAATATTTATACTCAAAAACCCAACTCTTTTCCATTGTCATGAGGTCTATTGCAGACTAAGGGAGACTGTTCCTTTTAAAAGGAATATGAACCGGGCACAGCACACGCCTATGATCCCAGCAGCTCGGGAGGCTGAGGCGGGAGGATGAGGAGGGAGGATTATGAGTTCAAAGCCAGCCTCAGCAACTTAGGGAGGCCCTAAGCAACTCAGTGAGACCCTGTCTCTAAATAAAATACAAAATCAGGCTGAGGATTTGGCTCAGTGGTGGAGTGCCCTGGGTTCAATCCCCAGTACCAAAAAATAAATAAATAAATAAAATAAAATAAAATACAAAACAGGACTGGGGATGTGGTTCAGTGGTCAAATGCCCTGAATAGATTCCCCAATATTCCCCCCTCCAAAAAAAAAGGAACATGAGTAACCTCTTCAAAAACAGATGAAAAAAAGAAAAAAGTTATTTGAAATAAAGAAAAGAAAAAGAAAAAAGTTGTTTTATCTTGGTATCAAATATCCATTCCATTACCTTTTGAAATAGTTAGTGCTGGAGACCACTGTGACCGTAGAATATCAAGACAAATGCTGCCATTACTGTTAATATTTGGATGATAAATTCTTGTTGTAAATGCAACCTATAGATAAAGGAAAATTTTTTTAATTTCTTTATTAGTATCACACAGAGCACATTAAAAATAATTATTAGATCCCAATTACCTTAGGTGGTTTGAAGGGATAATCTGTTGGGAAATGAATTGTCAAGAAAAATACTCCACCCTGATAGGGACTGTCATTCTGTTGATAATAAAGAAAAGTAGAATTAAAAGGAGTAAATGACATAAACTATTTATTCTGAAATTAATCTCAATACTTACTGGCCCCATTATTGTAGCTTGCCAATGAAACACTGAAAAAGAACAAGAAAAAAAAAATCACCATGTATCAATATCCACAGTGTACCTATACCAAGATTAGATTCCCCATCTAATCCACATTCATGTATAATCAGTATTTTATTTCATTTTCCTCTCCTCTCTCTCCCTCTCCCACTCTCTTTCTTTCAAACCACGAGTTGAATACAGGGGTGCTTAATCACTAAGCCACATACCCAGCCCTTTTGAGATAGGGCCTGGCTAAGTTGTTTGGACTGGTCTAGAACTTGTGATTCTCCTACCTCAGGCTACTGGAGAGCTGGGATTAAAGATGTGTGCCACTGAGCCTGGCTGAAATCACTTTTTCAAATGAATGAAAAGAGCACACCAATGCAGGTGTGTCATATGATACAGTGGAATGGCCAAAACTGGAATAAAAACACTTGGGAATCTCCATGAGGCTCTCATTACTTTTTTTTCAAACTAGTTTAAAATCTCTGGCTGGGCCCAGTGGTGCACACCTGTAATCCCAGCACTTGGGAGGCTGAGGCAGGAGGATCGCGAGTTCAAACCCAGACTCAGCAACTTAGCGAGGCGCTAAGCAACTCAGTGAGACCCTGTCTCTAAATAAAATATAAAAAAGGGCTGGGGATGTGGCTCAGTGGTGGAGTGCCCCTGGGTTCAACTCCTGGTACCAAAAAAAAAAAAAAAAAAAAAAAAAAAAATCTCTGTCCTACACCCTAGTCAAAGAGCTTCTATGAAGCTTAGGTAAGGTATGTGTATAAGACCACTTAAATCATTTTATATGGTTAAAGCATTGGTCTGCCCTGATTGGTACTAAATACAGTAGGTTATTCATGCTGGACAGGTCAACGTGTAATAATGTAGATGAGATTTTTCATACATGTACATATTTAGTCTCATAATTTATAATATCCAGTTTTATCTTTAAAATAATCCTTATACTGAGGCCCTAAGCAACTCCCCAGTACCAAAACCTTCATCATCATCATCATCTTCATTCTTTTTTTTTTTTTTTGCAGTACTGGGGATTGAACCCAGGGCCTTGTGCTTGTGAGGCAAGCACTCTACCAACTGAGCTATATCCCTAGCCCCATCTTCATTCTTAATAAAAGGATCTTGGTTTAATTCTTAAGATGTAGGGGGAAAAAAAAAAAGTTTAACCAGAAAAAAGTTCTTAATAAAATCAAGGAACCAGGGTAAATAGTTCAGGGGTAGAGTGTTTGCCTAGCATATGTGAGGCATAGGTTTGATCCCTAGCATTAAAGAAAAGATAATCTCCCCCTCATACTCAATTCTGGTCATGGTATTATTATTTTTTTAAATTTTGTTTTGCTTTGGTACCAGGGATTGAACCCAGGGGCACTCAACTACTGAGACACATCCCCAGACAAATTTTTTTTTTTTTTTTGAGAAAAGGGTCTAACTAAATTTTTTTTTAATGCATACCATTTTCTTATACAACCGCTTTTTCCAATCATGTTCATTTAAAAAAAAAAAAAAACGATAAATTCACAATTTTTTGTGGATTTGTATCACAAAGCAAAGTCATTCAAATATCCTCCCTTCAAACAAAATTAGAAGATATGGGGGGGTTACATTGAAACATACTAGAACAAAAGGAAAATTATTACTCGACTTATACAGTAAGATCATTTAATAAATTATTTTAGATAGTACTAAGCAGGTAAATTAGACATTAAAAATGTATTATGAAAGCCTGGTGAGGTGGTGAACACCTGGATCCCAGCGACTTGGGAGGCTGAGGTGAAAGGATCACAAATTCCAGGTAAGTAACATAGTGAGACGCTGTCTCAAAATAAAAAGTAAGGGTTGGGGATGTGGCTAAGTGTTTAAGTTTTCCTGGGTTCAATTCTCTATGCCAAAAATAAAAAGGGACTGAGGATGTATAGTTCAATGGTAAAGTGCTCAGGTTCAATCCCTGGTACCAACAAACAGCTGGATGTAATTGACTATTTTACCCCAGGAAAATATCCAGAAGGAATGAAGGAAGGAGAGGAAGAAACCAGACCAAGACTGGGTGCTATGGAGCATGCGTGTAATCCCAGTGGCATGGGAGGCAGGAGTTCAAAGGCAGCCTTAGCAAGTTAGCGAGGTACTAAGCAACTGAGACCATGTCTCTAAATAAAATAAAAAACAGGGCTGCGATGTGGCTCAGTGGTCATGTGCCCCTGAGTTCAATCTCTGGGGACCACCTCCGCCAAAAATAGAAGGGTTCAAAATATAATGAACATAGCAAGACAGGATGCACATAAAATGGCTTTGTCCACTGGAAACTAAAAGCAAACACTCCCTCCCTTCCTTAGCAAACTCACTATTCACACAAGATAACCTTAAGAGATATACAGATCTCCCCACAGGCAGTGCTATGCCGTTTTACTCCATAATTCCTTTTAAATACTTACTATCATCTCCAACAGGACCTGCAGAACACTGTGCTGGAGGGTCCCTTGCCAGGTCATTCAATTCCTTAAGGAAAAACAAAGAAAATAAATGTATTCAACATAAAGGTAACTACACTGTGACTAAATTTACATTGTTACCAACATTCTCTGTCCTATCTACTGTTGAATTTCTTTAAGGATCATTCCTGACGGACCGACGCACGCCTGTAATCCAAGCGACTCGGGAGGCTGAGTCAGGAGGATCGAGAGTTCAAAGCCAGCCTCAGCAACTTAGTGAGGCCCTAAGCAACTCAGTGAGACCCTGTCTCTAAATAAAATACAA
>JAJEJO010001178.1:53850-92723 GCA_020662805.1 Glaucomys volans
CCTATTTTGTATTTTATTTAGAGGCAGGGTCTCACTGAGTTGCTTAGTGCCTTGCTTTTGCTGAGGCTGGCTTTGAACTCCCAATCCTCCTGCCTCAGCCTCCCTGCCGCTGGGATTACAGGTGTGTGCCACCGCGCCCGGCAGCTACTGGTTTATAAACAAATTATTTGCTATTTATCCAACTGAAATGTTTCAATTATTAAAGAGGAATTTGCTTCTAACTGGATCTTTTTTCGCTTTGCCTTAGATGTACTGGGGATTGAACTCAGGGTGCTATGCCTGAAAGGGGTTACTTCCCCAGTCCTTATTATGTTTCGAGACAGGGTATTGCTAAATTGCCCTGGCTGGCCTTGGACTTAGGATCCTCCTCTCTGGGATTACAGATATGTGCCAGAGTGCCCAGCTGGCTCTTCTTTTCTCTCGTCCTTTTCTTTTTTTTTCTTTTCTTTTTTTTTTTTTTTAGCGGTGCTGGGGATTGAGTCCAGGGCCTTGTGCTTGCAAGGCAAGCACTCTACCAACTGAGTTATATCCCCAGCCCCTTTCTTTCCTTTTTTATTGTGTGTGTATGTGTGTGTGTGTGTGTGTGTGTTCCTGGGGGTTGACCCCAGGGGTGTTTTTCCACTGGGCTACATTCTAGCTCTTTTAACAATTATTTACTAAATTTACAAAAAACTCTAAATGTGCCAGGTGCAGTGGTGTATGCCTATAATCCCAGTGTCTTGAGAGGTTGAGGCAAGAGGATTGCCAAACTGGAGGCCAGTCTCAGCAATTTAGCAAGAACCTGTCTCAAAATTAAAAAAGTAAAAAGGGTTGGGGATGTAGCTCAGTGGTTGAGCACTTCTGGGTTCAATTCCCAGTACCAAAGGAAAAAAATCAAAAACAAAAAACAAAACAAACAAACAAAACCTGTTCTTCACCTGATTAAATGGTTCTATGAGAAGACATGGAGATTTTTATGCTGCAAATAGTGAAAACATCCCATGTGAAAGCATGAAAATCAAAATAAGGGCTGGGAAAGGAGGCAAATGATTTTTGTGATTTGTGAAGATGAGGCAGGAAGATCACCAGTTTGAGGTCAGTCTCAGCAACTTAGGGAGACCCTGTCTCAAAATAAAAAAAAAATTTGCCATGGAGCTCAGTGGTAAAACACCCTGGGTTCAATCCCCAGTAAAAATAAATAAATAAAAATAAAATATATTATATTCTTGCTGATATTGCTAGGTGTAATATGCAGAATCCAGGTTTTCTAAATGCTAATATACTTTAATATTTTTCATTATATGCTCTGACATAACTTAAAGGAAATCAAACTGTCTAGATCGAGTTCTCACAGCTGTAAAATAAGGCTACCTTCAATAGCAAACAGTGGTAGTCCCTATTACTTAGGAAGTTGAGGTGGGAAGGTCCCAGGAGCCCAAGCCACAGACCACCCTGACAACATAGCAAGACCAAGTCTCAAAGGACTTGGACTAGGGGGTGTTAGACTGTGTTAGAGTGAAACAGAAATTACACAGCTTGGTTTGTTTATTTTATAGGTCTTTAAGGGACAAAGAAGTTTGGAAATGTTGTAATCTACATTCTTATGTATTAAATATTCAAGGTTCTAAAAAGGTTCTGCATAAAGAAAATACTATGAACACAAAACCAGTCTTTACTTCTTTCTCCCCTCCTCCCACTCAAGATCTGATTCTCACAAAATGCATAATGTCTGTGAGAAGGTCTGAAATAAGTCTGAAGGAACCAAGAAAAAATATTTTTACCCCAGACAAAAAATGTTCAGTTTTATGAATAAGTCTTTCAAGCATGACAGAGAAATCTACATAATGCAGCTAAACTGTCCTAGTTATTTCTCATCATTATTTCTTAAAAAATTTTTTACTTGATGGACCTTTATTTTATTCATTTATTTATATATGGTGCAAAGAATCGAACCCAGTGCCTCACACATGCTAGGCATGTGCTCTACCACTGAGCCACAACCCCAGCCCACCCTCATCATTATTTTAAGTCTAACAATAAACTACTTTGAAGTGTTTTACACAAATATTTAAAGCAAAAGAAAGTTCAAGTTTAGTAGTTTTTCAGATATGGCTAATTCAACATAATTATTTTTTTCTTTTTGTCTGAGGGATTGAAACCAGGAGCACTCTACCATTAAGTCTCGTCCAAGCCCCTTTCAAAATTTTACTTTGAGATAGGGTCTTGCTAAGTTGCCAAGGTTGGTCTACAATGTAGGATTCTCCTGCCTCAGCCTCCCAAATAGCTGGGATTACAGAAGTGTATAAACCCAACATAATTTCTTTCCAAGGCAAATTAAATTTATCTATGAGTTTTCAGGAATGGGTTTTATTAACATTTACTTATATTTATTTTCACTACTGGAGACTGAACCCAAAAGATTTTTACCTCCAAGGTACATCACCAGTCCTTTTTAATTTTTGTGAAGGCTGGCCTCAAATTTTTGATCCTCCTACCTTGAACTCCTGAATAACTGGGATTATAGTTGTGAACTCCAGATAGGCAGGGCAGGAAAGGACACCCCTTTTTAAAAAGGAAAAGGGTAAATTAAGGGTGGTGGCGCATGCCTATTATCCCAATAACTCATGAGACTGAGTTTGAGACTAGCCTGGGCAATTAAGCAATACCCTGTCTCAAAATAAAAAGCAACAACGACTAGGGATGTAGTAAAGTGGTAAAGCACCCTTAGCACCTTCAATCCCTAGTACCAAAAATAAATAAATAAATAAATGAATAAATAAATAAATAATCAATCAATCTAGATTTTTATGTAACAAAAAGAAATCCTTATTACTCTAAGGTAAAAAAGGAATTCAAAGAAATACAAACTGTAAAAAAAATTCTTTTTTTCTTCTTCAGTGCTTGGGGATGGAACCTAGAGCCTTAAAGATACTTTATCAGGGCTGGGGATATAGCTCAGTTGGTAGAGTGCTTGCCTCACAAGCATAAAGCCCTGGGTTCAATCCCCAGCACTGCAAAAAAAAAAAAAGAAAAAGAAAAAGATACTTTACCAGTAATTTACATCCTCTAGTCCCTGAAAATTGTTTTTTTACACTCACCACTGACCTCAAATACAAAACCAGGTCTACATGCTAGAAAGTGAGGGAGAACAGTATGGAATCAGGAAGTCAGAGAGAATAATGAGTTTTACATCACTCTGTCAAACAGGAAAAATCCACCATGAGAGAAGCAGTCTTAAAAAGTCAGTGAAGCTCCTACAGGTCTACCTACTAAGGAGGCTGAAGCAAGAAAACTGCTGAGTCCAGGAATTCTGATATCAAGTCAGTGAGTTCAGACCTGTAAGATATTTCTACCAAATAAATTATAGCTGAGTTGATAAGACATTCAAATTTGCTTACCATGTTTTTATTTGGTTTTAGTACTAAACCAGGAGTGCTTTATCCCAGTACTTTTTATTTATGTTTATTTTCTATTTTGAAAAAGGTTCTCTAAGTTGTGGAGGCTTGTCTTGAATTTGCAATCCTGAGTCAGTGGGATTACAGGCATGCACCACCATATCCAGCAAATTTGCTTGCCACGTTTGAAGTTTCACAATGGAAACCTATATAAAATTGACAATACACAACTGACCCAATTTGAAACAGATTTAAAGAAAAATATGTTAAGCTACACCCCAGATCTCCCCCCATGACCAATACAGTAGGCAGCCACACCTGCCCAGATCATTTTTATCTAACTTCACAATAGCACATTTGTGGTTTAAAAATACAAAATGAAACATTTCCAATAATAAAGACAGTGCTTATATACCACGTTGTTAGGATGAAAATGATCTTAACTTTTTATTCCTCACAGACCTCCTCCCTTTTCCAAGCTGCTGCTTTATTAACAGTATTATACTTATTTAATATCATATATGGTACTCTACATTGTACTTCATGTTCAATTTTTTACTCATGACTATCAAAGTTAACTTCTATATTCTCCTCCTCTACTCCATGAATGTTTAAATTATAAACTCTAAGAGAGATATCACATTCTTCACTATATTCCTCAGAGAGTGGAACATAAGAACACTTAAATACCTAAATGAAAGAATGCTTAGCACAGTACCAAGAAGAACTGGTACAACAAAAGGGACAATAAAACATAAAAACATTTCCAAAGGTCATGTGCAATGGTGAGTGTCTGTAATTATAGCTACTCAGGAGGCTAAGGCAGGAGGAGCACAAGTTCAAGGCCAGCTGGAGCAATTTAGCCAGACTGTCTCAAAAAAATATAAAGGGCTGGGGATATATAACTCAGTGGCAAAGTGTTCCTGGGTTCAATCCCAGTATGACAGTGGGGGTGGGGGAATGTGAGGGGGACACTTCCAAGGACAAGTCCAATTTATTCAGTCTAATCACCTATAGTGCTAGGAAACAGAATCTATAGTGACATACAGAATATATTAAGATTTATTTATTGAACCTGAATGGAAAAGATGTTTAGGATTAAGACTGGAAAACCAACCAGGGGTAGTGCTACATGCTTATTAATCCCAGGCTGAGGCAGGAGGACTGCCAAATTCTAGGCAAGCCTCAGCAATTCAGCAAGTGCCTACGCTACTTAGCAAGACGTGTCTCAAAATTTTTTTAAAAAGCGGGGAGAGTGGATGTAGCTCAGTGGCAAAGTATTCCTGGGTTCAAGCCCCAGTTCCAAAAAAAAAAAAAGGAAGACTGGAAAACACTGCAGAGTACATTAAGTTTCTCATTTCTCTCTTTGAGCAGCAACCATTTAGATGGGCATATTAGGCAAGCATTCTATCACTGGGCGACATTCCCAGTCCTTTCTATTAAGACAGGGAATCTGAGGTTGCCCAGGTTGGCCTCTGAACTCTGTGCACTTATTTAATGTCTCATGACCCAGTAACAAATTAGGGACCTAACTTAAAGTGACAGGGTAATAGGGAACTCAAAAGAGGTTAAGATGACCACCTGCTTCTCATTATACCCTGTAAAACTATGCCCTCTTCCCAAAGAATATGTGTGAACTATTTTTGTTAAGTAGCATAAGGATACTTAAGTACTCTGATGTGTTGAAATATATAAAAACTGTTAGGGGCTGAGGTAGTGGCTAAGTGGTGGAGCACTTATGTGGGGCACTAGGTTCTATTCTCCGCACCACATATAAATAAATGAATAAAATAAAGGTCCATCAACAACTAAAAAATATATTTAAAAAAACTGTTAGAACTATAAATCCTGGAAACATAAAAAGTAATACTTCCATGGACTTTCCTCTTCATTCCTCCAAAGCAAAGCCAGTAAAGTTTTCATTTCACAAATTCTCCATCACTATCAACAGTTCTAAAGGATGAAACTGCTAGGCACAGTGGCACACACTTGTAATCCCAGCATCTGTGGAGGTGAGACAGTAGGATCCCAAGTTTGAGAACAGCCTCAGCAACTTAGTAAGACTCTCAGCAATTTAGTGAGACCCTGTCTCAAAAGAAAAAATTAAAAGGACTGGGGATGTAGCTCATGGTAAAGTACCCATAAGTTCAATCCCCAATATCAAATAAACAAACAATAAGAAACCTGACTGGTTACATCAGACTTCCTATAGATGACACGCTGTTTGATATATATGGATAGGACAAGAGTCAAGTTGTTAAACTGTACTATGCTACACCAGGCACAGTGTACTTTCCTGTCACCCCACCTGAGGCTAAGGCAAGAGGATCACAAGTTCCAGGCCATCCCAGGCAACTTATCAAGACACTGTCTCAAAAAATAAGGGACTGGGATATAACTCAGTGGTAAAGGGCCTCTGGGTTCAATCACCAGTACTATGCAAGAAGACGCATTACATATCTGCAAATTGCCTCACACAATGAATCAAAGGTAGAAGAGCCTGCAATCCCAAGTACTTGAGAGGCTAAGGTAGGATAATTACAAATTCAAGGCCAGGCTTCACAACTTACCAAGACCCTGTCACAAAATAAGAAAATAGGGCTGGGGACATGGCTTACGCTAGAGCGTTTACCCAGCATGCGCAAGACCCTGGGTTCAATCTCCAGCACTAAAAAAGAACAAATCAAAACACCAACTGACAGAAAGAGGTCTTACCTCTCCCTGGAACATTTCAGCCTCCCAAACTAGACACTATTAATAAAGGTGACTTGGTACATATGAAAAAATGTTTTTTAAAATTATATCGTATGTAAGCTTAAATAGGAGTCCTTTGTCCACATTAAAAACACCTAAGACGGCATTTAATCACATCTTCTACACAGGAACAGAAGAACTTAGTACCATCTTCGGTGAAGATATTAGAGCACTTTGACAATAAGAAAACTGAACAGTTTGTTTTCCTGTGATGAAAATTCACAGCCTCAAAGTATTGTCATGCTATCCGCAAGTAAAGTTGGAAGAGCCAACACAGAAAATTCAAGTTCATAGTTAGGCTAGGGAACGATTTGGTACTAACCTGTATTACCTTCAAAAAATCATTTGGCACTAACCTGTATTACCTTCAAAAAACCATTCTATACTTCCTGATATTAAGAAGTATAGCTCAGCCAGGCATGGTGGCGCACGCCTGTAATCCAAGCGACTTGGGAGGCTGAGTCAGGAGGATTGCGAGTTCAAAGCCAGCCTCAGCAACTTAGTGAGGCCCTAAGCAACTCAGTGAGACCCTGTCTCTAAATAAAATACAAAATAGGGCTGGGGATGTGGCTCGGTGGACAAGTGTCCCTGAGTTCAATCCCTGGTTACAAAAAAAAAAAGTATAGCTCTAGTAAGCAGTCTTATTAAGGGTAAATTTTTTTTAAAAAAATCACTTTCTTCTATTGAATAAAAAGATGGCATGCACACAATTTTCAAAGTAAATGAATATTTCTTTCTTTTTTTTTTGAACCAGGGATTGAACTCAGGGACACTCGGCCACTGAGCCACATCCCCAGCCCTATTTTGTATTTTATTTAGAGACAGGGTCTCACTGAGTTGCTTAGGGCCTCACTAAGTTGCTGAGGCTGGCTATGAACTCACGATCCTCCTGACTCAGCCTCCCAAGTCACTTGGATTACAGGCGGGCACCACCACGCCCGGCCAAGAAACCAATCATTTTCATAGTACCATGTAGGGCAATCAGGTGCTCCAGTTCTGGAAAAGGTCATTCTACAAATAACAACTTATGTAGCCACTTAAAAACAAACAAAACCATTTAACTAAGGAGTTGCTGTGATCACAGGTATATGCCACCCTGATCAGATTGCCTTTTTTTTTTTTTTTTAAAGTTGCTGATGGACCTTTACTTTTGTCATTCATTTATATGTGGTGCTGAGAATTGAACCCATGCCTCACACATGTGAGGGAAGCATTCTATCACTGAGCCACAACCCCAGTCCTTAATTAATTTATTTTTTTGGAACCAGGGATTGAACTCAGGGGCACTCCACAACTGAGCCACATCCCCAGCCCTATTGTATATTTTATTTAGAGACAGGGTCTCAGAGTTGCTTAGGGCCTTGCTAAATTGCTGAGGCTGGCTTTGAACTCGCAATCCTCCTGTCTCAGCCTCCTGAGTCGCTGGGATTACAGGCACGCACCACTGCGCCCGGCTGGCTTGCTTGCTTGCTTGCTTGCTTTCTCTCTCTCTCTCTCTCTTCCTCCCTTCTTTCCTTTCCTTTATTTATTTATTTACTTATTTTTTTTATTTTTGGGACCAGGTATTGAACCCAGGAGCACTCGGCCACTGAGCCACATCCCCAGTCCTATTTTGTATTTTATTAGAGACAGGGTCTCACTGAGCTGCTTAGGGCCTCGTTAAGCTGCTGAGGCTGGCTTTGAACTCACGATCCTCCTGCCTCAGCCTCCCGCACTGTTGGGATTACAGGCATGCGTGACCGTGCCCAGCTTTTAATTTATTTTTGACATAAAAATTACATATATTTATTGGTACCATGTGATGCTTCAATACATGTTAACATTGTGTAATGTTCAAGTCAGGGTTAACATGTATCTCCTCAAACATCATTTCTATGTAGTTAGTAGTTTAAAATATGGTAGATCTGAATAATTAAGTTTTAGGGGATATTTAACTCATACAATCATTACAGTGGTGCTACTTGAGGATTCCAAGAGCATCTTTGAGATTAATAGAGACAGCAAGTAAAGAAGATGTTCTGTGGTATAATAGAAGTATTAAAATATTATGAATCAAGTCCTTCCCCAAAAAAACACAATCGAGTCAGCCTCAAGTTTCTTAAAAAGTGTGTACTATCAAGTCTATGACTTTAGTGAAAAGTTCCAGAAGAAACAAGGCTGTAAAAGTATGAAAGTCATCTTGTTACTTAAATTTTGTCTTTTACCATTTTAACTTCTTTTCCTTAGTCTCCTAGCACTAGGCTAAACAAAGGAAGTTATTCTGAGAGGAACAACCTCCCCCCCAACACACACACACAAATATCTAAACTTCTCAAAAACAAGCACATTTTTAGGTTTCATCCTTTCCTCTTCTTTCTTCTCTACTCCCTCCCACTGTTAACTGGTCAAACAAATCTTGAGAAAAGAAGTTTTTTGAATAAACATTTAGAAAAATATGTTAACTTAATATTACACAATCCATTTCATTTAAAAAAATTCTTTAGTTGTCAATGGCCCCTCATTTGTTTATTTGCGGTGCTGAGATTCAAACCCAGTGCCTCATACATGCTAGGCAAGCACTCTACCACTGAGCCACAATCCCAGCCCCTCATCTCATTTTTAATGACTCCAAAGCAGCAAAAAAATTACATTACAAATTAAATTAATGGCACCCAAATCTTGTCCAAGAATGTTAAGAAAACATTAAATATGTCCTGAAGCACATAATCTTCAAAGATGGCTGAAAACAATTTCTTCCCTTGTTATAAGCATGCCACTTCTCTTATCAATAAGTAGAGTCTATATGTCCTCCCTCTGAACCCGGGATAGTCACATCTTGTCTGACCAATCAAATATAGAAAACATGACATTATGGTTACAGGTCCAGTATTTAGAATTTTACAAATTTTTTCTTTGCTCTCTTGGAGCTCTGAAAAAGATACTGAAAGTGATTAGACATTTGATACAAGGAATTAGTATCTCTATTTTTAGATGTGATAACTATATTGTGCATTTTTTAAAAATCCTTATCATGCCAACTTGGTGGCACACCTGTAATCCCAGCATCTTGGGAAGCTTCAAAGCTAGCCTCAGCAATTTAGTGAGGTCCTAAGCAACTTAGTGAGACTGTCTTAAAAGAAAAAAAAAAGGCCTGGGGATGTGACTCAATGGTTAAGTGCTCCTGGGTTTTATCCTTGGTACCGGCCCTCCCCCAAATAAAAAACAATAAAAATCCTTTTCTCAGTGTTTCTCAATCTCAGCACTACTGACATTTTTGGGTCAGATAATTCTTTGCTGTTGGGGTGGTTCTTTTTATGCGCTGTAGAATAATTAGCAATTTCCCTGGCCTCTGCCTACTATACAAGTGACCAAGGCCTATACAGCCATCCCTCAGTATTCACCTTGGAAGGAAGTGAGGAGAGGGGGACACTTCCCAAGGATACCAAAATCTGATGCTCAAGTCCCTTATACAAAATAACATAGTACTTGCATATATAAAATAGAACCTAGCACACCCAACTTTCTACCATATACTTTAAATCATCTCTACTTTACCTATAATACTTAATACAACATAAATGCTACATCAATAGTTATTATATTGTATTGATTAGGAAATAATGACAAGGAAAAATGTTTACATGTTCAGACAGACACCATCTTTTTTCTGAGTATTTTCAATATGAAGTTGGTTGAATCCAAGAATGTGGAATCCACAGAAATGAAGGGTCAATTGTATCTTCTAGGCAGAAGATTTTAAGATCTTTCTGAGGAAAATCTGACCAGCGTAAGACAAAGAGCTCTACAATATATTAACATCAGTGGTTCATCCAGAAAAACAGCCCAGCCAGCAAAACTTAAACTGAATTCCACAGTTGACAGACCTTACTTACATGTATTCAAAATGCTTAATCAGTTTTTACTGCCCCACTTTTTGTTTTTTTGCAGTGCTAGGGTTCAAATCCAGGACCTCGTACATGCTAGGAAAGTGTTCTACCATGAGTTCTACCACTGAACTAAACTCCCTAGTCATACCCTACTATTTCTTTTTTTTGGGGGGTGAGTACTAGGGACTGAACTCAGGGGCACTTGACCAAAAGCCATATCCCCAACCCTATTTTTCTATTTTATTTAGAGACAGGGTCTGAGTTGCTTAGTGCCTCGGGTTTTTTTGTTTTTTGTTTTTTTTAACTGCCAAATTGTTTTTTGTTTTTTGGGGGTGGGGTACTGGGATTGAACCCAGGGGCACTCCACCACTGAGCCACATCCCCAGCCCTATTTTGTATTTTATTTAGAGACAGGGTCTCACTGAGTTGCTTAGGGCCTCGCTAAGTTGCTAAGGCTGGCTTTGAACTCCCGATCCTCCTGCCTCAGCCTCCCGAGCTGCTGGGAAATACAGGTGTGCACCACCATGCCCGGCCCATACCCTAATCTTAATCAGTAAAGACAACTAACAAGAACGACAATCTGATAATTGATCTTGCATGCAAAACATGAAGACCAGAAAAATATGTAGAGAAAAAAAAGACCATGCAAGGAGCAGAAAAAGAGCAAAAGAAAACTATCATTTCTATCAAATAAGAATAAGAGATTAAGCAAGCTGCAGTGGTGCACACCTGTAATCCCAGTGGCTTGGGAGGCTGAGAGAGGAGGATCATGAGTTCAAAGCCAGTCTCAGCAACTCAGGGAGGCCCTAAGCAATTAAGTGAGAACCTGTTTCAAAATAAAATATAAAAAGGGCTAGGGAAAAAAAACAGAGGGGGGCTGGGAATGTGGCTCAGAGGTGAAGTGACCCTGGGTTCAATTCTCAGTACCAAAAACAAAGATAAAAAATAAAATAAACTGGGAACTGTGGTACACACCTATAATCTGACCTACTGAGATTGAGGATGGTCACAAATTCAAGGTCAGCCTGGGCAATTTAATGAGCCCATCTTAAAATTTTAAAAAGTCAAAAAAAAAAACTTAAAACAAAAGGCTGGGGATGTAGATCAGTGGCAAAGCACTGCTGGCTTCAATCCCTAGTAGCAGAAAAAATAAAGGTGGGGATGTATCCCAGTGGTACAGTGCTTGCCTGGCCTGCATGAGGCCCTGGGTTCAATCTCCAGTATTGCAAAAACAAACAAACAAACATGCTTAAAACAATCAAGTGAAATTTTCTGAGAATGAAGAAGAGTTCAAGTGAAAGGCTGGAAGATAAAAAAGACCTTCCAGAAAGTACACAAAGACAAAGATGAAAATTAAAAAGGGAGTATAGTAGGACTAGTCCAGATACTCCTCAAACTGAGCTACAGATTATCAATGCAAACTCTATCAAAATTGCAACTTTTTTTTTTTTTTTTAACAAAAAGTGAAAAAGCTGATGATGAATCTATATGCAGCCAGAAGAACTGGCATACACCTGTAATCCCAGCAACTCAGAAGGCAGAGAAAGGAGGAACAGAAATTCAAGGCGAGCCTCAGCAACTTAGCAAGGTCCTAAATAAATTTAGTGAGTCCCTGTCTCAAAAAAAAAAAAAAAAAATCAAGTGCTAGAGATGTTGTCCCTGTGTTAAATCCCCTGTACCCCAAAAGTAAAATAAAAATAAAATTCACATGGAGATGCAGAGGGCTCAAAGAACAGAAACAATCTGGAAAAGAAAAAAGCTGGAGGAAGCCGGGCGTGGTGGCGCACTCCTGTAATCCAAGCGATTTGGGAGGCTGAGTCAGGAGGATCGCGAGTTCAAAGCCAGCCTCAGCAACTTAGCGAGGCCCTAAGCAACTCAGTGAGACCCTGTCTCTAAATAAAATACAAAATAGGGCTGGGGATGTGGCTCAGTGGCTGAGTGTCCCTGAGTTCAATCCCTGGTTCTAAAAAAAAAAGAATAAAGCTGGAGGAGTCATACTTCCAGATTCAAAATAAAATGTAAAGCTACAGCATTTAGGACAGTATAGTAGGGAACTGTGGTGTGGCTCAGTGGTAGAGTGCTTGCCTAGCATGTGTGAGGTACTGGGTTCAAGCCTCAGAATCACATAAAAATAAAGGTATAAAACCCCACAAAAACCTTATAAAAATATTTTTTTAAAAAGATAGTATGGGGCTGGGGATATAGTTCAGTTGGTAGAATACCTGCCCCTCAAGCACAAGGCCCTGGGTTCAATCCCCAGTACCAACCAATCAATAAATAATATTAATAGCGATTATATTTTTTTTTTTAAAAAAAGACAGTATGGTAGTGGCATAAGAATATAAAGATCGCTGGGCGTGGTGGCGCACGCCTGTAATCCAAGCGATTTGGGAGGCTGAGTCAGGAGAATTGCGAGTTCAAAGCCAGCCTCAGCAACTTAGTGAGGCCCTAAGCAACTCAGTGAAACCCTGTTTCTAAATAAAATACAAAATAGGGCTGGGGATGTGGCTCAGTGGCCAAGTGTCCCTGAGTTCAATCCCTGGTTCAAAAAAAAAAAAAAAACTGCAGTTAAATGGTTTTCAATGCCAAACTAATTCAACAGGGTCCAAAGAATAATCTTTTCAATAAATGGTACTGGAACAACTATGCAGTCACATGCAAACGAATAAATCTGGACCTCTACATTTCATATCAAATTTAAAAATTAACTTAAAATGGACTAAAAATCATCAACTCACACCCACTGTGATAGCAAAAAAAAAAAAAAAAAAAAAAAAGGAAGGTGCTGGGGCGGGGGACAACTGTTAGCAAAACTGTGGAGAAAAAGGAACCTCTATGCATGACTGATGGGAATGTAAAATAGAACAATCTCTGAAAACAGTATTGCAGATCCGTGGAAAGACTGGAGGCATAGCTCACTGACACCTTTCCTATGCACAAGAGGCAATGGATCCAAATTCCAGCACCAGAAAAATACAATTAAATTAAAACATGTTGGCAACTTCCTCTGAAATGGCTGAAGAAAAAAAATGTTCTTTGTACTGTATTTGCAATTTTTTTGTAGATTGAGAAACAATATGAAAAAGCCCAAAGGCTAGCGAGGCATAGCAGCACACCCTTGTAACCCCAGTTACTTGAGCTGAGGCAAAAGTCTCATAAATTCAAGGCCAGCTTCAGCAACTTGGTAAGAGCAGGTAGTGATTAGGGATGTCACTCAGAGGGGTAGAGCCCCGCCCACCAGATTCAGTCCCTAGTACTGCTCAAAAAAAAGCTATGATAGTAGTTACTTTATTAAAATTAAGTGATTAAATGCTCTCATGTTGAGGCTGGGCATGAAGCTCAGTGGTAGGGCACTTGCCCAGCACTGGGTTCAATCCTCAGTGGATTAAATACCCCCATCAAAAAAACAGATACCTGTATGCCTTAATTACTGGGACCTACAAATTTTACTTTATTTGGAAAAATGGTCTCTACAGATATAATTATGAATCTTTAGATAAAATCATCGTATATCACCTGAGTGGACAAGTTTTGGGATTTTTTTCTTTGTTTGTTTTTACAGTATTGGGGACTAAACCCAGGTACTTACCCATGCTAGTCAAGTGTTGTTAACACTGAGCCACATCCCCAGTCTTGGGCAAGTTTAAAGATAACCGTCCTTATACAGAAGACAAAAGAAAAGACAAGACACTCAGAAGGTGATATGAAGATTGAAACAGTGACTGGACGTGATATGGCCACAAAACAAGGAAGCCAAAGAATGCTGACAGTCACCAGAAGTCAGAAGAAACAAGGAATGATTCTCCCCTAGAGCAAAGGGCATATGACCCTGTTGACACACTGATTTCAGACTGCTGAACTCCAAAACCAAGAGAGCACATTTCTATTGTTTTAAGCCACCCAGTTTGTGGCAATTTATCACGACAGTATGGAAAACTAATACACATAGTAAAAAGAAAAGCATACTTAATCTAAAGAAAAAGCACTCACATTGGTGGATTATTTTTTATCCCCCCACCCCCATACTGGGGATTGAGCCCAGGGGCCCTCTATCACTGAGTGACACCCCCAGCCATTATTATCTTTTATTTTAAGAGGGTCTCACTAAGTTGCTAAGGCTGGCTTCAAACCTGGGATCCTCCTGACTCAGCCTCCCAAGCCCCTAGAATTACAGGCATGAACCACCATGCCCAGCTAGAGGGCTATTACTTCAAGAGATTAATTCCTATTGATGTGTCTGTAAAAATCAAATTTGATTTCCAAGTTTTTACCTGACATAAGCCCTGTGGAAGTTGACAAAGAAATGATATCACGTTTTTGGAATAATCCTCTACAGATGGTGGAGAGAGTCCTCAAAATAACAGCTGACACCTCTATTAAAAGGTAACGTTTAAGAGAACCATTCACACAATTCTAGACTACCGAACTACCACATGTATTACAGGGCTGATATAACTTAGTGGTAGACCTACATGCCAGCTACCTAGCATATCCAAGGTCCTAGATTCATTACCCAATTTTGTAAAAACAAAAACAAAAAACACTAAACAATGACTTTAAAAAGCCTAACAGAAAAAAAATAATAATAATAAAATAAAAATAAGAAGCTGGGCGTGGTGGCGCACGCCTGTAATCCCAGCACTTGGGAGGCTAAGGCAGGAGAATCGTGAGTTCAAAGCCAGCCTCAGCAAGTTAGCGAGGCCCTAAGCAACTTAGTGAGATCCTGTCTCTAAACAAAATATAAAAAATAGGGCTGGGGATGTGGCTCAGTGGTGGAGTGCCTCTGGGTTCAATCCCCAGTACCAAAAGAAAAAAAAAAAAAAAAGAAGAAGAAGCCTAACAGATCCAAGAAACCCCTTACTTCTACAATGTCCTTCCAGTGCCCTCTACTGACAAGGTATAATATTTTGCTGAATGCAAAAGTGCAAGTCCAGCTCCTTACAATACAGCAGGTTCTAAAGGCTGAATATGGAGCTGAGTTAATTGATAAGTGGCAGATGTGTATCTTTTTTTTTTAAATTTTTAGTTGTATGCAAACACGATGTCTTTATTTATTGATTTTATGTGGTGCTGAGGATCGAACCCAGTGCCTCACGTGTGAGAGGCAAGCACTCTACCACTGAGCTATAGCCCCAGACCGAGATGTGTATCTTTTATCTGTTCCTTTTTATTGCTGGGTAATGCTCCATTATATGGATATTCTGTTTTGCTGATATATTCATCTATTGATGGTTATTTGATTTGTTTCCAGATTGTGAAACAAATGGAACTACCACACATTGTAGTTTTTTTTTTTTTTTTTTATTTTTTTTATACCGGGGATTGAACTCAGGGACACTCGGCCACTGAGTCACATCCCCAGCCCTATTTTGTATTTTATTTAGAGACAGGGTCTCACTGAGTTGCTAAGGGCCTCGCTAAGTTGCTGAGGCTGGCTTTGAACTCGCGATCCTCCTGCCTCAGCCTCCCAAGTCCCTTGGATTACAGGCATGCGCCACCACGCCCGGCTCACACATTGTAAAGAACAAAACAAAACAAAGAAAAAAAACAAACAACAAAAAAGAACCTATACCTTTTGTGTCGTTCAAAGCACCAAGAATTATTCCTGTTAATATTTCCCACAGGCCTGTGGGATATGTGATATTATCCCCCTTCTATACATAAGGAATCTGAGGCTCAAGAAAATTAGTAAGAAAACTTGCCTAATCCCACAGGACTAGAATATAACTCAGTAGGTATGTTACTCCAAAATTCTTTTTTCCTACCAAACCACTTGATCTTGGCATTCACAGAATACCTACTATGCATCAGGTACTAAGAATACAAAGAATAAAACAGGGACATTGTCCAGGAGAGCTAAGTCTAAAAAAGGTAAAAATCATTCATGTCTACATAATAAGAAACAATTCTTAGCCGGGCGTGGTGGCGCACGCCTGTAATCCAAGCAACTTGGGAGGCTGAGTCAGGAGGATCGAGAGTTCAAAGCCAGCCTCAACAACTCAGCGAGGCACTAAGCAACTCAGTGAGACCCTGTCTCTAAACAAAATACAAAATAGGACTGGGGATGTGGTTCAGTGGCCAAGTGTCCCTGAGTTCAATCCCTGGTTCAAGAAAAAAAAAAAAAAAAAACAAAACAATTCTTTAGTAGCACTTTTGAATTCCTACATGCCTGGTACAGGCTTCTCAGAAGTCTCCAAGTATGAATAAAGAATTTGGAAGGAGGTGAGGGTGGGATGAGATGACATTCTTTATATAAGCAAAAGCACTTAAAAAAATAAAGTAAAATGACTGAGAAGGATCAATGAGAATGGTTTCAATTAAAACAGTTTTTCCATGACAGACTGCTATGTATTTTAATAGTGAAGATGGCAATATTTTTGGTTCTAAATTTTATCCACCTTTTTTTATACCAGGGATTGAACTTGGGGGTACTTAAACACTGAGCCACATCCCCCGCCCTTTTTTGTTATTTTATTTAGAGACAGGATCTTGCTGAGTTGCTTAAGCCCTCACTAAATTGCTGAGGCTGGCTTTGACTTGTGATCCTCCTGCCTCAGCCTCCTGAGCTGCTGGGATTACAGGCATGCGCCACCGAGTCCAGTTTATCCACTTGTAATACATCATCTTAAGCAATCTTTTTTTTTTCCCCAGCTTTAGAGCAATAATTTCCCTCGAGAAATCTATACATCATACAGCAAATGATAAGCCCAAGTAGTGGCAGAAACTATAATCTCAGCTACTGGGGAGGCTGAGGCAAGATCACAAATTCCAGGCCAGCCTGAGCAACTGCACCAGACCTGTCGCAAAAAAAAAAAAATTAAAGGCACTAGGGATGTAGCTCAGTAGTAAATATTTGCCTAGAACGTATGAGGCTCCGGGTAGTTCAACCCAAGCAACACACACATACAGGCAAATGATGCCCACAGGTGTCTTTTCAATTTGTGTGGAGATGCATAGCCTTTAGCCACCAGCATTACCTTCTACTTGACCACCACTGATCTACCCTATTTCTTGTCATAATTCAATGTATGTATTTGAGAAGTTATTTAATCAAAGCTCATTATATATCAAATATTTCGAGCATACTAATTTATTTCCCATGGACTTACAGTTAGAATAAACAGATTTTAAATGAACAGCAAGGTCCTTTGATTCTTTAACCAAAGAAGTCAGATTATTTTTAAATAAACACAAGCAAAGCAAAGCCTCTGCTGTGACTTGTTCATGATGGGATAATTAATAGTGTCGGTGAGCTGGGCATGGTAGCACATGCCTGTAATTCCAGTGGCTTGGGAAGCTGAGGCAGGAGAATTATAAGTTCAAAGCCAGCCTCAGCAACTTAGCAAGGTCCTGAGCAACTTGGTGAGATCCTGTCTGAATATAAAATACAAAAAGGGGGAAACTGGGGTTGTCACCCACTGGCGGAGCACTTGCGCAGCATGTGCAAGGCACTGGGTTAGATTCCCAGTACCACATATAAATGAATGAATAAAATAAAGGTCTATCAACATCTAAAAAAAATTTTTTAAAAAAAAAGGGGCTAAGGATGTGGTTCAGTGGTTAAGCACCTCTACGTTCAATCCCTAGTACCAAAAAATGGTGGTGGTAGCTGAATTGCCTGCATATGGCAAATAAGAACACTGTATAATGAGCAGTCTGTTTTCTTTCATTTGTAACAATGTGCCTGCTCAAAACAAATTTCCATATACTATAACAAAAAATATCCAGCAACACATTAATGGAGCACCTGATGAGGATCACAATATTATGTAAGAAAACCACTATTCTTTTTTGTGTGGGGGTGCTTATACATGATAGGCAAGCACTCTGCCACTGAGCTATTTCTCCAGCCCCCCAAAAATACTAGTCTTAAAGTGTTACTTCATAACAATTAATGAGATGTTTCATCTTGATACCATTTTAATAGTTCCTTATTTTTGCTTATAACAGTGTATTTTTATTATATATTTAAATTAACTTGTCTGGCTGGACAGGGTAACACATGCCTGTAATTCCAGCAGCTCAGTTCAGGAGGCTGAGACAGGATGGAGAGTTCAAAGCCAGCCTCAGCAACCTAGTGAGGACCTAAACAACTTAGCTGGACCCTGTTTGTTTGTTTTTTTAAAAAGGAGAGCTGGGGCCTCAGCACGATGGCACACATCTGTAATGCCAGCACCTGAAGAGGCTGAGGCAGGAGAATCGTGAGTTCAAAGCCAGGCTCAGCAACTTAGCGAGGCCCTAAGCAACTCAGTGAAACCCTGTCTCTAAATAAAATACAAAATAGGGCTGGGGATGTGCCTCAGTGGCCGAGTACCCCTGGGTTCAATCCCCAATACAAAAAAAAAAAAAAAGGAGAGCTGGGGATGTAGCTCAGTGATTAAGTGCCCCTGGGTTCAATCCAGGAAAGGAAAGGAAAGGAAAAAGGAAAGGAAAGGATAACTGTGTTAACTGCAGTTAAAGTTTAAAAACTGAACTGAAGAGCTGGACAGGTGTTGCTGGGTGGTATTACAGGTGGCACACGCCTGTAATACAAGCCTCTGGAAGCTGAGGCAGGAGGATCACAACCTCAAAACCAGCCTCAGCAATTCAGCAAAGCTCTAAGCAACTTAGCAAGCCCCTATCTCAAAATTAAAAATTAGGGGCTGGGGATATAGCTCAGCTGGTAGAGTGCTGGCCCCACATGTATAAGGTCCTGGGTTCTAATCCCCAGCACCACAAAAAAAATTTTAAAAAAAAGTAAATTAAAAGGGTTAGAAATATGGTTCAAGCAGTTAAGCGCCCCTAGGTTCAATCCTTGGTACAAAAAACAAACAAAAAAATTGAAGGTCTGTGGATGCAGATCAGTGGCAGAGCACTTACGTAGCATGTGTAGACTCTGGTTTCAATCCCCAGCACTACAATAACAAAGGGTGGGAGAGGGAGAAAGTCTGACACAATGGCACACACCCTACTCCCAGTGATTTGGGAGGCTGAGCCAGGAAGACCACAAATTTGAGGCCAGCCTCTACAATTTAAAGAGACCCTGTCTCAAAGTAAAACATAAAAAGCACTGGGGATGTAGCTTCTGGGTTCAATCCCCAGTACAGAAAACAAGAAAGAAAAAACAAAACAAACAAACCACTGAGGTACCTACTGAATTTGGCAATTAAGTAATCACCAGTGACCTTATTAACAGTTCCAGAAGAATGAAAAGCATTTAAGGATTTTAGCACTGAACTGGATGTGGTGGTGCATGCCCATAATCCCAGCGACTCAGGAGGCTGAGGCAGGAGGATCCCAAGTTCAAGGCCAGTCACAGCAATTTAGGGAGGCCTTAAACAGTTCAGAGAGGCCCTATCTCAAAATAAAAGAGGAGAACTGGAGATGTGTCTAGGTAATAAAAAAGTGCACATGGGTTAAATCCCAGTACAAAAAAGAAAAAAATAACTTTGGCACTGAAATGTCAAATATGGGAAGGATAAAGAAGAGGAAGGAGATGGGCGTGGTGGCGCACGCCTGTAATCCAAGCGACTTGGGAGGCTGAGTCAGGAGGATCGCAAGTTCAAAGCCAGCCTCAGCAACTTAACGAGGCCCTAAGCAACTCAGTGAGACCCTGCCTCTAAATAAAATACAAAATAGGGCTGGGGATGTGACTCAGTGGCCGAGTGTCCCCGAGTTCAATCACTGGTTCCAAAAAAAAAAAAAAAAAGAAAAAAGAAAAAAGAAGGAAATAGCTCCAGTGCAGGAAAGGAGGTTTAAAAAATTAATTTGCAGGTGGGCACAGTGGTGCACATTTGGAATCCCAGTGGCTTGAGAGGCTGAAATGGGAGGATCACAAATTTAAAGCCAACATCAGCAATTTAGTGATGATCCTGTCTCAAAGTAAAAAACAAAAAGGGGTGGGGAAGTAGCTCTGGGAAAGCCCCTCTTGGTTAAATCTCCATATCCAAAAAGAAAATTTTGTTTTCATTTGCTGGAATTGGCGGTATAATTCAGAGGCAGAGGGCTTGCCTAGCATGCATGACTCCTGGGTTCATCCCCAGCACCACCAAAAAAAGTTTTTTTTAAGAAAGGAAGAAAACCTTGGATAAATTTGGGTGCTGAAGATGATGAGTAGAGCAGACATTGGAACTATAAAAGCAAATGACTTACTAGAGAGCAAGGACGTTTAAGAAAGAATAATACAGAAGGCAATAGTTTGGCAAAGGGAGAAGTACAGCTTCTCTAGAAACAGAGAAAAACGATAAAAACAGTCAAATGTAGAGAAGTAGTGGCTCTATGGTCAAGAACTGCATCTTGAATCCTGACTTTCTCTACCATAACCATATAATCTTGGGTAAGTTTACTTCTTGTCTCTGTTTCTTGTCTAACCTGGGGAAAACAATTCTCATAGGACTGCTGAAAAGATTCAGTAATTCTTGATATACAGTTAATACTCTAAAGATAGTAGCTGGATTTTTAAAATATTTTTTGAGAAGTTGATAGACCTTTGTTATTTATATGTGGTGCTGAGAATGAAACCCAGTGCTTCACACATGCTAGGCAAATGCTCCACCACTGAGTCACAACCCCAGCTCCTGGAATTTTTTTTCAATGCCTCCAAGGAAATCCGAAAGAATTCACATAGAAAAAATTTCTATTTTCTCTATAGAATAGATGGTTTGGTTATGATGAGACTAAAACAAAGTTTAAGAAGGTAGAACAGTGGCTCAATCTTTTGTAGAAATTTAAAAATCCATCTGACATTGGGTGGGGGTGGGGGCAATACTGAGGTTGGAGCCCACAAGTGCTCTACCTCTGAGCACATCCCCAGCCCTACTATTTTTTTTTTAGTTTTTGAGTCAGGATCTTACCAACTTGCCCAAGTTGGCCTCAAACTCGAGATCCTCCTACTTGATCCTCCAAATAACTAGAATTACAAGTATGCAATACTGCACCATTTGACACTGATAAAGAACATCCACATGTGCAGTTTTTTAAAAAATATTTTTGTTGTAGATGGACATACCTTTATTTTATTTATTCATTTTTATGTAGTGCTGAGTATCAAACCCAGTGCCTCACGCATGCCCAGGCAAGCACTCTACCACTAAGCCACAACCCCAGCCCCAAGTGTGCAGTTTTAAGGAATTCAAGTACTCCCTTAATGCAACTCCCTCAACAATATAAATGATAGTTGACAAAGATATTCAGGTTCCAGGACATAATTTAAATACCTAATTGTGCCAAGCATAGTGTAATCCCAGCAACTGGAGAGGTTGAGGTAGAAGGATTGCAAATTCAAGGTCAGTTTGGGCAACTTAGTGAGACCCTGTCTCAAAATATTAAAGAGTTGGGATGTATGGGATGTAGCTCAGTGGTAAAGTGTTCCTGGGTTCGATTCCTAGTTAAAAAAAAAAAAAAGAAGAATTGCTTAAACAAAAGAAAAAAAAAACTGCATCCTATGGATTTATATCCTAACAACTACATAAAGGTATTACATGGGAGTTGGGGTTGTAGCTCAGTGGTAGAGCGCTTGCCTCACAAGTGTGAGGCACTGGGTTCAATCTTCAGTACCACATAAAAATAAATAAATAAAATAAAGGTATTGTGTCCATCTACAACTAATTAAAAAAAAAAAAGGTACTATATTATCTTCCAGAAAAGACACAATATAGTCAAGAAATCCAAGTTTCTACCCCCACACACAACACCACCCTGGTACTGGGGACTGAACCCCAGAAGCACTTAACCACTGTGCCACATACCCATCTTTTTTTTTTTATTTTGAAACAGAGTCTCACTAAGTTGCTTAGGGCCTCACTAAGTTGCCCAGGTTGGCCTCCAACTTGTAATTTCTCTGTCTCAGTCTTCTAAATTCTTGGGATTACAAGTGTGTACCACCATGCAAGAAATCCAGGTTCTTGGTTCAGGCCCTGTCTTACCTAGGAAGTCACATAGCCTTTTCAGATAGCAGCCCTGAGATAGGGTGCAATACTTAATATTATGATTTTGTTAGCTGAAATCCCACTTGACTCTGGACAGAAAAAATAGTACTTTATTGCCCTATGTTATAATTTAATATGATTTTGAAGATTAGCTTGGGAACATAACCATCAAAACTTTATTTCTACAGAAAAAATAAGTGTGCTCCTACATTTCCATCATGTGGGCTACAGAGGTTTCTGGAAGTATCAGTCATGAGGCAGGAATTCCTATCCTGGGAGCTGCCTGGGATATTTTAGCAGCCATCTCTCTTTGAACTATAATATCCAGAATTGGACCTTGTTAAAACCTCTTCTTCATCAGAAGTACAATAATACACACTCACTGAGAAACTTTAAAGAAAATCTTTATTCTCCTCAAAGATGGCTCCCCACCACCTCCAATAGTGGGAATTGAACACAGGCACTTCACTAAGCTACATTCCTAGCCATTTTATTTTACTTTGAGACAGGGTCTTGCTAAGTTGCCCAGGCTGGCCTCAAATTTGTGATCTCCCTGCTTTAGCCTCTGGAGTAGCTGGAATTATAGGTATGTGCCACAACACCTGGCTAATGATGGCTATTTAAATTACATTTAAATAGAAACCTAGTAGAGCCAGAGAAAAATCTCTCAATTCAATGAAATTTTGCCAAGAAAGAATCCATTTCTTTCTTTTTTTTTTTTTTTGATCATGCCAGGGGTTGAACTAAGGTCTTACGTAACTAAGCACTGGCTCTACCATTGAGCTACACCCCCAGTTTGGGAGGTTTTTCTTTTTTAAAAAAGAGATGGGATTAAGAGAAGAATGGAGGAACTTTAGATTATGTTGAGGGAAATGGGAGGGGTGAAAAATGGTGGGATGAGACAGATATCATTGCCCTATGTACATGCATGATTACACAAATGGTATGAATCTACATTGGGCACAACCACAGCAACAAAAAGATGTAACCCATTTGTGTATAATGAATCAAATTGCAGTCTGTAAAAATAAAAAATAATTTTTAAAAAAAGAAAGAGAGGTAGGGTCTATCTATATTGCCCAAACTGGCCCTGAACTCCTAGTCTCAAGTAATCTTCCTGCCTCAATTTCTCAATAGAGCTAGGACTACAGGTATGTGCCACTGTCCCCTTGGGAAGAATCCTTTTCTAATGGAAGAAAAAAAAAACTTTCCAGAATACTTTCTTATCCTAGGAGCTGGGGTTGGAGTTCATGATGGAGCACTTGCCTAGCATATATGAGGCCCTAGGTTTAACCCCAGCGCCAAAGAAAAATAAATAAATAAATAAAAATAAAAGCTATCTTTTAGAGTAAGGTACATCTGCTTTCCATGATAGAACTAATTTAAATACCTTTCTTTAGCCAACCACTCACTATGTTAAAGTTCCCAGCATTTCACAGGACTATTTGCTAATTTGTTTCATAATTTCGATAGGAATTCATTTACTCAGCTTTTTTTTTTTTTTTTGCACTGCTGGGGATGGCACTCAGGACCTTGCATCTGCTAGGTGAGAATACCACCGCTGAACTACATCCCGGCCCTCCTCTGATGATATTAATAATATACAGTACCACACCTCTAGAATAGTATTTCTTCCACACGGTGCTATAGATTCAGCCTAAGGCATGCTAGGGGAGCACCCACAACCCGAGCTACACCCCCAGACCCCAGTCAACTGCATGTTTAAGTAATCTTTTAAAATTTATTACTGTTACAGTGTTAGAACTCCTTTCCCACATCCTTAAGAATCACACCAGAACCAGGTGCAGTAACACAATGACACACACCTGTAATCCCAGCAACCCAGGAGGCAAGTGGATCTCAGTACACATATATATATATATATAAAGGACTGGGTATACCTCAGTGATAGAGTGCCCCTGGAGTCAATCCCAAGTGAAAAAAACAAAAAACAAACAAACAAACAAAAAAAACCTTTGGTAACCTCTCAATCTTAGATATTTTGAAAGTGCACAGTCTACAAGACGATGATTAACAACATGAAACAGACCATAATGAAGAATAAGATGTATGGGCTGGGGGTGTATCTCAGTGGTAGAGTGTTTGCTTAGCACGTGTAAGGCACTGGATTTGATCCTCGGCACCACGTTAAAAAAATAAAATAAAATAAAATAAAATAAAATAAGATAAAGGTACAGTGTCCATCTACAATTAAAAAATATAATTTAAAAAAAGAATAAAATGTATACTTCTAAATGGGATTAAATCTATTAAATTGATGTTTTCTATGACCTTACACAACAACATAAAGCTAGGTGCAATAGCAGGCACTTGTATTCCCAGCAATTGAAGAGGCCGAGGCAGAAAGATCAAGGTTCTAAGCCAATCTGGGGAACTTAGTGAGACTGTCTCAAAAAAAGGGGTTAGAGATGTAGCTAAGTAGTGGAGTGCTTGTCTAGCATACCTGAGGCCCTGAGTTCAATCACCAGTACTAATAAAAACAAGAAAAAAAAATTGCGTAGGTTGCCAAAAATCTGGACTTGCAGTTTCAGGAGGGGAAAAAGGAAGATCCAGCAACACTGGGCCCACAGATCTTGGCAATGGCAACATTTGGAGGCAGCAGGAGAGCAGCTGCCTTCATCTGAGAGCACATGCATTAGCTAGTTCCTTCGTTCTTCTTGCTCACTTTAGCCAAAGTGCCTGAACTTTATAGTCATCAGTGTCTTAAATCTTTAACTGAAAACTCTACTTTTTTGTTTCAGAAACCTTAAAAGAAGCAAGCTTAAAAAAATAAAAATAAAAAAAATCTTGAACACAAAACAATAATATATGGTGATGTTTTAAAGCTATGTATATGAAATGCAAATTATAACTAGAAGGGAACCATTAGGGTATCATTAAAATGTACATGACACTATTGCTATTAAAAAAGAAGCTTGGCCAGGTGGCACACGCCTGTAATCCAAGCGATTTGGGAGGCTGAGTCAGGAGGATCGCGAGTTCAAAGCCAGCCTCAGCAACTTAGCGAGGCCCTTAGCAACTCAGTGAGACCCTGTCTCTAAATAAAATACAAAATAGGGCTGAGGATGTGGCTCAGTGGCCGAGTGTCCCTGAGTTCAATCCCTGGTTCAAAAAAAAAAAAAAAGAAGAAGCTTGCCAGGTATGGTGGTACACACCAGTAAACGCAGCAACTTGGGAGACTGAGGCAGGAGGACTACAAATTTGAGACCACCCTCAACAACTTACAGAGGCCCTAAGCAACTTGGTGAGATCTTGTCTCAATAAAAAGAGCTGGGGATGTGATGGTGATAAAAAGCACCTCTGGGTTCAATCCCCAGCACCAATTAAAAAAAAAAACAAAAAACTTTCAGTATTCAAAGTTTGGTCAGTCTTTAACTCCTCAAAGATCAAGATCCTAAGCCTTTAACCTTCCTAAAAAATAAATTAACTCAGTCTGTCAATATTATGACACTTACAAAAGAGCCTCCTTCATCTGTATAACAAAAGGAAAAAGGAAAAACAGGAAGTCAAAAAGGTCTCTGATCTGCCAGAGACCACACAATTCACAGAACACATGAACCCTCTTCACTCAGAGCCTACTGAATCTTATTTTAGACACAATTTTAATAAGCTCCGTGATCTGGTTTCTTAGCCCACAACAGATGAGATGCAGCCAACTGGAAAAGGGCTGGGGGTGGTGCTTCAAGAGGCAGGCACTCAAAGCATTAAAATCAAAGCTGAAGACCTATATGTCAGCAGAAAGCCTCAAAACATAGCAGAACAGGGCCATTTGGTATTACATACAAAAACCCCGGGGTATCTCAACCTTTGCCAGAACTACACTGCATATTCATAATGACCCTCTTTGATATATTCTGCTTAAAGCATAGCCTAGCGACCTTAAACTGTATCTCAAAATAAAGTACATCAAAAGCTTTCTCCAAAAAAGACATAGCATTTCCTCAGCACAAAAAATAAAAAGCAGGCTGGGGTTGTGGCTCAGTGGTAGAGTGCTTGCCTCTCATGTGCAAGGCACTGGGTTCAATCCTCAGCACCACATAAAAATAAAGACATTGTGTCCACATACAACTAAAAAATATTTTAAAAAAAATAAAAATAAAAAAATAAAAATAAAAAGCATTTACAGACTGCCAAATTCAGATACAAATAGTGTCCCTCTGTCAAACAAAATACTAAATTCCTAAAGATGCCATGTCAAATGTGGTTTTTCTTAGAAAATTTTTATTGGAATTCAGATGTAGCAGTTCATGACATCTAAATTTGGGGTATTTAAGTAGAATTATTTCAGAGAATGTAATTGAGAAGGTTCAAGACTAAGATCAATATAAGACAAGCAAGTTGCTGGCCACAGTGGCACATTAACTGTAATCCCAGCAACTTGTCTGAGACAGGAGGCCACAAGTTCAAGGCCAGCCTAAGAAATTTAGCAAGGCCCTCAGCCAAGTTGGCAAGACCCTATCTCTAAACAAAATATAGAAAGGCACCCCTGAGTTCACCCCCCAGTACCAAAAAAAAAGTGTCTTGCAGATTCCATTATGGATAACACTACTAGGACTGAGGATAAGATGGAACTGCTCTTATCTGTATTAGGCATGCCTGCCATTCAACCTAAAATGGGTATCATATGAAAAGTAAAAACTTATGTCCATTTTGTTTTCACAATCTTTGAGTGGTATACCAATAGTAACTTTCATTTTTCTAACCTCTGGCATTAGAGAAGTCCTACTTTGAAGAAGACTCTAGTTTAAAAACTAGAGAGAAAAAGGAGTAACGGTTTTAAAAGTTCAAGATATCACCAGGCATGGTGGTACATTCCTGTGATCCCAGTAACTTGGGAGGCTAAGGCAGAAAGATGTTAAGTTTGAGGCCATCCTCTAGTGAGTCCTTGAACAACTTAGTAAGACCCTGTCTCAAAAAAAATAAAAATAAAAAGGGCTGGGGATGTGGCTTAGTGGTTAAGCACTTGTGGTACCAAGGGAAAATAAATTCAATCTATCATTTCGTTTCTAAACTTGATTTCATCATTAAAAAATTTATGGGCCAGATGAGGTGGTGCATTCCTGTAATCCCAGGGGTTCGGGAGGCTGAGGCAGGAGGACCAAGAGTTCAAAAGCCAGCCTCAGCAAAATAGGAGCTAAGCAATTCAGTGAGACCCTGTCTCTAAATGAAATACAAAACAGGGCTGGGGATGTGGCTCGGTGATCGAGTGCCTCTGAGTTCAATCTCTGGAACCAAGGAAAAAAAAAATTTTAGTGGGGTAGGGGTGGGGGTTGTGGCTCAGTGGTAGTGCATTTGCCTAGCACGTATGAGTTCAATTCCCAGCACCACATAAAACTAAACAAACAAAATAAAGTCATTGTGTCCATTTTTTTTTTTTTCCTGCAGTGCTGGGGATTGAACCCAGGGCCTTGTGCTTGCAAGGCAAGCACCCTATCAACTGAGCTATATCCCCAGCCCTAAAAAAAATTTTTGTAAGGATATTTTAGAGAATCTATTCCTTAAAAATATGTAGTAACTCATGCCAGGCATGATGGGGCACACCTATAATCCCAGAGACTCAGAAGGCCAAGGCAGGAGAATTCCAAGTTCAAGGCCAGCCTCAACAATTTAGACAGACCCTGTCTCAAAATTCAAAAAAAAAAAAAAGGGCTGGGGATGTATCTCAGTGGTAAAATCTCCTGGATTCAATCCCCAGTACCAAAAAAAAAAAACTTAAATGAAAAAAAAAAAAAAAATGTAGCTGGGCCCTTTGGCACATGCCTGTAAACCCCAGCTACTGAGGAGGCTGATACAGAAGGATTGCAAGTTTGTGGCCAACCTTAGCAACTTAATGAGGCCCTGTCTCAAAATAAAAAATAAAAAGAGCTGGAGATATAGCTCTGTGACAAACCATCCCTAGCACCAAAAAAGGGAAAGAAAAAAAAAAATCAGTAAATCTGCAGAAACTGTATTATAGGGGGCAAGTAGCAAGTATAATTAGACTAAAATGTATATTTTGAATCAAAGTGCTATTTTTCAATCAATGTAGGGATTGAATGCTACAATTTTTTTTTGGGGGGGGGGGTACTGGGGATTGAACCCAGGGGCACTCAACCACTGAGCCACATCCCCAGCCCTATTTTGTATTTTACTTAGAGACAGGGTCTCACTGAGTTGCTTAGGGCCTCGCTAAGTTGCTGAGGCTGGCTTTGAACTCGAGATCCTCCTGCCTCAGCCTCCCAAGTGCTGGGATTACAGGCATGCGCCACCGTGCCCAGCTTAAATGCTACAATTCTTGATCTGGAAGTTATCATGTATTATACTCAGTTGTAGAAGAGCAGTCTTTTGCACGTATAAACCAAATGGCATCCCAAAGTTGGTTAACGTCCCAGTTAGACTCTATAAGGACTTGGTAACTCCTAAACGCCTCAAAAATACACATATATTTTCTTGGATGATTATCCCTCCTTGTGCTCCTGTACCTTAAATGACTCTGTAAGAGACCTGTATTGAAGGTTCACATTTTTTTAAACAAATACTTTGCTTCATTTTAGTATAAGATTTATTGTCTAATGTCTGCCCTTTTTCTTTTTTTTTTTTTGAACCAGGGATTGAACTCAGGGACACTCGGTCACTGAGCCACATCCCCAGCCCTATTTTGTATTTTATTTAGAGACAGGGTCTCACTGAGTTGCTTAGAGCCTCGCTAAGTTGCTGAGGCTGGCTTTGAACTCGCAATCCTCCTGACTCAGCCTCCCAAGTCGCTAGGATTACAGGACCTTTTTCATTTGTAAGAAGTGAAGCCAAAAAAGTTGGTAAGAAACTAAACTAACTTATAGCAAATGATAGAACTCATTCTATATTAAAGGTCTTGAATGATAAAGAATGAAATGAGGACTAGCCAGGAGAGGAGGTGCATGCTTCCCAGCTATTCCAGAGGATGAGGCAGGAGAATCACAAGTTCTAGGCCAGCCCAGGCAACTCAGCAGACCCTGTCTCAAAAAAAAAAAAAAAAAAAAGGGATGGGGATGTAGCTCAATGGTAGAATGGCCAGGGATTCAAACTTCAGCACAGTAGCAACAAGAATGAAATGAGGTCCAACTACTAAACTGAGGTGTTTTTAATTGTCAATCTGCATTAGTTTAAGGCAAAGTGAAAAACTGTTCGCTTCCTCCCGCATTCCCACCACATCATTCAGAATGGATAATCTCCAGACCTACTTCTCACTAAGCAACTAAAGGTTTAATTTAGTCAATCTGAGTAGCCAAGTAAAACTCCTAACAAAAACCACCAGTGGTAGCTCCCCACTCCCAAGAAGAAAACATCACAGTGAGTGGCATTAAAAAGGTTACTATAGCCAGGTGTGGTGGCACTGTAATCCCATCCACTTAGGAGGCTGGGGCAGGAGGGTTACAAATTGAAGGAGAGCTTCAGCAATTTAAGAAGGCCCTAAGCAACTTAGACTCTGTATCAAAGTAATTAAATAAAAAGGGGTGGGAATGTGTCTCAATAGTAAAGCGCCCCTGGGTTCAATCCCCAGTACCCAAAAAATAAAGTAAAATAAAATAAAAGGCTAGAATATTAAAGAAAGAAACCTAAATTTTCAGATAAACTCACACTCTTGATGCAGTATCAGGAAAACCTTCTTATCCATAACTAAATGAATAATCTTTCATTTCGAAGAGCAAATAAATTCTTCCTCATCAAAAATCAAAAGGGTCTCTCCCTGAACAGACAACACCTAATTTCCGCCAGGAACAGACGGTAAAAGGCATCTTATGTGTAATTTCTCCAGTGGTTTTCAATGTTCAGTTTCTGAACTGGCTCCTATCCTCGCAATATAACAGCTTTTCTGAGATCCAATCTTGCAAAACTTAAGTGTTAAGTTTCTGACTACATACGGCAACCTCAAGGAATAAAAGGCTTCTCCCTCTACTTCCCTCCTCCTTCCTAAGAGTCACATTTTTTCCCTTCTGAGCTTCCTACTTCAGCAATTTCTGTACTAGTCAGGTGGACCTAAGTATAGAGTCATCCAAAGAGGTAAGTGAACTCAAGAAATAGTTGTGGATCGGGCAATACGGCTTCCCCAGTCAGCCCAAGAGAGAGTCCCTGAGCCCAGACAGTTCCCTGAAGGGAGCCAGAGCGAAGATGGGTCGAGGAGCCCTTTCGACCTCTGTCTATGCGAACTCCCAACGCCCTCGCACCACCCAACCTCTAGTCTGGTTGGACAATGGCCTGGAGCGCGGCCGCCCCGGGATGGAGAGAGACCCGGGGACTCCACACCACGCGGGCCCGGAAAGGCGGACTGGAGGAACGCTACGAAGGGGAGCACCTCCGGCCTAAGCACTGGCCGCGCGCCGGGGCCTCCACGGGCGCCATCACTGGGAGTGGGGTGTGAAGGCCGGCCCGCGGGGCCAGCGCCGGCAGCGAGAACCAGAGGCCGCGAGCCCGGCAGAGGCGACGGCGGGAAGTGCAGGCCGCAGCCTGCTCGGCAGGTCCGCCAAGCGGCCCATCCCCGGAGTCGACCTCGGGACGCTTACCTTGTGGATTCTCTTCAGAGCCATGGTGGGAGGCGGTGGCTGTGGCGGCAGCCCCCGGGGCGGGGGCGGGGGAGGGGTGGGGAAGGGGCCTGAGGCCTCCTCGGCGGTCGCGGGTCGGCCGGAGAAGAGGGGGTGTTCGGGAGCGCGGGTCCGGCAAGACGGGCTGAGGGCCGGGGCCCACTCAGCTTCTGGGCCTGCCTCAGCGGTCACCGCATCACCCGGCGGCGGCCCCTTTATGCGCTGCCGCCCCAGCCGCCGCCGCCGCCGCCGCCGCCGCCCCAGCCGCCGCCGCCGCCGCCGCCGTAGCTGCTTCTTCCTCCCAGGCTCAGAGCCTCCTCAGCCGCCGCGGATCCCTCCGCCGGGAGCAAGAGCCCGAGCCTCGGGCAGGCGCCTCTCGGTCGAACAGCGGGAGGAACTGCCTGCCTTCTTGCCTGCTGCAGGTGGACCAAGGGACGCGCGGGCGGGCGGGCGGCGCCGCCGGGGTGGGGCCGCCGGAGCGCGGGGTGGGCCCAGGCCGAGGGGCAGGTCGGGAGGCGCGGGGATTGGCGGGCCAGCGAGTGAGGGCCGGGCCGCGCCGGCGGCGGAGGGATACGGTCCGCCCCTGTAAGTACCTCACGCACCGTCGCTGTCGCCGCCACGGCCCAAGGGATGACGCCGCGAAGCGCTGGGAGATCTCGCGAGAGCAGAGGCGCAGGCGGGTTCTGGATGCTGTGGCGCCGGGACCCTTTAATTCCCTGTTTCTGGTACCTCTCGTGCTTTCCTCGAAGATAAATAAACGTTTAAAGGCCCAAGTTTTCCGCGTCGCTTGATCGTCCCGGAAACATTCCGGAAGGAGGCACTTAATCCCATTGCAACGTCCCCGAAGGAGGAAGGGATTTGTCCAAGGTCACACAGCTCTTTAGTGGCAGAACTAGGACTTTTCTGAAGCCGCAAGTCTTATCAGGTGCCTTTCCAGAAACTGTGTGGTAGTATAGTAGTCAGGACACCCGCCAGAATGAGGTTCCTCGAGCGTGGGCGGGCAGGCCTGAGATTGGCCCTGAAGATCTTGTTCTGTTCTCAGCCACTGGCATGTCCGCTTTCAGAGAGGTGCCCCTCGACTTGGTAAATTGTTACCAAAAAGCACTTTACCAATTACCTCGTGGCGGGAGGGGAGATACAGTGTGTGCTCCAGTAGATAAAAAAACGATAGTTTCCAGGGCTGGGGATGTAGCTCAATTGGTAGAGTGCTTGCCTTGCAAGCACGAGGCCCCGGGTTCAATCCCCCCAGCACCACACACACAGAAAAACCATGGGTTCCAGATCATCCTGAGTACCTATTGATAAGCAAACCTGGAATATATTCACTTCTTTCTTGGAATGTGGGGACCAGCTAATTCGCTGAGCAGGTACGTGCGGACCAGAATGAACTGCCAGGCTATCTTTTTTATTTCTTAGTCTGAGACATGATCTCACTAAATTGCCTAGGGCCTCTCTAAATTACTGAGGCTGGCTTTGAACTTGTGATCCTCCAATCTTTCTGCCTCAGCCTCTCAAGTCGCTGAGATCACAGGCTAACATCGCAGCGCTGAGCAACACCTTTATTTTTAAATCCACCTACCCACCCACCCCCGCCCCTCGCCCAGGTTTTCTCTTCCCTCTACATCTGGAAAGGACCTTGCAGATCATTGTTTCTAACTCCTGAATTTAGAAAAGAAAAAGCTAGAGCCCAACTAGGGAAAGGATCTTGCAAAAGTCACAGTAGGTGAGTGGCAAGATTTATACTGTCATATACTGAATAGAGAAGGGTTGACCAGTAGGGCAGAGCCACTGTGGACCCAATAGGAAAATTGTATCCAGTCACCCAAGGTGAGTATATTTGGGGTTGTGCATCAGGAGGAGGAAGAACATTCTATAGCCCCAGATCTAAAATACGATAGAAGAGGTACAAAATGCCTCTGAAATATGAGAGAAGATATACAAATAGAGCGAGATATAGACATAAATACATGGAATATATATGTAATATATCTATATCTTTATTTTTATTTTATTTTATTTTTTGGTACTGGAGATTAAACTCAGATGGTACTTTACCATCCCCAGTCCTTTTTATTTTTTACATTGAGACAAGGTCTCACTAAATTGTTGAGAATGACCTCAGACCTGTGATCTTCCTTCCTCAGCCTCTCAAGTTTCTGAAACTACAAGCCTATATTACTGCAATAGGCCACTGGTCAGATTTTTAAAATGTTTTTCTCAATAACTTTTTTGTATTAAAATATCAATATATATTTATTGCAAGAAGACAATAAACTGGCTGGGGATGTGAACATTTAGCATGTTCTTGGCCCTGAGTTGAATCCCTACACTACAAAAAAAAAAAAAAAAAAGTAGATATCCTGTAGTTTATCCACTTTCAAAAGTGCTTCTTTTTTTTTATTATTATTTTTTTACAGACTAGTGCTTCTTAAACCGGGCATGGTGGTGCATGCATTCAGGAGGCTGAGGCAGGAGGATCACAGGTTCAAAACCAGCCTCAGCACAGGCAAGGCACTAGTAGCAACTCAGTGAGACCCTGTCTCTAAATAAAAAAATACAAAATAGGGCTAGGGCTGTGGCTGAGTGCCCCTGAGTTCAATCCTCGGTTCAAAAAAAAACAAACAAAAAAAGTGCTTCTTTAGGATAAACTGGAAATTAAATTGCTGCATAAAAATTATGCAGATTTTTGCATCTATATTCATGGCTTATGTTTTCTTGTAATATCTTTATCAGGTTCTCATATCAAGGTTATTCTGGTCTCAAAATGGTTGGGAAGTATTCTGTTCTCTATGTTCTGAAAGAGTTTATATAGGATTTTTTTTTTTCTTTCCTCAGAATTTAATAGAATTCATCAGTGAAGCCACCAGGCTCTGGAGTTGTTCCCACCACCCTGGTAGTGGGAATTGAACCCAGGGCTAGAAAAGTGCTCTACCACTGAGCTACATCCCCAGCCCTTGGCCCTGGAATTTTCTTTGGGGAGTTTAATAATAAATTCTGTTTCTTACCAAGTATGGGGATATTTAGATTTTCTTCTTGTGTAAGTATGATAATTTGTGTTTTTTAAGGAATTTGCTCATTTTATTCAAGGCGTAGAATTTATTAGAATAAAGATATTCTTTGTAATACCCTTATTTTTCCTTGTACTATCTGTTGCAACTATAATGGTATTCCTTTATCCAGATATTGGTAATGTGTGTTTTCTCTCTCTCTTTTTTTTTTTTTTTTGTGATAAATCTAGCATAGGATTTATCAATTTAAATAATTCCTCTTGCCGGGCGTGGTGGCGCACTCCTGTAATCCCAGCACTTGGGAGGCTGAGTCAGGAGGATCGCGAGTTCAAAGCCAGCCTCAGCAACTTAGCGAGGCCCTAAGCAACTCAGTGAGACCCTGTCTCTAAATAAAATACAAAATAGGGCTGGGGTTGTGGCTTAGTGGCCGAGTGTCCCTGCGTTCAATCCCTGGTTCCAAAAAAAATAATAATAATTCCTCTAGGGGATGGGGATATAGTTTAGTAGTAGAGCACTTACTCAGCCTGTCTCTATAAATAAAATACAAAATAGGGCTGGGGATGTGGTTGAGTGCCCCTGAGTTCAATCCTCAGTACCCCCCAAAATAATAATTATTTCTCAAAAAGAAAAAAAAAGCTTGTTTGTTTGTTTGTTTTTGTACTAGAGATTGAACTACTCAGGGGCAGTTAAAATACTGAGGCACATCCCCAACTCTTTTTACTTTTTATTCTGAGATAGGGTCTTTATAAGTTGCTTAGGACCTTGTTAAGTTGCTGAGACTGGCTTTGAATTTGTGGTCCTCATGCCTCAGCCTCCCACGTCACATAAATTGATGAGGGCCTCACTAAATTGCTGAGGTTAACCTTGAACCATACTCAGCAAGAACAGTTTGTGCCTTTGTCATTTTCTCTATTGTGCAGTTCATTTTCTTTTTTTTTTTAATTTCTGCTCTTATTGTTTTCTTTTTACCTAAATTGGATTTAATTTTTCCCTTTCTTTTGAAGTAGGAGCTTAAATCACTGACTTTATATTTTTCCTGGGTTTTGTTTGTTTGTTTATGTTTGTTTTTGTACTGGGGATTTAACCCACCTCTACCACTGAGCTGCTCCCCTCGGCCCCACACTTTTCCTTTTTTCTAATAAAAGTACTTCTTGCCTGGGGCTGTGATTCACAGCTGTAATCCCTGCAATTTTGTAGGCTGAGGCAGGAGGATGGCAAGTTCAAGGCCAACTTTAGCAGCTTAGCAAGCCCCTCAGAAACTTAGTGAGACCCTGTCTCAAATTAAAAAGTGAGGGGCTGGGGATATAGCTCAGTTGGTAAAGTGTTTGCCTTGCAAGCACAAAGCCCTGGGTTCAATCCCCAGCACTGCAAAAAAAAAAAAAAAAAAGTGAAAAGGGCTGGGGATGTAGGTAAGTAGTAAAGTGCCCCTGGTTTCAATGATGCCAGGCACCAAAAATCCCTAGTACAAAAAAAAAAAAAAAAAAAAAACTTGATAGAGCATTCTACTTCTGTTGTATTCTCCTAGTTTGATATGTTATGTTTTCATTTTGTTTCAGCTCAGAGTTTTTTATTTATGTTTTGTTTGCGGTGCTGGGGATGTAACCCAGGGTCTCAGGCATAGTAAGTAAGCCTTCTACCATTGAGCTACATCACCAGCTCACCTAATTTTCTTACTACCTTTGTGATTTATTCTTCAATCAAGGTTCATTTTCAGGTATTTTGGAATTTATTAGTCATCAGGGAAATACAAATTAAAACCACAACGAGATACCATTTGACCCTCTCTAGAATGGCTAAAAGAAAAAACATTGACAATGAGTAGTGACAAGAATGCACAGTATTTGGAACTCTCATACATTGCCAATGGGAGTGTAAAATGATATAACCAGTTCAGAGAACTGTTTGTTAATTTCTATAAAATTAAACATGCCCATATGACCTAGCAACTTTACTCTTAAGTAGTTAAGAAAAATGAAAATATAGGGCTGGGGTTGTGGCTCAATGGGCAGAGTGCTTGCCTAGCATGAGTGAGGCACTGGGTTCCATTCTCAGCACCACATATAAATAAATATTCATCAACAATTAATAAAAAAAATTTTTAAAAAAGAAAAATGAAAATATATATCCACAAAAGACTTGTATAGACATATTTATAGCACCTTTACTCATATGTTGCCCAAAACTGGAGACAGCCCGAATGTCCATCAGTAGGAGAATGGAATAGCCCACTGTGATATAGTTATACAGTGGAATACTACTCAACAACAATAAAAAGGACACATAATTGGACTGGGGATTGTAGCCTATAGTAGAACGCTTATCTAGCATGCACTCTATAGCATGTATGAATCTCAAAATGATCGTATGAAACAAAAGAAGCAACACGTCGAAGAATATGGATTGTGTGATTCCATTTATATGAAACCCAAAAATAGACAAAAACTATTTGGTGTTGAATTCAAAAAATGGTTGCCATTGTGGGGAAGTGATTTACTAAGAAAGGAATTGAGGAAATTTTCTGGGATAATGTAAATGTACTATATATATTGTCTTGGGTGGAAGTTACACAGCTATATACAATTGTCAAAATTTATGGAACTGAATGTTAAGGGTCTGTATATTTACTGTATGTAAGTTGCATATATATACAGAAACAATATTATAAATAGGTAAAAAGTATGAATTTTCTTACATAATAAATTTCTCCTTGGGATGATTTTTCCTCCCACTCACTCTACATGGATCTTACAGCCCTTGGTTTACCTTCCATTATTCTTCTAAAATTGTGAGCACATTGCATGTTCTTTGAGCTTGTTGTTGTTGCTATTTGTTTGTTTGTTTTGGTACTGGGAATTGACCTAAGGGCACTTAACCAGTTAGCTACATCCCAACCCTTTTTTATTTGTTTATTTTTTTAATATTTTTTGTTGCTGATGGATCTTTATTTATTTATTTATATGCAGTGCTGAGAATAGAACCCAGTGCTTCATACATGCTAGGCAAGCACTCTACCTCTGAGCTACAACCCAGCCCCCTTTTTTATTTTTTTATTTTGAGACAGGTTATCACTAAATTGCTTAGGACCTTGCTAAATTGTTGAGGTTGGCTTTGAACTTTCAATCCATCTACCTCAGCCTCCCAAACCACTGGGATTACAGGCATGCACCACACGCTCGGCCATATGGTATTTTTTTAAGGTATGGCTTTAGTCTTAAAATGTAAGAATGTCTTTAAATATTCCAGATTATTGAAGTTGATATTACAATTAGAGGCTGTCTATCAGAGCTTATCTAGTAGCAGCTAATCTGTTTCTTTGAAAAGATGAACTTTGTGAGTTCAAAGAAAGCTGTAAGCAGCTTATTTTTTTCATGATAAAAAATCAGATCAGTGGTTTATTGAAGGAATTGTGCTTGATTTTACATTGTTTGTGTATAGCCACCCTCTCTTGTTACATAGTTTGAGTCTGCCTACCAGCATTTATTCTTTTGTTGGAGTCTGGTGCCATATTCATGCCTACTACATAGAAATTGCTAAGAAATAAAGCGTGGTGTGGTGGTGCACACCTGTAAACCCATCAACTCAGGAGGCTAAGGCAGGAGGATTGCAAGTTTGAGGCTAGCCTCAGCAACTTAGGGAGATCCTTTCTCAAAATAAAAAGGGACTAAGGAGCCAGGGGAGGTGGCACACACCTGTAATCCCAGCAGCTGAGGCAGGAAGATAGCAAGTTCAAAGTCAGTCTCAGCAACTTAGCAAAGCCCTAAGGAACTAAGCAATTCAGTGAGACCCTTTTTCTTAAAAAAAAAAAAAAAAAAAAAAAGGACTGGGGATGTGGCTCAGTGATTGAGTGCCCCTGGGTTCAATTCCCAGTACCAAAAAACAAAAAAGAGAGTAAGCATGCAGCTTGATGGTAGAGCACCCCTGGTAATAGCACCCTAGTAGAGCAATCCTCAGTACCACAAAAAAAGAAAGAGAAATAAATGGCATTGTCTTTGCCACCTAAGTCTTAAACACTTCCTTAGATTTGTTACAGTCTGATTTTAGCCTAAAAGTCACCTCTGTTGGACTGGGGATATAGCTTCATTGGTAGAGTGCCTGCCTGGCAAGCACAAGGCCCTGGGTTCAATCCCCAGTCACCTCTGTCAGGAAGCTTTCCCTGACCAGTACCTTAGACTAGATTAGGTGCCCTAGGTTGGAGTCCCCTAGATTGGAGTTCTTCCATCAGAGATTGATCACACTTGATTATAATTGTCAAACAACTGTTTCATTCAATAGACTGTCAATTTGTAGAGGGCAGAGACGTTGTCTCTATTGTTCCTCTTTTAATCCCCAATGCCTGGCATCTCAAAGACACTTATTGAATGAAATCATGAATGCCTAGTTGAATAATGAGCAGCTTAGTTGAATGAGATTCAACTAAGGGAAAAATCCCTTTACCCTCACAGGCTGTTAGGTGAGACAATAGCTCCCTTAAAACTAACTCTCTCACTCACTATCTCTCCCCACACACACACAGTATCTATGACTTTATATCACAGAACTCTTATGGTCTAAACCCAGTGTAGAAGTGTTTAGAATCCAGTAGGAAGTAGAAAGACCATCCCTGCTTTGTCCTTAGAGATGACAGGATAGCATTGTGCAATGTGAAGCTCCTCCTTGTGAAAAGGTCAAAATGAAGATGGCTGTGCACATTTGTGCTTCTTCCCCATACTGAGGTCAATGGTGCCAAATGTAGTGTGGTTCAGTGATAAAGTAGCCTAGAACCAGGGCTCTGAAGTCAGTGGGTTCAAGCCCTACTCTGCTACTTGCTCATAGTGTGAAGATTGGGTGCTATTTGACTTTTTAAATTTGGTTTCTCCCATCAGTAAAAAAAGAGATAATTGTTAGTACTTTCATAGGATTGTGGAGTTAAATAACAAAAGCAGTGTATAAAGTTCCTGGCCTGAAGAATGTACTCAATGAATGTTATCAGTGATGATGGTGATGGTTTTTCTGAGAAAAATAGGATTATAAAAAAAGACTAAGCCGGGCGCGGTGGCGCATGCCTGTAATCCAAGCGACTTGGAAGGCTGAGTCAGGAGGATCGCGAGTTCAAAGCCAGCCTCAGCAACTTAGCGAGGCCCTAAGCAACTCAGTGAGACCCTGTCTACATAAAATACAAAATAGGGCTGGGGATGTGGCTCAGTGGCCGAGTGTCCCTGAGTTCAAACCCTGGTTCCAAAAAAAAAAAAAAAGACTAGTTCCAGCTGGGCATGGTGGCACATACCTATAATCCCACCAGTTTGGAAGACTGAAGTAAGAGGATCACACATAAAGCCAGCCTCAGCAACTTAGTGAGACCCTGTCTCTAAATAAAAAGAGTTGGGGCCAGGCATGGTGGTACATGCCTGTAATTCCAGCGGCTCATGAG
>JAJEJO010001178.1:100700-143163 GCA_020662805.1 Glaucomys volans
TTTCTGGTTTTTTTTTTTTTTTTTTTTTTTTTTGGTACTGGGGATTGAACTCAGGGGCACTCAACCACTGAGCCACATCTCCAGCCCTATTTTGTATTTTATTTAGAGATAGGGTTTCACTGAGTTGCTTAGGGCCTCGCTAAGTTGCTGAGGCTGGCTTTGAACTCACGATCCTCCTGCCTCAGCCTCCCAAGTTCTGGAATTACAGGCGTGCTCCACTGCGCCTGGTTTTATGTTTTATTTTGAGACAGGGTCTCACTAAGTTGCTCAGGGCCTGACTAAACTGCTGAGGCTGGACTTGAACTCATGATCCTCCTGCCTCTACCTCCCAAATCACTAGGATTACAGGTGTGTACCACTGAGCCCAACCCCAGCTCTCTTTTAAATTTTATTTTTGAGACAGGGTCTTACTGAATATCTCAGGCTGGCCTCCAACTTGGGATCTTTGTGCATCAGCCTCCCAAGTAGCTGATCAAGGATTTATTTTTTAAGTGTGATAATACTACTGTGGTTATGTTTACAGAGGAAATGATAATGATGTCTGAGATTTGCTTCAATATAATACAAGAAGTGAGTGAAGGTATAAATGAAACAAGACTGCCCAAAAACTAGCAATTTATTATTTTGTTTTGTTCTGTTTTTTATTTTGTGGTAGTAGGGTTTGAACCCAGGAGCATTTTACCACTAAGCTACATCCCCAGCCCTTTTTATTTTCTATTTCAATTAATTAATTAACTTGGTACTAGGAATTGAGTCCAGGATTTCCTTATCACTAAGTTACATCCTCAGTCCTTTTTATGTCTTATTTTGAGACAGAGTCTTGCTAAATTGCTGAGATGGGCCTGGAACTTGTGATCTTCCTGCCTTAGCCTTCTGAGTCTCCAGGGTTACAGGTCCACACCATAGCACATGGCTTTATTTTTTTATTTTTGAGGCAGGGTCTTTGTGCATGTGTGTGCTGTTATTGTTGTTGTTATTATTATTTTGGGATAGGATCTCATTAAGTTGCTGAGGGCCTTGATAAATTGCTGACATTGACCTCGAACTTTCTCTTCCCTTTTTTTTTTTTTTTTTTTGGTACCAGGGATTGAACCCAGAGGTGCTTAACCACTGAGCCACAACCCCAGCCCTTTTTCATATTTTATTTTGAGACAGGGTATCTCTAGTTGCTTAGAACCTCACAAAGTTGCTCAGGCTGGCTTTGAACTTGCAATCCTCCTGCCTCAGCCTCCTGAGCCACTGGGATTATAGGCGTGTGTCACTGCGCCCAGCTATTTTTTAACATCTTTATGAAGTATACTTCCATTTCATCAAATTCACTCATTTTAAAGTATATATCAAGCTGGGCGTGGTGGCGCACACCTGTATTCCCAGCACTTGAGAGGCTGAGACAGGAGGATCGCTAGTTCAAAGCCAGCCTCAGCAACTTAGTGAGGCCCTAAGCAACTCAGTGAGACCCTGTCCCTAAATAAAATACAAAATAGGGCTGGGGATGTGGCTCAGTGGTGGAATGCCCCTGGGTTCAATCCCCAGTACAAAATAAAAAATAAAAATTAAAAAAAAAGTATATGTCAATGATTTTTTTGTAGAAGTACAGAGCTGTTCAACAATCACTGCAAACCAATTATAGAATATTTTTATCACATCAGTAAGAAACCATGCCCCTTTCTAAAATTATTTTAATTTCTAACTCTGTGCCCTTTTATGATCATTCCCCATGTTCCTTGTGCCACAAGTGAAAAAAATGAAGCTGAAGGAGGTTTGGCATCATGCCCAAGACCACAGAACTAGGAAGTGGTATGGTTAGACCACTGTGCTACACTCTCTGGACCCCCTACCCCCATTCTGTAAACAAGTCTGTTGACTTCAGGTATATTGGGGAAAGAAGTGGGGAAGGAAGGATGGGAAAAATGCCCACCCAATGAATACTTAACATTGGGATATAGAATAGAGATTCTGAATCCTACCACTTCACTAAAATGGAAAGTTGACCTCACCAAGAGTCTTTCAATTTCCTTCCATCCTTTCAAGTTCCCAAGCACTTAAGAACATCTGCAACAATGTCTGGCATATACTGTATATTGAATGATCTATCAGTAATTATCTGTCTAAATAATGAACAAATGAATGGGTATCTACTATGTTCCAAGCCTCCGGCCTGGGTCTTGGGATGCAATGAATGAGACTGATGTAAAGGTGCTATGGTCAAGCAGACAAATACATAGGAAATTATAATCCTGTGGGATAACCCCATAGCAACAGCAAAAACAATCATCATTTTTCTGACTCTGAGTTTTTTCTCCTTTTAATCCTTCCACCACCTAATGAGGTGGATACTATTTTTATTTTACAGATAAGAAAACAGTCTCCAGGGCTGAGGATATAGCTCAGTTGGTAGAGTGCTTGCCTAGCATGCACACGGCCCCTGGTTCAATCCCCAGCACCACAAAAAAAAAAAAAAAAAAGAAAGAAAGAAAGAAGGAAAACAGTCTCCAGATGAGGAAACTGAGGAAACTGAATCTTTAGTAGAGGTATGTACCGGGGGCCATGAAGCACAAAAGAGGGGTCCTAATCCAGGTTGGGAAGTTTAGAGGAGGGGTCTTGGAGAGAAGAAAATCTCATTGGAACCTGAGTTATAGGTAGGAGATTTTCAGGTCTGTGAAGAGGCTGTCCTTCCAGGTCCAGGGAACAGCATGCATAAAGGTTATGATCTCTCCTCTCTTTTTAAACCCCAGTGTTCAAAAGTCCCAAGACAAGCTCTGCTCTGTAACAACTCTTCTTATTTTCCCCCCAAAACCTCTTTGTCATCTTGAAGACCAAAGCCTATACCAGGCATAGCCAAGACCTTGGAATGCATGGCTGAACTGAGGTCAGTCACACTCACAGCGTGGCCAGTGCAAGATCAGTGTGACCAGCTGCTGACACTAAAGCCAGAGAGGAAGTCAGACATGTGGGTTAGGGAGGAGGGGTCCCCTTGATGAACCATATTAACCCTTACTCATAATTGCCATCTGAAATGTAAATGGTTTCTGCATAGAGACATTTTTAGCCCTTAACACCTTAGGACCAATTGTATCAGCTGTTTGGATGGGAACTGGAGAGAGATATGTAGGGAAGCACAATTTTTTCCTCTGAAGATTCAAATCTTGGGGCTGGGGCTGTAGCTCAGTGACAGAATGCTTGCCTAGCATATGTGAGGCACTGGGTTCAATCCTCAGCACTGCATAAAATAAATAAATAAGCAAATAAAATGCATGATGTCCATCTACAACTACAAAAAATTTTCTTCTTAAATAAATAAAGGTTCAAATTTTTAAGTCTGCTGAAATAAACTGGCAATAGTCAGTTTTAACAGGAGAAAAAGGCACAAAAATTTATTGAATCATAGTTTTACATGATGCTGGGGCCTTCAGAATGAAGACCCCAAGTCCCAGGGTGAACTATCCATTTTTATGCTTAGGCTCAATGATTACATGGACAATTGTGTATAATGTGATTGAACAAAAAGCTTATGAACTAGTGGAAATAAACTGAATGGGCAAGTCTGTCTATTTCAGATCCTTCCTGGCTCCTCCATGTAGCATCTCTTCTTCCTGGATTTGGGGCAGGATTCCTCTGAAATGAGGGTCTTATTTTCCTTATGATCAAGTGTTTCACAGTGTGTGTGTATGTGTTAGAGGAAAGATTAAAGTAATATTTTTGTAATCCTAGCAACTCTGGAGGCTGAGGCAGGAGGATGGCCAATTCAAAGCCAGCCTCAGCAACTTAGGCCGTAAGCAACTTGGCAAGACCTTGCCTCAAAATAGAAAATAAAAAGGGCTGAGGATGTAGCTCAGTGGTAAAGCACCTCTGGGTTCAATCCCTGGTACCAAAAAAAAGTAATATTTTTAGGCTTTATGCATGCTTTTGTGGAAAAAGTGTTCTGATATATCTATGACTCACCTTGAGGAAATGGAATTCTAGTTTCTATGGTATACCTTGAGGTGGAGGTGGGAAATAAGGCAGGGAAAGGGGAGGGGAACGAGAGGCCAGAAGGTCATAGTATCATCTTCTGAGTCCCAAAAGATACATCTCTCTTTCAACAGGTAGTTGAACAGTGATTTAGCACCTGTTAGGCACTGAGCCCATATAAAGTCCCAGCCCTTGCAGAACTGATTTCTAATGAAGGAGTGTTCCAGTTACTTTGCTTGTGTAACTAATGACCCCCCCAATTCAAACAATGTTTATTGTGTGTATGGATTCTATGGGTCAGGTTGGGGACATGTAGCTCAGTTTTTTGCTTTTTGGGGGGTATCCGGGATTGAACCCAGGGGCACTCAACCGCTAAGCCACTGAGCCCAGCCCTATTTTGAATTTTATTTAGAGACAGGGTCTCACTGAGTTGCTTAGGGCCTTGCTAAATTGCTGAAGCTGGCTTTGAAATCCTCCTACCTCAGCCTTCTGAGCCACTGGGATTACAGGCATGTACCACCATACCCAGCTGTTTTTTGTTTGTTTGTTTTTTGTTTTTGTTTTATTTTCCTTCCTCACTCTTGTGAAGCACACAAGAGAAGAAAGCTTTTCTTAGGAGCAGAAAAAGGCAAGGTTTGCCCGAATTGTGAGGACTCTGGTTCCACCTACCACCACCTACCACCATAGTCCCCAATCATTCCCAGACCTCCTCTGTTTTTTGTTTTTATACTGGGTATTGAACCCAGGGACACTTAATCACTGAGCCACATTCCCAATCCTTTTTACTCTTTATTTAGAGACAGGGTCTCACTGAGTTGCTTAAGGGCTCACTAAGTTGCTGAGGTTGGCTTTGAACATGTGATCCTCCTCCTCAGCTTCCCAATCTGCTGGGATCACAGGTATGTACCACCGCACCTCGCAAGGCTCTGGGTTTGATCCCCAACTGCAAAAATAAAGTCAGTCTCTCTGTCTTTTTTTTTTTTTTTTTTTGGTACCAGGGGTGCTTAACCACTGAGCCACATACCCAGCCCTTTTTATTTTATTTTTATTTATTTATTTATTTATTTATTTATTTATTTATTTATTTATTTATTTTTTGGAACCAGGGATTGAATTCAGGGACACTCAGCCACTGAACCACATCCCCAGCCCTATTTTGTATTTTATTTAGAGTCAGGGTCTCACTGAGTTGCCTAGGGCCTCGCTAAGTTGCTGAGGCTGGCTTTGAACTCCCGATCCTCCTGACTCAGCCTCCCAAGTCGCTTGGATTACAGGCGTGCACCACCACGCCCGGCCCCCCTTTTTATTTTTAATGTTTGAGACGGGGTGATTGCTGAGGCTGGCTTCAAATCCTCCTGCCTCAGCCTCTCAAATTGTTCAGATTACAGGCATGCAGCACCATGCCCGTATTAAAAAGTCTCTCTTGTCTATGGGTGAGGAATTCAGACCAGACACAATGGCTTATATTTGTTCTGCCATGTCTAGGGTCTCAGCTGGAAGACTTCAAGACCAGATCCTTTTTTTTTTTTTTGTGGTACTGGGCATTGAAACCAGGGCCTTGTGCTTGCAAGGCAAGTACTCTACCAACTGAGCTATATCCCTAGCCCAAGACCAGATCCTTGAATCTTTGTTTTCTCCCTTTTCTTCCTTCCTTCCTTCCTTCCTTCCTTCCTTCCTTCCTTCCTTCCTTCCTTCCTTCCCTCCCTCCCTCCCTCCTTCCTTCCTTTCTTTCTCATTCTTTCTTGTATTGGGGTTTGAACCCTGGGGCACTTAACCATTGGGCCACATCCCCAGTCCTTTTTATTTTTTATTTTAAGATAGGGTCTTGGCCTGGCATGGTGGTGCACGCCTGTAATCCAAGCGACTTGGGAGGCTGAGTCAGGAGGATCGCGAGTTCAAAGCCAGCCTCAGCAACTTAGCGAGGCCCTAAGCAACTCAGTGAGACCCTGTCTCTAAATAAAATACAAAATGGGGCTGGGGATGTGGCTCAGTGGCCGCATGTCCCTGAGTTCAATCCCTGGTTCCACAAAAAAAAAAAAAAAAAAAAAAGATAGGGTCTCACTAAGTGGCTTAGGACCTCACCAAATTGCTGAGTCTGGCCTCAAGATTGCAATCCTTTTGCCTCAGACTCCCAAATTGCTGGGATTACAGGCTTGTGCCATTGTGCCTAACTTCCTGGAATTTTTTTTTTTTTTTCAGATGCGGAAAAAATCTTTACTTTTCATTTGGTCCAAGGCTTGGGAGGGGCTCCACGGTGGTTAAAAAACTACCTAGGGGTTTAGAGGGAGAGGCTTGGGCCAAAGCCCTGATGCCAGGAGATACACAGGAGCCCCATCAAAGACCACTGTGCTCCAGGGCCTCCTAGTGGTGCTTGAGAAGAGATACTCGGCCACACCCAGGCCAGCCTGGGGGCCTGCCAGACAATGGAGATTAGTCGAGTGGTCTCCCATCTTCTTGAGGAGCTTCACCTCCTCATCAAAATGTTTCTCCAGAAAGTCACAGAAATGTGGGTCTGCGCAGGTAAAACCCAAGGCATGAAGATCCAAAATGGCTTGATTCAGGGTCTTCTCCAGGGCCAAGGCAGCTTCCCTGGCATCCTGGGTGTTGCCCCACTCTTCTTGAGAAGGTTTCTGCATGTCCTGGAATCTTCAGGAGACTTTCCAAGGCCTCCCGCTTTTCATCGGCCAACTCGAGGAAGAAGTGGCTCATACCCTCCAGAGCCACATCCTCACGGTCGAAACAGTAGCCCAGAGAGAGGTAGGTGTAGGAGGCCCGCAGATGCAAATTGACCAGGGGGTTGACGGCAACCTCCACCTCGGTAGGATAATTCTGACGAATCTGAGAGGTCATGGTTGGCCGTCAATAAGGAGCTAATGACAAAAAACGGAGTTGGCTGGTCCCGGAAGCAGGAGGTGGCCAAGAAGATGGTCCCGGAGATTGCAAATGGAGATCAGATTGGAAGGCAATTGGAAGTTGGAAGAAAAGGGAGTCCCCGGGTCTGTTCCGTTCAAATACTGTTGAAGCAAGAGACAGATCTGTAGGACCTCCAGGTGGCATGGTTGCTGAAATGGTTTGAAGGCTTCTGCACTCACATATGTTGTGATTGGTGTGAGTTGTTGGCTTGTTCCTTACATAGGCCTGTTGGCTGGGATACAAAAATATGAAGGAAGAAGGGACCTGAGAGATGAAATCAGGAGGAAGACATAAGGCTGGGTGGAGATCTTCCTGGGCAGTAGAGCACAAACAGCAGTTGGGAGATATTTGCCGAAAACTTTCAAAAAGGATATTTTAAAATCAGGACCTGTGTGACTGGGATCTATGCCTCCTCAAAGAATGAAAAATACCTGATTTATTGATTAGACTAAAGGCTGCATAAATACCTCGTGGACACAAAATGCCTTACCCAGGATTGGGCAGAGGGCTGACTTCCTTAAACCTGTTGATCTATGTAAACCCCTAGACCAGAGTCACTCTAAGGCATCCCAGTCTTCGGACACCTCCCTCTTTGGGAGCTCCGCTTTCTTTCTATTCCTCTAATAAATTGTGTTACTTGGCTGTCACCCTTATTTTTTTTTTTTTTTTTTTTTGGAACCAGGGATTGAACTCAGGGGCACTCGGCCACTGAGCCACATCCCCAGCCCTATTTTGTATTTTATTTAGAGACAAGGTCTCACTGAGTTGCTTAGGGCCTCACCAAGTTGTTGAGGCTGGCTTTGAACTCGAGATCCTCCTGCCTCAGCCTCCCGAGTCGCTTGGATTACAGGCGTGCGCCACCACACCCGGCTTGGCTGTCACCCTTATATCCACAGATTTTATTCTTCAAATTCATGAGACAAAGAAACCAACCTCATGCTCTGTGATACAAAAGGAAAGTAGAGTGCCCTTAGGATGGTGCCACAGCAGCTCATGTTTGTTAAGTGCTTACTGTGTACCAGACATAGAGAAAACATTGTCACCACAGGAGACTGGAAGAGAAAGGAACATCAGGGTAGTGGGGAAAACCAGACAGAATGGACCTGAATGGTGCCTGAAGGGTTATGGAAAATAATATTCCTATAAAATAACTCCCCAAGAAAAATGAAGGGACGGTGTGGCTTGAGAAGCGGGAAAGGAGACTGATCAACCATTAAACCTCTCCCAGTGCATTCCTGATAACAATGGGCCCTGGGGAAAAGGGTGGATATGGAATGCTAGGCCCTAAACCTTGACCTTCCCCAGGTCAACCTAATCCTGAATGTCATTGGGCAAGATTTGAACACTCATCCTTCAGCATCTAATTTTAACCTGTACAGTTGGCCCCTGATGGTCAAAACTGCACGTACACAATGATTACATCCTCCTCCTACTACCCTATAAAATCAGGATCCCCCCTGTAACTGACGGCCATTTTTCCATCGGGAAAGTGGACCCGAATAGGGCCATTTTCCATCAGGAAAGTGGACCCAAATGACGCCCGACTCTACGAAGGAATAAAGGCTTCTCTGAATCTGTCGAGGTCTGCTTCCTGTTTTTTCCTTTTTGCGCTTTCAGTGACTCCACAAATTGCTGATTATTTGAACATGGGCAGCTTTGTCTCTTAAAAATAGTATTCATGATCTCAGTGGTTTGGGAGGCTGAAACAGGATTTTGTGGGTTCAAAGCCAGCCTCAGCAATTTAGTGAGGCCCTACGCAACTTAGTGAGACCCTGTCTCAAAATTTTAAAAATATTAAAAAGGGCTGTGGATGTGGCTCAGTGGTTAAGCTCCCCTGGGTACCAATCCCTAGTTTCAAAAACAATAAAAAATAGAAAAAGGGCTGGGGATATAACACAGTGGTAGAGCACTGGAGTGCAATCCACAGTGACAAAAAAAAACACTAGAAAAGAATGTCAGGGCTTATGCAGTTCCTATCTCCTTCACCCCCACCCCTGTGGGTGCCCCTATGCATTTTGGCTTCCTTTTTGAAGAAGCCTTCTGGTCCTGGAGGGGGAACACTTGGAGCTTCTGTTCTGAGTGGACTTTGGGCCATTGTGGCAGCTCATTGGAGGCTTCCAGTTGATGGTTAGCAGTGACAAAAAGCATCTGCATCTACTTGTTTGACAGCTTTATGGGGGTGGCCAGATTCTGCAAATCTTGAGAGGTATTGTGGGTGGCAATAAATTGAGCCCCCCCAGCCCCTCCCTGAAGGTAGGTGTCAAAGAGGCAGGGTCTCCCAGTGGATAGAGGTCCTGGCACTGCTATTTATGTTGCTGAATAATAAAGTACTGGGCAAGAGCCTTCCCTAATCTGAGCTCAGCATTTTTATCTATAAAATGGGGATAATAATAGCACTTACCCATGAGATTATTGTAGGAATTGATCTAATGCATGAAGAGCACCAAGCACTTAAACAGGTAGCTATTATTATTCGTACAGATCTCCAACAAAGGTTTCAGAATCTCTTCATAAGTAGCTCACTTACTGCTGTCAGGAGGGAAATAAATCCCTCTTGCTGTCTGATTTCAATCCTACTACTGCCATTTCCAGTCATTCTCTTGAGTTCTGTATGTAATGCAAGGAGGTCATTTTTAAGGTCCTGAAACATCTTTTTTTTTTTTTTTCCTGGTTGCCTGGGCCATCTGCCAAAGTCTGTGGGGGCAGGAAGGTGGCCTGGGGAGGGTGCTTTTGGGACTGATTCCCATTCTCAGCCCTGAACCTGTCTCAGCCAGACCCAGATGCTCACCTGGACCAGCCTTGGTTTGAGGTGTTCCCTATTTTCACCTCAGTCTTCACATTCCTCCTGCCAAGGTCCCAGGGAGACCATTGACTCTAGAGAAGGAGCAGGTGGGGGTAGTTGACTCCAATTTGACAGCCCCTCCTCCCCACCCCCCTGCGGGTCAGTGCTTAATAATCATCACAAAAGCCTTTGGGGCAGGGTCCCAGGATCCTTGGAGGCTCGTCAGGGCCTTTAACATTCATGATCTTCAGGCCTTTGATCCGTCACTCCACCCTGAGAGGGGGTCAAGGCTGGCCTCCAGGGTCGCCCAAGTATTGCATAACAATGGCCCCCTATTACTGAGCACTTGCCACATTCAAGGCCATATCTTAAGGACTTTGTGACAATGGCTAGCATTTATTGAGTACGTATTAGGTACCAAATCCCTCACAACTATTTTTTGGGGAAAATACTGTTATGGACAAGGAAAAGGAGACTGAAGGTCCTTAACTGCTCAAAGTGATCACCAAACAAAATGACCAGACGTTCACTGAAAACTGGTTCTGGGACTCTGTAACTAGTGCTCTCCTCCAAGCCACCTGCACTTCCAGACCTGCCCCTTCTGTCCCTCCCATTGGAACTTCAGCTTGCCCTCCACTCCTCCCTGAATCAGTTTTTTCTGGGCTCCTCCAACTTTCCCTCCAGCCCACCTGCTGTGATTCAGTACTCCTCATCATCAATCACTGTCTCTCTAATCATTCAAGACACCACTAAATTGCGAAGGGATTTACCTTCCCAATTCTTCCCAGTCCAGCTACTCCTCCATCTTTTGGGGTGCCACTGCTAACCAACCTCCCTAAAACTCAAAAGTTACCAGTGTTGAGAAGAGCCTCTGTTGGTGCCTTCCTATTTTAAGACCAGAATGTGGTTTCTAGAAAATGTTGGGAGGTGGCCTAGCCTAAAGCTTTAAATTCTCTTTTTTTCATGAATAGACCACAGTGAATCTCCACATCATGTACAACTACAAGACTGGGATCCTGATCAGAAAAAGGTGTACTCCATGTTTGTATAAATATGTAGCAATATACTCTACTGTCATGTAGAACTAAAAAGAACAAATAAAAAAAGAAAAAAAAAAATCTTTTGTGAAGTCTGCATTCCCAGGGTGATTAGGTCTAGATCTGTTACAAAAAAAACCATCCAGCAGAGTTGAGGTCGGAACAAACTGGGCATCTTCAAGAGATCTGGCTCCATCACTTGCTGGCTATTTGACCTTGGCCAAATCATTTAATTTCTTCATGCCAGTTTTTTTGTTTTGTTTTGTTTTGTTTTCAATATTTAGAATTGAACCAAGGGCTGAGCAACTGAGCTATATCCCCAAGCATCCCCCACCACTTTTTTAAATTTTGAGATAAGCTCTTGCTGAGTTACCCAGGCTTGCCCCGAATTTACCGTTCTCCTGTCTCAATCTACTAGTTGGGATTACAGGCATGTGCCGCTGTACCCAGCTCTGCATCAGTTTCTTTGTCCATAATTGGGAATAAAGGTAACAACTACTATAAGCACACAGGTGCACAAATGACAGAGGTGGGGAGCAGGTCTCAGATCAGCAAGCTTCCCTTTATTCAGCGGCTGGGTCAATCGGACAAACACCTGATGTGTCTCATTTTGGGGGGTAAAATGGGTGCTGGCCATGAGGTTCTGGGTTTTATGAATAACCTTATCAGAGCCAGGCCGTTGGAGGAGTTAGTTACTTTTGGCGGGCCAAAAGTCATGGGAGGAGTTTTGGTGGCAGGATCATTTAGGGCAGGGCTGGAGGAGATAACCATATTCTTCAACTACTAATGCATATTTTGGTGAGAATTCAATTAGATGATACACAAACATGCCTAAAATTAAATGCTGAGTAAGTGTTCAATGGTTTGGGTCATCAATTTAGCACAATTGGTCCCAAATGAAGATAATCTTAGACCTCACTCCCCAGGGATAAAAGTTTCCTCATTCTGCTAAAGAATCCCATGGGAGATGCCAGGTTGTGGGAACTTGAACAGCATGCAGGGAAACCAGAGTGGGGTAGCTAAGGGATCTGATGGTGACTTTCTAGTTTTATGTCCCAGGGCTCCCCTAACCAGCCAAAAACCCAGGCTGATTTCTTTTCCTCCTACCCATCCCTCTCCACCTCCCATCAGCTTTATCTCCTAAAACTCAACTCCTAAAATCTGACTTTAAAGAGGACCCTTTACATAGTCAAGTTTTCCCCCTTAACCAGCAAGCCCTAATCTAAAAATATCTCCCAAAATAAATAAAGAGGCTGGCAAGAATTTCATTATTAGCTTTTTGTTTGTTTATTTTTGTTTTGTTTTATTTTTGGGGATTGAACTCAGAGATGTTCTGCCACTGAGCTACTGAGCTACATCCCCAGCCCTTTATTTTTGGGGTGGGGGTACTGGGGCTTGAACCCAGGGACACAACCACTGAGCCACATTCCCAGTTTTTATTTTTTATATTTATTTATTTATATATTTTTAAAAATATTTTTGGGGGCTGGGGGTATAACTCAGTTGGTAGAGTGCTTGCCTTGTATGCACAAGGCCCTGGGTTCAATCCCCAGCACCACAAAAAGAAAAAAAAAATGTTTTAGTTGTAGCTGGACACAATACCTTTATTTTATCTTTATTTTATTTTTATGTGGTGCTGAGGATCAAACCCAGGGCCTCACACATGCTAGGTCAGCACTCTACCACTGAGCATCCCAGCCCTTATTTTTTTTTATTTTTTTTATTTTTTTTTGAACTAGGGATTGAATTTAGGGACACTCGGCCACTGAACCACATCCCCAGCCCTATTTTGTATTTTATTTAGAGACAGGGTCTCACTGAGTTGCTTAGGGCCTCGCTAAGTTGCTGAGGCTGGCTTTGAACTTGCGATCCTCCTGACTCAGCCTCCCAAGTCGCTTGGATTACAGGCGTGCGCCACCACGCCGGGCCAGCCCTTATTTTTTTATTTTGAGACAGGGTCTTGCTAAATTGCTGACTGGTCTTGAATTTGTGATCCTCCTGCTTCAGCCTCTCAAGTCACTGGGATTATAGGCAAGCACCACCGCAACCAGCACCCTTTCTATTTTTTATTTTAAGACAGGGTCTCGCTAAATTGCTGAGAGTCTCACTAAACTGCTGAGGCTGGCCTCCAACTTTGATCCTCCTGCCTCAGCCTCCTGAGCAGCGGGATTACAGGCATGCATGTGCCATCTCTGGCTTGGCGATTTCATTCTTTATACTCTTTGGCATCCTCAGTTATGTCCTGATGATCTGGAGACATGACCTGACAGTTGGAGGGGGGTAGCTTCTTCAATATAAATCATTAATGCTTCCTTATTTTCATTCAAATGCATCTCCATAACCAGGGATCCCCTACTTAAGCGCAAAAGGATGGGAGGCAGCGGGGCTCAGTGGCGCACGCCTGTAATCCCAGCACTTGGGAGGCTGAGACAGGAGGATCGCGAGTTCAAAGCCAGCCTCAGCAACTTAGCGAGGTCCTAAGCAACTCAGTGAGACACTGTCTCTAAATAAAATACAAAATAGGGCTGGGGATGTGGCTCAGTGGTGGAGTGCCCCTGGGTTCAATCCCCAGTACCAAAAAAAAAAAAAAAAAAGGATGGGAGGCAGACCTCAATGGATTCAGAGAAGCCTTTATAACTTCACAGATTCGGGCGCCATTCGGGTGCACTTTCCAGATGGGGAAATGGCCGCCAGTTACAGGGGGGATTCTGGTTTTATAGGGTATGAGGAGGATGGAATCATTGTGTACAGGCAGTTTTGACCAATCAGGGGCTAGTTATGCAGGTTAAAACCAGACCCTGAGGGATGTGTATTCAAATCTTGCCCATTGTCATTCAGGATTAGGTTGAGAAGGGGAAGATCAAGATGTAGGGCTTAGCATTCCATATCTGTCCTTTTCCTGTAGGACTTGTTGTTATCAGGAATGCACTGCTTAGCTAATTTCCTTCCCCACTTCTTGAGCCACACTGTCCCTCCATTTTCTTGGGGAGTTATAAGAATATTATTTTCCATAACCCTTCACCCTAACGATCCCTTTCCACCAGGTGGGCCCCCTTGGGATTCTAGGGGCCTGAGCTACTACCTCCTCTAGAAATGCCAGCTCTTCCCCACTCTTTCTTTCTCCTATTATTCTCCACTGGTTTCCTCTGCCTGTCCCCCTCCTTTGTCCTTTATTCAGGTGATGAACTCAGGCTGTGTGGGTTCAGTGCGGGGTGGAGAAGTGCTAAACTTAGAGGGACTGTGAAAGATAACCACCCAGATTTAATGAGGGTATTTCACATTTATTGGGGGGCCTACAAAAGACTTAGAGGTTGAGTTTTGCATCTTCAATGGCATCTTGGACAAACAGCATCAGATAAATACTTATAGATCATTTCCTATATGTCATGCATGGCACTAATTGTTGTTGTTGTTGTTGTTGTTACTAGGAAAGGAACCCAGGGGCGCCCTACACTGAGCTACATTTTCAATCCTTTTTATTTTTTATTTTGAGATAGGGTCCAGCTAAATTGCTGAGGCTGGCCTGGAATTTGGAATCTTCTTGTCTGAGCCTCTTGAGTCACTGGAATTATAGGCGTGTACCATCACACCCTGCAGTAAAACCTATTTCCATAACTGGAAATGCCACTCAAATGAGTGTGTAACACCTGCCTCCAAGAGCCTCCTAAGCAGCTGGGCATGATGTCACACACCTGTGATCCAGTGACTGCCAGTGACTCAGGAGGCTGAAGCAGGAGGATCGAAAGTTCTAGGTCAGGGACTGGGGATGCAGCTCAGTTGGTAGAGTGCTTGCCTCACAAGCACAAGGCCCTGGGTTCTAATCCCCCAGCACCAGACACCCCCCCCCCCCACAAAAAAAAAAAAAAAAAGTTCTAGGCCAGCCTCTTAGCAACTTAGAGAGCCTGTCTCAAAATACAAAAGGAAAAAGTACTAGGGATATAGCTCCATAGAATGTCCCTGAGTTCAATCCCCAGTACCAAAACAAACGAAAACCCCAAAGTTCTCCAGAACTGGTGTTTGGGGAGATGGCCAAGAATATAGTCCTCCCTCAGTGTCCATAGAGGATCTAGAGGATCGATTCCCTGTGGTTAAGATGCTCAAGTCCCTTACATTGAATGGCACAGATTTGCATCTAAATTAGGTACATCCTCATGTGTGTACACACACCCCTCCACCCCAGTACTGGGGATGCAACCCAGGGCTTCTTACCACTGAGTTACAGCCCCAGTCTTTTTTTTTTTTTTTTATTTAGAGAAGAGGTCTCACTAAGTTGCCCAGGCTCTGGCCTCAAACTTTTTTTTTGCGGTGCTGGGGATTGAACTCAGGGCCTTGTGCTTACAAGGCAAGCACTCTACCAACTGAGCTATGTCCCTAGCCCAGCTTTTTTATTTTTAAAAAACAAAAATATAAGAATACAAAATATAAAAAATACAAGAATAAAACAAAAATATTTTATTCTTTATCTAACAAATGGTGCCCAGCTTACTTTATTTATTGATATATATATATTTTTTTCTCAGTACCAGGGATTGAACCCAGGGGCACTCCACCACTGAGCCACATCCCCAGCCCTATTTTATTTAGAGACAGGGTCTCACTGAGTTGCTTAGGGCCTCGCTAAATTGCTGAGATTGGCTTTGAATTCTCAATTCTCCTGCCTCAGCCTCCCAAGTGCTGGGATTACAGGCGTGTGCCACTGCACCCGGCGAAAAATATTCTTTAAAACAAAGTTAATCTAGCCAGTCACAGTGGCACCCATCTGTAATCTCAGCAATTGGGGAAGCTGAGGCAAGAGTATTGCAAATTTGAGGCCAGCCTCAGCAATTGAGCAAGATCCTATCTTAACATTTAAAAAGAAAAGAAAAGTTAAGAACTAGGAATGTAGGTCAGTAGTAAAGTATCCTTGGGTTCAATTCCCAGTACAAAGTGCAAAGTGCATTTGTACTGAACATGTACACACTTTATTGATTCTGGGCTTTTAACCTAGGGGCACTCTACAACTGAGCTACTCCTGCCAAGAGCATCTCAAAGTTTGAAGCTGGTCCCCAACTTGTGATCCTCCTGTTTCAGCCTTCTGGGTACCTGGAAGTACAGGTTTGTGCCACCCCACCCCGTCCAGAAACTCTTTTGAGTTAGGTCTCAAAAGAAAATGAGGGGGTTGGGGATATAGCTCAGTTGGTGGAGTGCCTACCTCGCAAGCACAAGGCCCTGGGTTCAATCCCCTGCACTGCAAAAAAAAGAAAGAAAAGGAGGGATTGGGATGGTGGGAAAAAGGCATATAGGCCAAAGCACAGAAGAGTGTACAATACATGATGAGGGAGATGAAGAGGTGGGAAATGATAGAAAATGAGGCTGAAAGCATTTTGCAGATCAAGCTAATGATTTGAAATGAATCCTGAAGGTCCTCAGAAGCCATTTAAGAGTTAGGGGACTAGCCTGGCGTGGTGGCGCACGCCTGTAATCCAAGCGACTTGGGAGGCTGAGTCAGGAGGATGGCGAGTTCAAAGCCAGCCTCAGCAACTTAGCGAGGCCCTAAGCAACTCAGTGAGACCCTGTCTCTAAATAAAATACAAAATAGGGATGGAGATGTTACTGAGTGGCCGATTGTCCCTGAATTTAATCCCCGGGTAAAAAAAAAAAAAAAAAAGAGGGAACTGTGAACATATTCCAGCAACACAGAAAAAAGTATTAAGATAGTAATGTTGACCAGGCATGGTGACCGCCTGTAGTCTTAGCTATTGGAGAGACAGGCAGGAGAATCACTTTAGTCCAGGGAGGTCAGCGTGAGCAACTTAGCGAGGCCTCATCTCCTTAAAAACAAAGCTGGCACGGTGGCACAGGCCCATAATCCATGGCTTTGGAGGCTGAGGCAGGAAGATCACGAATTCAAAATAAGCCTCAGCAATTTAGCAAGCCCTCAGCAATTTAATGAGACTCTGTCTCTAAATAAAATATAAAAAAGTACTGGGAATGTGGTTCAGTGGTTAAGCCCGCCTGGGAACAAAAGCGGGAACAAAACAGAACCACGGAGAAGTGGGGAAAAAGAGCACTGGAGTAGCTCAGTAGTAAAGTACCCCTGGGTTCAATCCCCAGTACTTAAAAAAATAAAAAATCCTTAGGTTATGGGTCTAAGGTTGGGGAGGGGGGAAATTCAGGGAAGAGCTCTGAGAAGATTCAGAGACAGGAACGGACACCTGACTCACTGTCCACCCTGCACGTGGGTGTGAGAATGAGAGCGCTCTCAAGGATGAAGCACAGGTTTCCGACTTGGGTGCCTGGGAGAAGCGTCAAAAGCGCGGGGACGTTAGCCAGAGCCAGCCAGCGGTCCAAACTCCCAGGCTTACCCGCGCCCAAGCATCACCGGCAGCTGCAGGGACCTCTCAAGCCGGCCCGGCCCGAGTCGAGCTGCCGACTGAGAACAGCGCCACCTAGCGAAGACTTGGCGCCCGCCCGATGAGGTCACCGCCGGGGGGCATGCTGGGAAGGGGCGCCGCCCGGCCGGGTCACCTAGGGGCGGAGGGAGTGATGGGACCTTGCTGTGGACTTTCCCTCTGTGGCCTGTGTCCTCACTGGGGACTCAAACTACACCCAGGGCAAGGCCTCCCGCTCCAGGTCCCGGACATAAGCGTCACTGAGAGCGCTGCGGTTCCTTCCCCGTCTTCCAGCCTGAGTGCCTCGGTCACAGGGATCTGACCCTTTCAGACCACCTTACATTATGATTTTATTATTTTATTTTATTTTATCGGTACTAGGGATTGAATCCAGGGGCACTTAGTCAACCATTGAGCTACATCTCCAGTCCTCTTTTTTATTTTATTTAGAGACAGAGTCTCACTGAGTTGAACCTAGCTAAGTTACTGAGGCTGGCTTTGAACTTAAGATTCTCCTGCCTCAGCCTCCCAAGCCATTGGGATTACAGGCGTGTGTCACTATGCCTGGCTTACATTCCATTTTATTTATTTATTTATTTATTTATTTATTTATAGTTTTTAATGGACCTTTATTTATTTTTATGTGTTGCTGAGAATTGAACCCAGTGCCTCACACATGCCAGACAAGTGCTCTACCACCGATCCACAACCCCAGCCCTCACATTCCACTTTTGATTCTTTCCTCTGCACCTTACATTCCTCCGACTTCTCTTACCACTTTTTGACTTTTCTCCACCCTGGTGTTGACGCCCTAATTCTCTCAAGGCCAGGGCAGTAGGGGTTCCTGCTCCCAAGCCCTTCAATTCCACCATCTCTGTTTTAAATGCCTCTTTCCTAATTCACACCAACATCCACTCTAGGCCTGAAGGGTCACACCAGTTAGCAGTTCGGCCCTCCTTAGGGGGCAGTTCAGGGGTTGGGGTACTGAGGACTGAACCAGTTTGGAAAACCTCTTTTGGTTCCTCCTCAAGAATACTAGGAGGAGGGGCTGGGGTTGTGGCTTAGTAGTAAAGCACTTGCCTAGCATGCATGAGGCATTGGGTTTGATCCTCGGCATGAGATATAAATAAATAAAATAAAGGTTCATTGACGACTACAAAAAAGAAAAAAAAAAAAGAATACTAGGCACGGTTGAGGCAAGAGGATTGCCTCAGTAACTTAGTGAAGCCCTAAACAACTTAGCAAGGTCCTGTCTCAAAATAAAAAGTAAAAAGGGCTGGGGATATGGCTCAGTGGTTGAGCATCCCTGGGTTCAATCCCTGGTACCCACCCTATCCTGCAAAACAAACAAAAAAACAAAAAACTAGGGGGCTAGGCATGTAGCTCAGTGGTTGCGTGCTTGCCTAGCATGCCAAAAGTCCTGGGTGATTCCCAGCATGGCAAAAACAACATATCAAGAATTTAGAAACTATGTCAAGTAAAGAGTAAAACACAGGTCCAAACCCCAGCACCGCAAAAAAAAAAAAAAGTAAAACACAATAACATTGAAGAAAAGGACGATGAAGAGGAGGAGGAGGAGGAAGAAAACGAGGAGAAGGAGGAGGAGGAGGAGGAAAAGGAAAAGGAAAAATACTATGAAGCCTGGGCCTGGTGGCACATGCCTGAAATCCCAAATCCCAGTGACTTGGGAGCCTGACACAGGAGGATCCTAAGTTCAAAACCAGTCTCTGAAATTTAGCAAGACCCTGTCTCAAAATAAAAAATAAAAAGGGCCGGGGATGTAGCTTAGTGTTAGAGTACTCCTGGGCTCAATTCTAGAGCTCCCTTTTCTTCTGTATGCAGGTTACCTTTTCTACTTCTTTGAGGTTGTTTAAAGGTCATCCCTCTCCTACTTTCTTGAAGTCCTGGGCTTTCTCCTAGAACAGATCCTAGAACAGCAATTATTCAGTGGAGCCTTGCCTGTCTGAGTCTTTGCCTTTCCTAGGACAAGGGCAAAGGATGTGTTTGTTCCCAGAGCAAGGTGCCTGGCATGGAGAAAGGACTGAAGTACTTGTTAACTGTTGAATGAGTGAATATCTGGAGTATTCTAAGCTTAAGGCAATTCTAGGACCTGGCATCAGTGGTGAAAAGAAGAGAAATCCAGAATAAGCCAGGGGATGGAGGAGAGAAAAGGATTGGGGAATGGTAGGCTCTTCCAGCCCCCCTCAGCTGCCACCAACAAAGTTCTGGTTCAGGGGCTCATCTCCTCCCCAGAATGCCGAGGAGAGCCTGGATCCATGTATCAGTCCCCTTTTCTGTGGCCTCATGGACCCATCCTTCTCTGTTGGAGTTTTGAGTTCTACTTGTACCATTAAGGGCAACTGGATATGGCATCTTTGAAATTCAACAGTACCTTTTCTTTATTTTTTGACTTATCAGAGAAAAACCAACCCCAGTGTAGCTAGATATTTCATTATATGCTCAAGGAAGCCCCTAGTCAGGCTCAGGCAACAGAGCCAGTCCCTACTCAGCATACAAGGGAAGGTGCTAGGGAAACCAACCAGCAGATGCCCTCTGGGGTCAACACAGACCACTGCTGTGTCATGGCTGTTTCCTGACCCCCACTCTCAAGGAAGTCTCCACTTAGTTAAGGATTGCGGAAAGGACTTGAATTGAGTCTTAACTAGAATAACAATTCTCATAGTAGCTATGGGTCTTTTCTTTCTCCTTAATCTTCTTCTGTACTAGGGATTGAACCCAGGGATGCTTTACTACTGAGCTACATCCTGAGTCCTTTTTGTTTTTTATTTTGGGATTGGGTCTCAGTAAATTGCTTAAGGCTTTGTTAAATTGCTGAGTCTCAAACTTAGGATCCTCTCCTGTCAGTCTTGAGTTGCTGGGATTATAGGTGTGTACCACTGCATCCAGCACAGCAATGGTTTTTATTGGATGCATTCTGTATGCCAAACATCACTCTAAGCACTTGACATTTAGTCTCTCTCACACTTCAAACAACACCTCTTTGACTAGGAAACTGAGGTACTGCGAGGTCAAGTCAGCCCATTCACTTGGAGAGTGCATGGGAGGGGGGACCTGGGTGAATCTGTTGGGTAATACATCAGTTTGGGACAGACAGTGATGCAGTTCTTCAGTTGGAAGGAAAGGGTGTGCAGGGGAATCTGTGTGATGGTCACACTCCCTGCCTGACAGGCTAAGGTGCTGCGCTTGCTCCTTTAGGCTTCATAGAAACTACTCCTTTCCTCTGTTTCTGTCTTAGAGTGTCAAATGCTGTGGCCCAAGGCAGAGGAGCTGGGAGTTCTGGCCCTGCTACAGTCTGGTTGTTGGAACTTAGGCAGATTCCTGCCCTCTCTGGGCCTAAGTGTCTTCTTTCTTCTTTTCTTGTTGATACTGAGGATTGAACCCAGGGACTTTTGCATGCTATGCACGTGTTCTGCTCTGTTCTACTACTGAGCTACACCCTCAGTGTCCTTTTCTGAAAGGAGGGCTGTTCAGGCACTTCTAACACAACCCACTGGTCTCTCTCCATTCACAGCTCCAGAGCAGGATTAAGCCCAGTTACAGGAACAGCTTTAACTTTAGCTCTTTTCTCCAAATAGCTCCTTCCCCTGTTTCCCAGATGCCCCTAAACACAGAACAGACAAAGAAACAAGAGGTAGGAACAAGAGAGCAGATCCCTGCTTTTCTGTGTATCCCTGAGTAGGTGAACCATCTGGTCTCTCCTGCAGTCCTGATCAGACCTCCTGGTGGGTCCCCAGGTCCAGACAAACCACATCTTCTCCTCTAGTCCAGAGGACTCTCTAGTCTGCATTCATTCATTCTTTCACCCCTCAAAGGATAAAAAAAAAATGCCTTCTCTGAGTTAGGCATTGTATTAGGCCTTGGAATACAGCCACGAACCAGATGGATAACTGACTCTTTTAGTCTAACAGGCCACTAGGTGTCACTAGTGCCAGACACATGGCCTCTCACAGGCTTGAGAAAAGATGGGCTGGGGTGGGGAAATGTGCCTGAGTGAACTTGACCTGCTCTGCTGAGCTAGCCTAAACCAGAAACAAGTTCCTCAGTGGAAAAAAAAAAAAAAAAAAATCCAAATCTCCCTCTCCCCCACCACAAAGACACCCTGGCGACTTCCTCAACAGCTCAGCTATCCTGGGACCTTGGGAATTCAAGACTGGGGATCAGTTTGGAATTCTTTGTGCAGGACTACCCTTGCAGAGAGTCCACCTGTCTTAACAAACTCCTTGGATGACCACTGAAAGCAAAAATAACCAAAACGGGGACAGACCTTAACAGATCAACGATGCTTTTTATTAAGCAGCAAAAGGACACTTTTTCAGGACAAAAAATGGCAACAGGTTACAACAAAGGTCTAAGTTTTATAGGGTTTAGCAGAGCCAGGTCATGATATGAGTTGGTCACCTACTTCTGGTGGGCTCATTTAGAGTGGGACAGGAGGGCAGGTCCCTACTAAACTGGGGTCAGCCAGTTTAGTCAGGTGGGGTAAAGTGTGAGTTCCTTTTGTGTTCTCCCCATTTTCCCTTCCTGCCTTCCCTCCAGCTGAGGCCTGGGCTTCCAAATGACAAAAGCTCCAATTTACCACAGACATCTCCCTTCACACACTTGGCAGGAAGGTGGGTGGGGGAACAGCTGCAGATAGGGCAAGTGCCCTGAGGCCTATTCTCCATCTTCATTCCAGACTCTGAAAGGGGTATAATGAGTTGGGATGACATCATCATATCTGGCTATTTCCTGCTGAGAAGGGGTGTAGCTAGGGAATCTTCTAGGGTCTGAAGAAGGAGCATAGCATTCACATGTTTTTGGATGGTGGCCCTGGAGATGGTGGAGACACATTCTGTTAGAAACCTCTGGAAAAGATTAATGAAACATGAAAGAAGGGAGAGAAATAAGATAATCAGGAGAATGGGGGTTACAATGGGCCAAATCCAGGTTGTGAGTCCTTACCACCATCCAGGGGAGGAGAAGGTGGTTGCTAGGTTAGTGGCTTGTTCTTTTAGTTTTTTTTTTTTTTATCTTATTTCTTACTATTCCTGACTTATGAATATAAAAACAGCATTTTTCTTCCAGATATAAGCATAGACCTCCTTTCTCCATGAGAATTAGATCTAAGCCTGTTTGGTTTTGAAGGATGACAGCAACCAGAGAATCCAGTCAACCTTAGATGTCTTTAATTTGGGAATCTGTATTGTTAAGTGATTCCCTAAGTGCTCTGGACAATTGCTCATACTTGTCTAGGAATACCCTAAGACCAGCTGCTTCTGTGACCACCCCTATGAGTACTCCAAGAACCACAAGGATGGGAATCAGACCTGGGTTCTACTGGCTTCGATGGAGAAAATGGGTGGTAGGGATAGGGATGATAGAGGTGTCTTGGGTATAGGATAAAGGGGGAACTGCAAATGCTAGGATATGGATTTCCATGCAATTGGAGGGAAGGCATAAGTAGCAGGATCCTACTCATGAAGAATACTCCCTGCTTAGATTCTAGGCATCCCCAGAATGTGACACAGAAGTAATTCTACTGAAAGACATGGAGAATAGGCCTCAGGGCACTTGCCCTTTCTGCAGCTGTTCCCACACCCTCCTTCCTGCCACGTGTGTGAAGGGAGTTGTCTGTGGTAAATTGGAGCTTTGTCATTTGGAAGCCCAGGCCTCAGCCAGAGGGGAGGCAGGAAGGGAAAATGGGGAGGACACAAGAGAAACTCACACCTGACCCCACCTGGTTGACCCCAGTACAACAGGCCCCAGGGAACCTCCCTACCTGCCCTCCTGTCCCCCCCTAAATGAGCCCACCAAAAGTAGGTGACCAACTCATCCCATGACCTGACTCTACTAAACTCTATAAAACTCAAACCTTTGTTGTAGCCCATTGTTATTTTCTGTCCTGAAAAAGTGCCCCTTTGCTGCTTAATAAAAAGCAACACTGAGAAAAATAGTAAAAGCATTGCTGACCCGTCAAGGTCTGTCTCTGTTTTGGTTATTTTTGCTTTTATTTTGTGCCAAAACTGGGAATGGGAGATTTGGGGGTTCTTTTTACCCTTCACCATTCCAACAAACCTCCCACTTCACTTGTTCACCCAACAGTCATGTTAAATGGATGATGAGACCTGGGAAGTGACAGTTGATTGTCCAGCACTGCTATGATTCTCTGAGATCAGGGAAGCCCCCAGCCATGGTTCATGTGGCCACAGTTGAATTCCCATCCTGTCCTTTCTGCCTTCTAGAAGGAGACCCTTCTCACTCTCCAAAGTCCCCTTTGGCTAAATGGCAGCCAGTACATGAGCCCAGACTGACCCCATTCTTGCTTCCTTATTGCTACGTGAAAGGAGCAAGGATCTGTATCAAGTCCTTTGCTGGTGTTGGAGGCCTCCTCTTTCTAACCCTCTTCTTGCCAATCCCTTCCTATACTTAGACCTCTTCCCTGCACCTAAGACCTCTGAATCCGAGGCTTCTTTCTGCTATTTTGTTCCCACATGCAACACCGGCCCTCTCATTCTTTGGAGAAGTAAGATCCCTTCCGGTCTCTCTCAGAGGCCCCCTGCCTGAGACCTTCACCTTTTGACTCATCTGGACACTGGTGGTCCTCCACCATTGAGATTGTTGAAGGGGATGCCCTCTCATTTTCTAGTAGAACTCTGTTCAGTGACAAGAGATGTCCAGGGATACTGCCACCCCAGTCAAACCTCTCCAACATGAGGGTTAACCAGTGCATCCCACAGGATTTCCCACTAGGATGTCTCATTAAAAATTTCAAAATCCTCACCTCCAATCTGACCTCAAAAGCAAATGCCTCATTAGGCTTAATACTCTGATCTGGCCATAGTATGAATTAGACAATCTGCATTGATGGCCAGAGTTTGGGACTTTTGATCAAAAAATTCTCCAAGATTTGGACCATTTCCTCCAATGAAATGGCAAATAGTCTGAGGTTCCCTACCTCAAGCTTTCTTTTACCTTTGCTCAAAGCCCTCATTATTCCAGCCCTTCTCTGCTCCACAGCTAATCCTTGTGGACTTACAATTCTCTTCCTTATTCACTGCCCCCAAATAGCAAGTGAACACCCTCCTTACAGACTCTAGGTCTCTCTGTTCCATCATCCCATCCCCCTCCTCAAACCCCACACTCATGGTTCCTCTCCCCCTTGCCATCACCTCCCCTTACACAATCTAAAAGTCTTCCAATGAAGCACATGTTTCCTCTACGGGAGGTGGCAGGGGCTAAAGGAATGATACGAGTTCATGTTCCCTTTCCTATGACAGATACATCCCAAACTAAGGCCAGATTAGGCTCATTTTCTGAAAAACCTACTACTGAGGCTGTTGCCAAATATACCACCCTAGACCTCAATGCTCCCACCCACATTCTCTTTCTCCATGTCCAATTTATTGGCAGATCTGCACCTGATATCCATTAAAAACTTAAGACAGTTAGAGAAGGGTCCTGAGACTCCTCAGCAGCAACTTCTAGATGCTGCTTTCAACGTTTTTAACAACAGGGAAGACGATACAAAAAGGGAGAAAGGAAAGCATCTCAAAGCTCAATATCGACTTCTGGCCTCAGCCATCCATAACCCTAAAACGCCCCTGCTGCTTGTGGTCCCACCAGAACCTCTAATATATTTCTTGGGGCCTGTTTCTGATGTGTGTAGAGAGGACACTAGGCAAAAGCCTGCCCTAACCTGAGGCTCCCCACCAAGCCTGTCCCAACTACAGACTATGGGGACACTGGAAGGAGGATTGTCCCCAGGGAAGGACACCTCTCCCCTGGGTACAACCCACTTCCCAAGCCCCATACGCTGAATTACTGGAATGAGGGGGCCCAGACTCCACTGCTCCTATCACCTCAGATGAACCCTGCCTTCAGTGATGGGGAATGGACAGGTAATTTCCAACATTGCTAAACATTATCCCTTTAGTCAAACCAACTGAAAGACGTCACTTACACCTAGCCTGATTACCAACTGGGAATAAAACTAGTCTCTAGACGGAACATAAATTACAGGACCACACCTTAAGAGACTGATCTTACAAAGCAAAAATGGCTAAAATGCCTTAGGCATGAGGTGTAGCTCAACAGGAGATTCCCTTGACTTCTGCCAGATCTTTACCTCACCAAGGCTTGCACTGAAATGTAAATTGTGGAGGCCTGCCAAGCTTACAGGACTTGGGACCAGAGGAAAAAATATGTGCCACTTTTAAATCCAAGTCACTTGTGGCTGGCTATCTGACCACCCTAGGGAGGGAAAATGAAATGGTCAAGTCTTCTTTACCTTGAGAATCTTTACCTAAATATTTCAGAGCTCTCTTTTATTCTTTCATTATCTGAACTCACTGTAATCTGAGCCAAAAGGAAACTCTGATATGATAAGGATGTTCTGCATGCTCCTTTACTAATCACAGGTGTATTATTATTTTTTTTCTAGGGCTCTCGTTTTTTAAAGTTCTTTTTGAGCCTGGCGTGGTGGTGTACGCCTATAATCCAAGCGACTTGGGAGGCTGAGTCAGGAGGATCGCGAGTTCAAAGCCAGCCTCAGCAACTTAGTGAGGCCCTAAGCAACTCAGTGAGACCCTGTCTCTAAATAAAATACAAAATAGGGCTGGGGATGTGGCTCAGTGGCCGAGGGTCCCTGAGTTCAATCCCTGGTTCCAAAAAAAAAAAAATTCTATCTTTTGGGGCTCATGGTTGGGTGAATTCACATTTGATCCTGCATGCCTAAATTAATATATTTTTCTGGTCAGTCTTATTTTATCTAATTATAGAGATTTTTAAAAAATATTTTTCAGTTGTTGAGTACCTTTATTTTATTCATTAATTTATATGTGGTGCTGAGAATCAAACCCAGTGGCTCACATATGCTAGGCAAGCGCTCTACCACTGAGCCACAACCCCAGCCCTGATTATAGAGATTTTTACACTATTTTTGTTCAGAGGCCAAATTTTCAGGAGTTAACTCTCAATCTAAGAGAGGCTTTAGTAAGCATCTGTAGCATTGCCATGAAGATCTAACTACAAAAAGCTACAAGATCTTTGTTTCTTGTCTGTTTTGTGTATATTTGCACACCTGTGTATTTTGTTGTCATGTCTACATGTGCTTGTGTCCATATATCTTGTACATGGTATCAAAATTGGCATATAGAACTGGTGGCGCATTCCTGTAATCCCAGTGGCTTGGGAGGCTGAGGCAGGAGGATCACAAGTTCAAAGCCAGCCTCAGCAAAAGTGAGGTGTCAAGCAACTCAGTGAGACCCTGTCTCTAAAATAAAATACAAAATAGGGCTGGTGATGTGACTCAGTGGTCAGGTGCCCCTGAGTTCAATCCCTGGTACAAAAAAATTGGTATAAAGATAAATGAGCACTCATAAATTAAATTTAAAAGAAAAATGGTTCCAAATACCTTTTAGTTCACATGTTTAAAAGGTTCAATTTATTTATTTATTTATTTGGTACTAGGGATTGAACCCAGGGGCTCTCGACACTGAGCCACATCCCCAGCCCTATTTTATATTTTATTTAGAGGCTTAGGGCCTCACTAAGTTGCTGAGGCTGGCTTTGAACTTGAGATCCTCCTGCCTCAGCCTCCCAGGTGCTGGGATTACAGGCGTTCACCACTGCGCCTGGCAAAAGGTTCAATTTAAATTAGGTAAACAGACGAGAATAAAGATGTCTTTAAAATTATTAACTCACAAATTTTTCTAGGTGGTCAGACAACAGAGTGTTAATTTTGTTGGATGGGCTGATCAGTCTCCTTTTCCCAGGGAAGCTCCACATGGCCAGCTGCTGAACGCACTTCCTCAGCCAGCCTGGGCTTTTCTGGTTTGCCTTCAACCAAAAGCAACCCAAGTCTTTCCTGCAGGCCCTTAACCAACCCCAAATATACTAGCCAATCAATCCCCCAGACACACCATCCTGCTCAGGGAGCACCCCAGCCAAAGAATTTAAAGTTGCCGATGCAGCCAATCCCAGTTCAACACCTACCTCTAAGAAGGTACTTAATCTCAAGGCCATTGTCTCTCCCCACTTCTGCTGCCACCTTCAATCACCCAGAGTAGCCACTATGCCACTCCAAAAAAATCTCTTGGCTGAAACATGGTTTTTGGTGTGGTCCTTTTGTCTAACAAATTTCTATAAAATGTCTAGAATGTAATAGCTTTTGTTTCTAGGATTTTTCTTCAACAAGGAAGAGATGACTAACGCTGTTCACTACACTTGCCTGATATCTTGGTTTTTACAGTTAGAAACAAATAAATCAGATTTAACATCAATGGGATTAATCTTCATAAATGTGTTTGCTAGAAACATCTGACTAATTTACAAAGTTGAAGTGCTAAACATCAACTGCTAAATATAGGATCAAGTACTCTTGACCTCTTAAATTCCATAGGTAATATATTTAAATGTTATGTGTGTTTTCACAAATGTGTAAATGGAAAAAGTTTAAGATTGCCTGTGTCTTTGTCGTCACTAAAACAAGGTTAGTAAGAGCCAAGATTCTATCAGGTTTAATGTATATGCAGAGAGTATAAGAGGTTTCAGTTGGGCTTCAGTTAAAGTACCATTAAAAACAATGTATTTCATCTTATTAAAGTGGAATAATTTGTCTAAATTCAGAAATGTATAAAGGCTGTTTCAAAATGTAAATTAAGAAAAGGGTCAACAACCAGGAAAGAGAAACAAGAAGGTTCTAGATATGGAAATATATTTTAGTATGGAAAGTAGAAGGGAAATAAATGTTTCTGGATAAGAAAGTCTTTTGTATGGTAAAGTAAAAAGTTTAAGTAAGTTACTGAAGTGATTGTGAAGGGTAAATTTCAAAAAATTTGTGTGTAACTGAGTTATATATGTATATACATATACATATACATATATAATTAACATAATCAGTTAAGACTATTCAAGTTTTTTACCCCTAAGGTCAAATATTAATGTACTGGTATAAACCAAAGTTTAATCCTCTCTGAGTTAACATAACAAAGATTTCTTAAAACATTAATCTGCTTTTATCTATCAAGATAATTTCTTGTGTCTGTTAAGTTTTATTCTTTAAAGAACTAGTCTTAAAGTAATTAGGGTGTGTACAACTCTGGTTAAACAACAACGGTTATTTTAGAATATTACACCACATTACTGAGTCAAAATTTTTCTTTAAAACCTAAACTTGGTCAATATAAGAACATCAGTGTAATCAAAACACAAGGTTTAAAAGAGCATTTTACAGCCAGGCACAGTGGCACACGCCTGTAATCCCAGCATTTGTGAGGCTGAGGCAGGAGGATTGCAAGTTCAAAGCCAGCCTCAGCAACTTAGGGAGGCCCTAAGCAACTCAGTGAGACCCTGTCTCTAAGTAAAATACAAAATAGGGCTGGGGATGTGGCTCAGTGGTGGAGTGCCCCTAGGTTCAATCCCCAGTACCAAAAGAAAAAAAAAAAAGAGCATTTCACCAAGCTGGATTTTTCAAACTAAAGTTTAAAGTAAAGGTTTAAGATTATAATAATTATGTTTGTTAGTTCATAGTTATCATACAAACAAGAGTATGTTTCTTACTCTTGTTAATTTCATTTTGTATTTTCCTTGTGAAATTTAACTGTTGTCTGTTAGTGCCTCCCGGAAGTACAACTTCTAATGGAACAACCTAAATTAATATGAGGTAATAGGCCATTATCTAATATGAAGCTGCGTCATTTACCGCCCTGCCCTCTTGCTGCAGCTGTCCCTCCCTGTCCCAACTCAGCCCTCAAACTTCCTTGTACGTCATTGGTCAATGGCTACTAGCCTGTGAAATTCAGACTACCTAAGAGAAGCTCCCTGGCCATTTTCTCCCTTTTTTCTCCTCCCAGTCCCAATAGCAGACACTCCAGGTCATCCGCCTAATAAGTCTCTGGTGTGAGCTCCCGTGTCCGGAGTGTTTTCTGGGTGCATTCACCGGGCCACGACTCAGACCCAGTACCCCATAGTTCCTGCTCCCCTGGATTCAAGGGTCTGAGCTGCCTTGGGACCCAAACTGAGCTGCAGTTTTCTTACATTATCTATAGACAGACAGGACCTAAGGCTAACTTCCAGTACTAATATACACACTAATTAAATAAAAGAGGTAAATAATTATAAAGTTATAGACATTAAAGTTAAAACCAGTATTCTAATTTTAAAACTGGTGAAACTGGTTTACTGAATGTTTAAGACCAAAACTTGGAGACTAAAAAAGTAAAAAGGTCAAGAAAGAAAATAGCCAATGTTTGGTTCTTGCCTTCTGAATCAGCTTGAACCCAGGGAATAAGTGGACTTCTCTAAGGGTTTGCAACTCTGGACCCATGACCTCCCGATGAGGGGGATCACTGAGAACAGAATGCTGACCAGTGCACATGCTGCAAATGAGGAGGCTCATTGGAGAAGGGAGACATCCCTGATGCTTCCAAGGGAAGCCATGTGATTGGCAAGACCTTGACCTGTTCTGGAAGATGGCACTGAAGGAGCTAAAAGGCTGCTCTCAAGTTCCCTAAGAGTGACCCTTTGAGAGAACTCAGCTGACTCTTAACAATAGATAGCAGCAAGGTCAATTTGACCAGCTTGGTCGTGAATACCTAGCAAAAAATAGTTATAACCAAAGTATAGCCATACTATGGTGGGTAACTAACCCAGGCCTGAATACCAAATAAGGACACTGTCTGTGAAATTAGTGCCTGAGAAAGGGGAGAGAGTCCCCTTCTCCTTTCCTATCAGCTGGTTTTCAGGGAACTTAATTAGCACCATTCACTCCTACCTTTTGGATTGTAAAGGACTTTCCCTAGGAGCTAACTGCTTTCCTTTGAAGCGTAAATGCTGCTCTGAAGGCTCAGGGCCCAAGGCTACAGATTTACCAAAGGTCTCCCCTTATCCAACTCTGCTTCTGTAAATACACTTCCCACCTAAAAACTCTTTCACACAATCATATATAAGTTTATGAAACCTTTTAACCATGAATCGTTTTAGCCTAGAAAATTTATGACACTAGATAGCTATAAATGTTGTGGAAAACTGGTAAGGGGAGTTCAGAATCTAGAGTACTGATCTCCTCTGGGCCTGCTGGTGTAAAATAAGGTTTGGTTTCTCACACTCTTCAAGTGCCATTTGCCACTTCTTGCCTGATTCCCACAACACTACCTGGGCATTTAAAAGAAAAGAGAAGAGTTCTTAATAGAAGTTAAGACTAAACTTGTGTTAGCCCCACAGACCTGGTGACTCTCCCCAAAATTCTGAGGCATTTTTTCCTTTCTGAGACTCATATTTACTCCTGCCTACCAAACTGCCTACCAACTGGCCTTGTTGCCTTGTCTTCCTTATTCCTCAAATTTAGGTTTTACCTAACAACTAAAGTTTGCCTATCCTGATAATGGTGTACACCAGACACAAGAGAGCCCTTCAGTTTATTCCCTTACTCCTAGGGCTAGAGACATCTGCTGGGATTGGCACAGGAGCAGCAGGATTAGGAACCTCTGTTCATTACTATAAAAAGTTGTCAGAACAAGTTATTGAAGATATCCAACAGGTTGCCAATTCTATACTGACTTTACAAAATCAACTGGATTCCCTGGCATTTGTCTTCCTGCAAAATCATCAGGGTCTATGTATACCTTACATGGTGACCTCTGCCTTTTCCTCAGGGAAGACTGTTGCTTCTATGTGAATCAATCAGGACTGGTAAGGGATAAGGTTAAGTAACTACAGGACCCATTGGAACAATGGAGACAAGAACTGGCTGATTCCTGGTGGTCCTCACTGGGGGAGCTAATATGGTGAACTTTCTGTTCACTCCCCCTTATATCTCCTTTAATAGTCACCTTTCTCATAATAACCTTTCTTCCTTGTATCCTTAACTTCACACAGAAACAACTTTTTAGTAGTGACTCATTTGGCTCAAACTGCTTCCCAGGGACATGTCAAAGCCATTCTCCTCCTGCATTCATGATTGGATTCCCAGAAACCACCATGGGAAAAGATTGCCTACAGTGACTGCTTCAGCCCCAACTGCCAGTTTCTGTATCCTCTTCCAGCATTCTGAAAGAGGATTCCCCCCTTCTCCACTTTGCCTCTTCTTAGCAGGAAGTAGCCAGAAATGATGGCATCATTCCAACTCATTATACCCCTTTCAAAGTCTGGAATGAAAGACATGGGAGAATAGGCCCCAGGGCACTTGACTTATCTGCAGCTGTTCCCCTACCTGCCTTCCTGCCATGTGTGCATAGGGAGATGTCTGTGGTAAATCGGAGCTTTCATCATTTAGAAGCCCTGGCCTCAACTGGAGGAAAGGCAGGAAGGGAAAATGGGGAGAACTCAAAGGGAACTCACACCTGACCCCACCTGGTTGACCCCAGTGCAATCACCCCGAGGAAACTCCCTACCTGCCCTCCTGTCCCACTCTAAATGAGCCCACCAAAAGTAGGTGACCAACTCATCCCATGACCTGGCTCTGCTAAACCCTATAAAACTCATACCCTTGTTGTAGCCCATTGTCATTTTCTCTCCTGAAAATGTGCCCCTCAATTGCTTAATAAAAAGCATCATTGATCCATCGATATCTGTCCCTACTTGGGTTATTTTTGCTTTCATACTTGATCTGCACGCAGCTCATGGTGATAAACCATCAGGGTCATTCTTAGATGTGCTGCTGTAAGCATGAGAAGAGGCCGCAATTATTTACCGCCCACCCCATTTAGCTCAGCTATCCCTCCCCCTCCCAGTTTGTTCCTGCGAATATCCTCAGCAGCCATTGGTCGTCCGCCTGCGATCATCGTCAGCAGCCATTGGCTAGAATGCCATCAGTCCACGAAAATGAGACCATTCAAGAGAGGCTTCCACACCATCTTCTTCCCTATTCTTTTCCTCCCAGACCTGGGAACGGACACCGGTCTTCTAATAAAATCTCTGGCGTGAGCTTCCATGTCCGGAGAGTTTTCTGGGTGCATTCACTGGGCCGGGACTCAGACTGGGCACCCCATAGTGCCTGCTCCCCTGGATTCAAGGGTCTGAGCTGCCTGGGGACCCGAACTGAGCCACATTTTCTTATAGTAAATGGTTGTAGTTTGGTGTTCTCAGTGGCGGTAATGGGGTGTTCAGAGGAGAGTCTTCCCAAGTTTTGGTGGAGGAAGAGGTAGGAACCCCTTTGCAGTCATTGTTTTGAAAAGCTTTGGGGTAGGATAAGCCAGGAAGTGGGGCCCCCTGGTTTGTGAAGGCTTGAACTTGACAGAAGGCTGATGTGGATGTGATCAGCCCTGATATAACCTGAAATGAGATGAATTAAAGCTGGTAAGTGGGTGTTATTTGAGGCCATTTGACGAGATCCTCCTGTAGTGCTAGATAGGAGTTCTTAAGGGTAGAGGGAGTGGGAATACTTAAGGTGAGGGAGCAGTTTGGGTAAGCACCCAGGAGGTTTCCTCCCTGAAAAGAAGGTCTAGAAATGCAGAGTGGGGCTTGGGATTGAGGAAGACTTCAGCAATATGGCTGAAAATAGGGAGCTTAGTCCGGAGAATGGACAAGTATGAGTTAAATTGTTGGGTGAGGATCTGGAAAGCCTTGTTGGCTTCTAGGGGCATTAGATTGGAATTCTCTTGAAGATAATACAGAACCCTTAGATGGTGATAGAATTTCATAGAATTTGTAGCCCAAACATGGGGTGGTGCAGGGGTGAAGAGCCATTTGTTGGAAGGAGGCTGAGCACACTCCCAACAGGTTGACCATGCTGGGTTAGCCTCAAAGAGGAGGGTGGCTGAGGAGTCGAGGATGGGTAAGAGTTCATAACTGCAGCTGCAGAGCCAGGAAGAGAAGGGAGTTTGTGGATGAGGCAATTCCAAGTACAGCAGAAGAATGAGACAGGGGAAAGAAAGTAATTTGGAGGGGGAAGAAAGGAGAGAGGGTTCCTTGGAGTCATAAGTTGGTAATCCAGGAGAGGAGAGATGGAATGAAGTAGGATGTCCTTTGAAGAGTTAGATTCATATGGGCAGTGTTTAAGAGGAATGGAATTCTTCAAGTGAGAGCATTTAATTGTTGGCTTCTTCCTGTTCAAGAATGGGGGGAAGATTTCCAGTTTCCTTGAAGACTTTGATTGAAGTGGGGCCTGTGGGATAGATTGGTAAGAGACATTAGTGGGAGCAAGTTTTAAATTATTCAAATGGACCCAAGAGAGGTGAACTTCCATTTTGGCTACAGTGGGAGTGGTGAGAGTTGCTTTGAAGGGACCCTTCCATTTTCCTTGGAGAGGGCAGAAGGCTGAGGAGGAAAGCGATATACTAAGTCCCCTATGGAGCTAGGAGGGGACTGTCTCAAAGATTGAAGCTGGAGAAGATATTTTCAGAGGGTAATCCTGAGGTGGACTAGGAGGGGATTCAGGACATCAGGAGGAATGTTTCGTGATTGAAGTTGAATGGTGGGTTGGACAAGGTGTCATCCATAGAGGAGTTCAAATGGGCTAATCATGAGAGGCTTCTTGGGGAGAGCCCAGATTTAGAGGAAGTTCAAGAAGAGGAGATTAATCCAATCTAGATGAGTTTCTATGGCTAATTTGGCTAGAGTTGTCTTTAAGGTTCTGTTTGTCCTTTTGGCCTTTCCTGAAGACTGAGGATGAGAGGGACTGTGGAAATTCTATGTTATATGTAAAAGTCTAGTTTTATTTTTGGTAATGGAGGAGGTAAACTCAGGGCCATTATTAGACTGCAGTGAGGCAGTAAGCCAAAGGATGGGGTTTTTCTTGGACGAGTAGGGTTGCAACTGTTGAAGCCCTTTTATCAGTGGTTGGAAAGGTCTCAACCTATCCAGTAAAAGTGTCCACCAGGACAAGGAGGTATTTAGTTTTCTTTATAGGGGCATGTAAGTGAAGCCAGCAGCCAGTTCATGGCCAGAAGGGCTCCTCTAGCTTGGTGTGTGGGGAGTAGAGGCAGTCTCAGGCTAGAGTTGGGATTAGCTTTAAGATAGGGGGTACAAGATTGGGAGATTTGTTGGAGGTGTAGTAAATCAGAAGGAGACAAGTTTAGGGAATTCTTTGGGAAGACTTGAAGGGACCAAAGATGGGGTGAAAAAGATTGTGGAGATATGATAATAGAGGTTTGGTTTCCTCAGGAAGAAGATGAAGTTTTGTGGGGGGTGGGGTGTAGGACTCCAAATGCCCAACTCCGGGCATTTGGTGATTGAATGTAGTGACTGGAGAAAGCAACTTGTTTGGCTAGTTGGTCAGCCTCATTGTTACCTGAGGAAATGTATTGTTTATTGCTTTGATGTTCTTTTCAGTGAAGAATAGCTGCCTGGAGGAGTAGGAGGGAGGCCTCTAGAAAATCTTTTCTTTTTCTTCTTTTTTGGAACCAAGGATTGAACTCAGGGACACTCGGCCACAAGCCACATCCCCAGCCCTATTTTGTATTTTATTTAGAGACAGGGTCTCACTGAGTTGCTTAGGGCCTCGCTAAGTTGCTGAGGCTGGCTTTGAACTCGTGATCCTCCTGACTCAGCCTCCCAAGTCGCTTGGATTACAGGTGAGCGCCACCGTGCCGGCTAGAAAATCTTTTATATAGCAAGCATTGAGGATAGGTGTTCCTTTCTTTGATTTATTTCTTTATTTTGGTGGTGCTGGGGATTGAACCCAGGGCCTTATGCTTGTGAGGCAGGCACTCTACCAACTGAGCTATATCCCCAGCCCAGGTGTTCCTTTCTGAGTGAGGAAACCTTGTTATCTCCAAATTAGGATGTTAGAATGAATGATGTTATAGGTATATTTGGAGTTCGTAAAAACATTGATTGACTTATCCCTGACTAGTGATAAAACCCGAGTGAGGGATACTGTTAAGCCTGTAGGGAGGTTGTGTCTGGGGGTAGGGAGAAGGCTTCAATTACTTGGGTTAGGGTGAAGGAATTTGCAGTAGTTTTACCTTGAATTATCACATAGTCTGTATGGTAAGGGGGCTGTATTTGGGAGCTTCCATCTATGAACCAATCTGAGGAGTTGGGCAGTGGATGGTTAGTTATATGTGAAAAGGGGTTCATTAGGAAGTCAAGGGGCCTGGGTTGTGGCTCAGGGGCAGAGCGCTTGCCTAGCAGGTGCAAAGTACTGGGTTTGAGAATTAGCACCACATATAAATAAATAAAATAAAGGTCCATTGCCAACTAAATAAATATTTAAAATAAAAAGAAGTCAGGGTGTCAGGACAGGAGTGCAAACTCACAGAAGCAGAAGGCTGTTTTTGTTTGTTTGTTTGTTTGGCCAGGGGAAGAGTAGCAGGGTTTAATGAGGAATCTTGCTGGAAGATAGTCAGGGGATCCAGGAGGTGTGCATGCAGTAATTGGATTCTGACTGAGGGGAGGTAGAGGAATGAGTAATGACTGAGGATATCTGAGAGGGAGTATGTGGTTAGAACAGTGATAGGTTGATACGGGGCAAATTTGCAGGCTTCAGGGATGAGGAGGGCTGCTGTAGCTAAAATCTTGAGGTACTGGGGCCAGCCTTAATAGACTGAGTCTAGTTGTTTGAATAGGAAAGCAGTGGGATGGGGTATCCCCTGCCTTTTGGTAAAGGACTCCTAGGGCTGGTTCCGTGTTCTGAGGGAGAGGAAGAAAGGTTGAGTTGTAGGGTTATTGGTAGATGAAGAGTCCAGGATTTGAGAGTTTTGATGAATGGAAATGGTGGAGGAAAAGGAATGGGGAGACACAAGAGGTTCAGAAAGATGATCTTTTGAGGCTTCACATAAGGGCTTAGCTATAAGAAAGAATTTTGGGATCCAGATATGGAAGTAATTGAAAAGGCCTAAGAAGGAAAGCATGTCTCTTTTAGAGGAAGGTAAAGGATATCCTTTAGAGCCTGAAGTCTTTCTGGGGGTATGGTATCAGTGGTGGGGGTTAAGAGGATGCCTAAATATTGCACGTGAGGGGAGCAGAGCTGGGCTTTAGATTGAGAGACCTGCTATCCCCAGGAGGATAGAGAATTGAGGAGAATTGTAGTCCCATGTTTTGAGAACTCTACTGACGGGCTACAGAGCAGAGGATCATCAACATACTGTATAAGGTGGCAAGAGGGTGAATCCAGGGTGGCCAGCTTGTGCTGGAGAGCTTGGTCAAAGTAATGGGGGCTGTCTTGGAAAACTTGCAGAGGACTGTCCAGGTGAGTTGTTGAGAGAAATTAGTGTCAGGGTCAGTCCAGGTAAAGGCAAAAAGAGAGTGTGAGGTAGGATGGAGAGGGATGGTAAAGAAGGTATCTTTAAGGTCTAATACTGAAAAATAGGTGGTGCAGGAAGGGATATGGGGAAAAAAGGGTATAGGGTTGGGTACCACCGGTTAGATGGGGACAATTTTCTCATTGATTTTTTTTCAGAGGTCCTGTCTGTACTAGCTGAAATTTCCATTGGGTTTTTTGGCCCCAAGGATGGGAAAGTTGTGGAGGGAGTGGGTTGGCTTAAGAAGATGAGCGTGTAATAAATGGGAGAAAATAATGGGCTTTAAACCCTTGAGAGTTGAGTAAGTTAGAGGGATTGAGGAAGGGTAACATAGTGAGTGGGGGCTTTTAATTGGATTTGGATGGGGGATGGTGCTCAGTGATGTTGGCTGAGAGATGAGACTGTGGGGTTGATCCTAGCTAGTAAGGGATGATCAGGAGGCTTAAGGGACATAGGGTCTAGGTACTAGACAGATAGTGGTAGATTGTAAAGGGGGAACGGAGATGGAAGCCTTCAATTTGTGAAGGAGATCTTGGTCCAATAGGGGAGAGGGCAATTTGGCATAATAATGAAAGAGTGGGATAGAGAGAGGGATCCAAATGTATGAAATGTATGAAAGAGGGGAAGTGTCTTTAGAGGATACTCAGGGGTCCCAGAGACTCCCATAATTGGAGTATGTGTTTTAAAAGTAGGTTCATGTCATTATGTCAGAAGGGAAATACTAGCCCAGTATTGGCCACAAAAGAGATTGCCTGGCTGTTCACCATCCCTGTAACCTGGGACTCCTTGGATGCATTATATGAGGCGATAGGGGCAGTGGAGTCTGGGCCTATCAGACTCCAAGGGTCTATCAACTCTCAAGGGGCTGGGCCTATCAACTCTCTCTCAGTCCAGTAACTCAACATATAGGGTTTGAGAAGCAGAATGTACCAAGGGGAAGAGTATCTTTCCTTGAGGACAGTCCTCTTCCAGTGTCCCCATTGTCCATAGTTAGGACAGGGCTAGGTGGGGGGCCTTGGGTTAGGACAGGCTTTTGCCCAGTGTTCTGCCCATCTGCCCACATCGGAAGCAGGTCCCAGGAGGTGCATTAGAGGGTCTGGTGGGGCCATGAGCAGCAGAGTCTTTTTAGGGTATGGGTGACTGAGGCCAGAAGTTGATATTTAGCTTTAAGATGCTTTTCTTTCGAAAGCACCATCTTCAAGATGCTGCTGAGGAGTCTGGGGACCCTTTTCTAATTGTCTGAGGTTTTTTTTGAATGTCGGGGACAGAACCACCAACGAATTGAGAGTACCAGCGGGGTGTTGAGGTCTAGGGTAGGATATTTAGTAATGACCTTAGTAAGTCAGGCCAAAAACAGGGAGGGGTTTTTGTCTGGGCCTTAAGTAATTTCCCTAATCTTGTCATAGTTAACCTGAATATGATAGGTTTTTGTCATGCCCTCAAGGAGGCAAGTAATCATGTGTTGGAGTCTAGTGACCCAAGGGTCTTGAAATTGGTATGTCCAATTAGGATCAGTTGTGGGGGGGCAGTATCTGCTATAGGATTAGTATGAGGGTTTTGGGTATGAGGGGTTGGCATGTTCTCTAGCCACTTGCCAAATGTGGGCACGTTTATCAGGGGTCAGTGTGGAAATGAGAATAAACATTTGCCCAAGTAAGGTGATTGACCTGAGTCAGACATACGAACTCCTCCCTTAACTTAGTAGGATTTTCAGAAAATGAACCTAATTTGTCCTCAATATGGGACATATCTGTCATAGAAAAGGGAACATGAATTGGGACCATCCCTTCAGCCCCGGCCAACTTCCAAAGGGGAAACGTGCTTTGGAAGAAGAGTTTCAGAACATGTGGTGGAAGATGAAGGTAGAGGAGATGGGGAGTGGGGATTTGGGGCTTGGGGAGGAAGCTGAGATGAGGAGACAGAAAGGCTCCTAGAACTTATAAGGTGGGGGTTCATCTGCTATTTCATGGACAGTTAAATGAGAAAGAGGACTGGGGGTCAGGATTTGATCTAGGGGGCTTATGGAGCAGGGCGTTGGTGGGAATTTATTGTAGAACTGAGCAAGGTTGACATAACAAGGGTTTTGAACAGAGGTAAAATGAAGCTTGGAGATAGGGAACCTCAGGCCATTTGCCATTTCATTGGAGGAAATTAAATTCTAGAGAACTTTGGGGTCAAGGGTCCCAAATTCGGGCCATTGATTTAGGCTGTCTAATTTATACTGCGGCTAGATTTGGGTACTCAGCCTAATACGGTGTTTGCTTCTGAGGTCAGATTGGAGGTGGAGGATTCTGAAATTTTTACTGAGACAACAAAAGGGGGAGTTCTGTGGATGGACCTACTAGCGCCCATGTTGGGGTGGCAGTTGAGATCAAGGCATCCCTTGATATCTCCCGTCCCTGGATAAAGTTCCACCAGAGAATGAGAAGGTATCCCCTTCAGCAATTTCAATAGTGGAGGACCCCCAGGGTCCAGATGAGCCAAAAGGCAAGGGTCTTGGGCAGAGTGCCTCTGCGAGAGACCAGAAGGGATCTTACCTCTCCAAAGAAGAAGGCCAGTGTCAAATGTGGGAACAACATGGCAGAAAGCGGCCTCTGATCCTGAGATCTTAAGTGCGGGGAAGAGGTCGAAGTACAGGGAGGCATTGGAGAGGAGAGGTTTTAAGAAGAGGATGCCTCCAACACCAAAAAAAGCACCTGATACAGATTCTTGCTCTGTCCACATAGGAATAAGACAGAAAAACCTAGCCCAAGAATGGGGTTGGTTTCAGGTGGCATACTGACCACCATTTAGCTAAAGTGAAATTTGGAGAATGTTGGGACAAGCTTCACAGATCATGTCAGCTGTTTATTCAGGAATGGAGTTTTATGCTTCTGATGGACCCACTTGCTTGGTGGAAAAATGAGCTACTGAACAGAGGGGACTGAGCTTATATGGGTTAAACTGAGAAGTGACTTAATTAATGGGTGTGTCAGTTTGGGCACTCAAGAATTTGAGGTCTGTTTTAATGGACAAAGTAGGAAGGAGTCTGGGATCATCTGCCAGTCTCTGGGATTTATCTTACTGGACCTAATGGAGGGCCTGGGGCCCGTGGTTGGTATCTGTTTAGGGAGGGATCAATGCTTTGGCCTCTTCCCAGAAACTGCCTTTCTAGGTTTGATGGACACCCCTGCCCAAGGTTTGTTTTGTCACTGACAAGGAATGCATTGGGAAGGGAGCACTGCTATCAATGTATGACTTTCTTTTTCACTGCCTTTTCCCAGGTTTCACTATTTGGGGGTTTGTCATTTTCCATATACAACAGAGAGTGTGAAGGGTCTCCTTCTATTTGGCAGGAAGGAAGGTGGGGGGAAGGACAGTCTGGAAATTCAGCAGTGACCTCATGAACCATGCCTGGGGGCTTCCCTGATCTCAGAGAATCATAAGAGCGCTGGAAGATCAACAGTCACTTCCCAGGTCTCATCTGCGGTTTAGCATGACTTTTGGGCCAAAAGGCCAGGTGGGGGAGGTTCGTTGGAATGGGGAGGGGTAAAAAGAATCCCAGAGTCTCCTGTTCCTGCATTTCAGCACCAAAATGAAAGCAAAAATAACTGAACTTGGGACAGACCTCAACGGATCCGTGATGCTTTTTTTTTTTTTTCAGTGATGCTTTTTATTGAGCAATGGAGGGTACTTTTTCAGAGGGCAAATGGCGCCGGGCTACAACAAGGGTCTGTTTATAGGGTTTAGTAGAGCCAGGTCATGGGATGAGTTGATCATCTACTTTTGGTGGGCTCATTTAGGGTGGGATGGGAGGGCAGGTAGGGAGGTTCCCTGGGACCTGTTATACTGGGGTCAACCAGGTGGGGTCAGGTGTGAGTTTCTTTTGCGTCCTCCCCATTTTCCCTTCCTGCCTCCCTTCTGGCTGAAACCTGGGCTTCTGAATGACAAGAGTTCAGTTTACCACAGACATCTCCCCTCACACACGTGGCAGGAGGGCGGGTAGGGGAACAGCTGCAGATAGGGGAAGTGCACTATGGTTTATTCTCCATGTCCTTCAACCACAGTTCACTTCTTCACAAGGCAGTCCATGTTACTAGAAGGTTCTTCCTGATTTCAGATCAAAATTTGACACTCATTTTGACTTGTCCTACTCGGCCATTTGTGGCCACAAAGAGAGGCTCATCTCACCCACACAGCCCTTCAGACCCTGGAAGAGACTGATCAGGTACCCTGAATTTGTTGTTCACTTATTTTTGACTCTGTTCATGCATTTGCTGTGTGCTGGTCTTGGGGCCACAGCAGAGAGCAAACAAGGTTGCTCTTCCATGACCTATAGTCTATCCAAGAAGCCAACAACCAAACTGGCAGAAACAATGACTCATGTACCAAGCCAAACAGGAGAGACCCATTTTTTTTGGATTTTTTTTTCTTTTGATACTGGGGATTGAACCCAGGGGCACTCCACCACTGAGCCACATCCCCAGCCCTATTTTGTATTTTATTTAGAGACAGGGTCTCACTGAGTTGCTTAGGGCCTCGCTAAGTTGCTGAGGCTGGCTTTGAACTCGAGATTCTCCTACATCAGCCTCCCAAGTGCTGGGATTACAGGCGTGCACCACTGCGCCTGGCTAATTTTTTTATTGATTCTTTTTAATTATACATGACAGTAGAATCCATTTTGACATAATTATACAGCAGGGAATATATCTTTTTTTTCACAATGTAGATTTACACGATTCATACAATCTTACGTATACATAGGGTAATACTGTCTGCCTCAGTCTACTATCTTTCCTTCCCCCACCCGTTCCAGTCCCATTTTCCTCTACATCATGCATACTTCCTCCATTCTTCTCATGCCCTTCCCCTCACCTGCATTATGTATCATCATCCACTTATCAGAGAAAACATTCGACCTTTGGTTTTTTGGGCTTGGCTTATTTCACTTACCATGATATTCTCCAACTCCACCTGTTTACCAGCAAATGCCATAATTGTATTCTTCTTTATGGCTGAGTAATATTCCATTGTGTATATGTACCACAGTTTCTTTATCCATTCATCAATTGAAGGACATCTAGGTTGGTTCCACAATCTAGCTAAGTCAAAGACCATTTTAAATGATTGACCTGGAAATGAATTTAGAAATAAAGACTACAAAAGGCCAGGTGTGGTGGCACATGCCTGTCATCTCAGCAACTTGAGAGGCTGAGACAAGAGAATCACAAGTTCAAGGCCAGCCTCAGCAATTCAGCGAGACCCTAAACAACTTAGTGAGACCCTGTCTCTAAATAAATAAATAAATAAATAAACAAACAAACAAACAAACTTGGGAGACTGAGACAGGAGAATCACAAGTTCAAGGCCAGCCTCAGCAATTTAGCAAAACTCTAAACAACTTAGTGAGACCCTGTCTCTAAATAAATAAATAAATAGATACTACAAAAGTGGAAAATCAGTTATGGTCATTGTTAATTAGACAGGCATATGTCCTTTCACATAGCTGTGACCTTGAAGAACAAAAACAAAACGATGAACCTGTTAAAGAATCTGCTTCATTGAAGGTAATGAGACTAACAAAACTTTGGGAAGTAAGGTATGAAAAGACTGGTAATGTTCTGGATTGAAGACTAGATACAGAATTGTATATCTCTCATTACTATGATAATCACAGACAAAGAAAAAAAAAGTTTTTTTGGTGGTACTGGGGATCGAACCCAGAGCCTCACACATGTGAGGCAAGTACTCTACTACTGAGCTACATCCTCAGTCCAAAACAAAGTCCTTCTGATATTGAAAGAAAAGGTTGGTCTTCTTCTGATATTGAATTTTCTTCTAGCTCTAGATAGTTCAAATAACTCAAGAATCATTATTCGTTATGTAATGTGAGAGTAAGTGGTAAGTCTGCAAATGCTGATGTGAAGGCAGCTGAAGAATTTTGGGAAAGTCTAGATAAGCTGATTGCAAGGAAAATTACTTGCCAAAGCAACTCTTCCATATGAATGAAACCTTGCTATTCTGGAAATAGATGCCTGAATGGACATTCATGCATAAAGAGGTCAAGTCAATGTCAGGTTTTAAGGCTTTTATTTTTTTTTTTATTTTTTTTGGCACTGGGCATTCAACATTCAACCCAGAGTTCCTCTACCCCTAGCCCCCTTTTCTTTTTTCTTTTCTTTCTTTCTCTTCCTCTTCTTTCTTTCTTTCTTTCTTTCTTTCTTTCTTTCTTTCTTTCTTTCTTTCTTT
>JAJEJO010001178.1:143173-162699 GCA_020662805.1 Glaucomys volans
TTTCTTTCTTTCTTTCTTTCTTTCTTTCTTTCTTTCTTTCTTTCTTTTTCTTTCTTTCTATACTGGGGATTAAACCCAGGGATGCTTAACCACTGAGTCTCATCTTCAGACCTACTTTTATGTTTCATTTTGAGACAGGGCCTCACTAAGTTGAGGATGGCTTTGAACTTGCAATGCTCCTGCCTCAGTTTCCTGAGTACCTGGGACTACAGACATGAGACACCATTCCCAGCTGCTTGTGAAGCTTTTAGGGACAGGGTAATAGTCTTGTTTGGAAGCAGTGTTACAGATTACAAATTGAAACCCTTCATGATCTGGCATGGTGAGAACCCCAAAGCCTTCAGGTACATAAATAAAACAGAGTGCCAGGCTACTAAGGGAGCAATGAGAAGTCTCAAATGACCAGCTCCTCTTCCAAGATACCCTCCTTAACTGCTGAGCCAGAGAAAGGAGGAGGTTCCGTTTGGAGAATACGAAACTTTCAAGATTTTGCTTATTGTTGATAATGTTCTTGTACATCCTTCCTTTATTGGTGATCTTTGTCTCAAAAGTCAAGTGTGGGCTGGGGATATAGCTCAGTTGGTAGAGTGCTTGCCTTGTAAGCACAAGGCCCTGGGTTCAATCCCCAGCACCATGTAAAAAAAAGTAAAAACAAAATAAAAAAATAAAAATAAAAAATAGTGAAGTGCTCTTTCTCCCTCCAAACACCACCTCTTCAATCCAACCAATCAAAGACTCAGAGTAGCTTCTAAAGCCTACTACCTGACAAGGGCCTTGCCTAGGGTATTGCTACAACAAAGGAACACACTGATGCACTTCTGAGAAAATTGTAATGTCTATGACTGCATCAAGAACTTTGTTCTGGGACTGAGGTAGTAGCTCAGTGGTAAATCATGTGTTTAGCATATGCAAGGGTACATAGGTTCAATCCCCAGTACTTGGGAGGGGGAGTTTTGTTTTTTTTTTCACTTGGGCGTAGCATCCATATATCACCAAGGAATATATGAATGGTGTCTGGGAGAAGACACTCAAGAAGTTCATCCATGACATCAAAGGATTTGCCAAGAATGAGGAAGGTGCAAAATCAACAAGTCTGTGATTAAGATTGTAAACAATTTTAACCTGTGGCTGAGAATGACATCAAGGATCTTTAGGAGGGGTTCTGAGGAACAGACTAATAGGAGTGGAACTTGTATAGGAAAGCATAGCTGAAAAAAAGGAAAGAGAAAGGGAAATTGCAGGTGATGAAAAAGAATCCTGGGAAAGTTTACAGAGAAAGGTTCAGCAGAAGCTTTTACAGACTTAACAAGCTCCTTAAAAAGTTTGAACATAGAGAGTGGTGGTGCACGCTTGTAATCCCAGCAACCCCTGAGGCTGAGGCAGGAAGATTCCAAGTTTGAGACCAGCCTTAGCAATTTAGCAAGGTCCTAAGCAATTTAGTGAAACCCTGTCTCAAAAAGCAAGGACAACAAAAACTGGAGATGTGACTCAATGGTTAAGTGCCTCTGGGTTCAATCCCTGGTACCAAATAAACAAACAAAAATAAAATAGTAGGGCACAGTGGCACATGCCTGTAATCCCAGCAACTCAGGAGGTTGAGGCAGGAGGATCGTGAGTTCAAAACCAGCCTCAGCAATTTAGCGAGGCCCTAAGCAACTCACCAAGACCCTGTCTCTAAATAAAATACAAAGAAGGGCTGGGGATGTGGCTCAGTGGTGGAGTGCCCTGGGTTCAATCCCCAGTACCAAAATACAGTAAAATAAAAAAGGGTTCAGAGGGAGCAGGGGAAAGGAAAGATAATGGAATGAGACAAACATCTTTACCCTATGTACATGTATGATTACATAAATGGTGTGACTCTACTTCATGTATAATCAGATAAATGAAAAGTTGTACCCCATTTGTTTACAATGAATTAAAAAATAAAAACAAAAAAGTGAAAAAGGCCTTGGCAGGCATGTAGCTTAGTGGTAAAATGCCCTAGGGTTCAATCCCCAGTACTGTCAAAAAAAACACAAAAACAAAAAAACGTGTCACTGTCTTCATTTAGGTATGAAAAATTGAGACTCAATGAGGTTAAATAACTAGGCCAAGGTCACATAGCTGGGAGATGCAGAAGCCAGACTGGATCACAGGTCTACTGTTGTCAAATGATATTAAAATCCCCCTCAATGTCCCTGTTCTAACAGGATTAAGGGGTGTTAGGTGCTGTGGATAAAAAAGTGGCTCTGAGAGACCAAAGGCCTCCCTACCCTAATTCACACCCTGTCCAGAGCCCAGTTCCCCTAAATGAATGTGTGGCTTATTCATTTTCCAGGAACACTGATGACGAGTATCACTGAAGACTGGCAGCTGTGACTGGGCTAGAAATAGAAACAAGAGACTGCCCAGACCAGCACTTTGGGGTGTCTGGAGGGAAGAAGTAACCACTAGGACATTGGCCTGAAAGTACCATCCCGGAAGCCAGACAGCCTGCAACTTGGACATAACGTCCCTCCATGGCCCCCAGCTTCCTCCTGGATAACCAAATGGCCAATCTAGAAGAGCGGCAAGCAATCTGCCTGTCATAGAGCTGGTCCGAGTGTTGAGGACTATCCCATGCAAGCAGCTGTCATGATGCTTCCCAGGCTCTGGGACCCTGGGCATAGCTGAAAAGGGTCCTACTCACTCTTCAGTCCTCTCCTTACATCACTGACCCTGTTAGGGATTGAATTGTGTCCCCAAAGAAGTACGCCAAAGTCCTAACCTCTAGCCCCGACATCTTAGTCTGTTTCTGTTACAAATGACGCAGTACCATAAGCTGAGTAAGTTATAAAGAAAAGAGGCTTATTTTGCTCATGATTCTGGCTCAAGTTTATGGAGCCTCATACATTGACAGCTTTCTTGCTTGCAGAATCCCAAGGTGGTGCAGGGCATCACCTGGCAAGAAAAAGGGAGCCTGTGTGTATCTCCACCAGTTTCTCTTCTTCTTACAAAGCCACCAGGATTCAATCATGGGAATTCCACCCTGATGACTTTGTCAAATTCTAATTACCTCCTAGAGGCCCCACCTCTAGTTGGATTAAATTACCAACCTCTTAATACCACACAATGGGGATTAAACTCCAATGTGAGTTTCGGAGGGAATAAATTCAAGTCAGAGCAACCTAATCCCAGCTATTTGGGAGGCAGAGGCAGGAGTATGACAAGTTTGAGACCAGCCAGGACAACTTAGCCAGACCTTGTCTCAAAATTTTTAAAAAATTTAAAAGGGTTTAGGGTGAGCTCAGAACAGTGGTCCATGTCTGTAGTCTCAGCGACTTGGGAGGCTAAGGCAGGAGGATTTCAAGTTCAAAGCCAGCCTCAGCAAAAGCAAGGCGCTAAGCAACTCAGTGAGACCCTGTCTCTAAATAAAATACAAAATAGGGCTGGGGATGTGGCTCAGTGGTCAAGTGCTCCTGAGTTCAATCCCCCTTACCCCCCAAAACCCCAACAAAACAAAAAAAGGGTTTGGGGTGTAGTTCAGTGGTAGAGCATCTCTGGGCTCAATCCCCAATGCCACACACAGACACACACACACAAAAGTCCAGTACCCCCAAAAGTGCATCCCACACTTGAGTGCCTACATTCTTCCCTTTCTTTGAATGACTATCCTGCTCCATCACTTTCTTTCCTAAATAAATCTCTTGGGTCTCTTTTGACACATCCTGAAATTCCTTTCTGTGGCACAAGAATCTTCCAGGAGCTGGGTGCAGTGGCACATGCTTGTAATCCTAGGGATTCTGGAAGCTGAGGCAGGAGGATCACAAGTTCAAGACCAACCTTGGCAACTTAATGAGACCCTGTCTCAAAATAAAATATAAAGAGCTGGGGATATAGCTCAGTGGTAGAGCACCCCTGGGTTCAATTCCCAGGAGCCCTATCCAGTGATCAGCTTAAATGGCACACTTTAAAGGAAATCTGGACTTGGGTATTCCAATTTCCCCTCAAAATAGCAAGCTCAATGTATCCTTCATAGCCTTCACCCCATCTACATTTATTACTTATTTGGATACTAATGTTATATCCATTTTCCCACTGAAAGTACCATCATTACAAGAGCTGACCTGTGATACATTCATCAGCAATCCTATCCCATGCCTAGCACAGTCCCTGACACAAAGCAGAAAGACATGTGTGCGTGGCATACATCAATAAAAGCTGAAAAAACTCCCCACCTGACATTGAAAGACCCAGACAGTGGGGCTTCTGCCCCCTGAGACCTTCTCTTTCTTGTCCTCTCTACAGGACTTTTTCTCCAGTCAGGCCAGGCAAGCCCATGGTTTGGGCTGCACCCACAGACTCTGGCTGGCCTCCCTGATTACTTGGCCTCCATCATTCCTATTTCTGACATCCAGGCAACATCTTACTTTTCCTAAGTGACCTGACCCCAGTGTCTTCTGTGTCTTTAAGGCCTCCATTAGACAAAGTTCAAAGGCAGGGAAAGGATCCAGAGCAGCAGGAAACAGGAGCAGAGGGGAAAGAGGACGGAAAGGAAGGCATTCCCAAGGTAGGCACAATGTTGAGATTTTCTTTTTACTGCACATTTTAATTATTAAACAATGTAATGAGCAAAAGGGGGAAAATAGAATAAAAATCATCCAGATTCCTACTGCATAGAGTAATCATTTCATCATCTATCCTTCCAGACTTTTATGTGAGCCACTTACACAAAAGAGAAAGCATAGGGAATTCCCTACATTCTTATGAAATAATTTTCAGAAACCAGGGAGTTTCTAGGAAGTCAAATTGCTCCTGGGAAACCAGAGGTGTGATTCTTCCTGTGTGTCTGCTTCTTTTTTTTTTTTTTTGGTACAAGGGATTGAACCCAGGGGCGCTCAACCACTGAGCCTCATCCCCAGACCTTTTTGAATATTTAATTATTTATTGGTACTGGGAATTAAAGTCAGGGCCTTGTGCATGTGAGGCAAGCACTCTACCAACTGAGCTCTATCCCCAGCCCTTATATTTTATTTAGAGACAGGGTCTTGCTAAGTTGCTGAGGCTGGCTTTGAACTCGTGATCCTCCTGCCTCAGCCTCTCAAGCTGCTGTGATTATAGGTGTGTGCCACCAAGCCCCACCTGTGTCTGCTTCTGATGCAGGAAGGTCCAGGCAAGGACCCTCTGACCTGGACAGGAATGACTATTGATGCTCTGTGAGTGCTACCCTAACCCGACTCCCAGGCATGCCCCATTCTTCAATGTAGCAGCTTGCCAGGCAGCAGCCAGAGTCACTCCCTAGGCCAAGGGAAGCAAGCATGAAACTTGCCTCCTGCTCTTGAAATCAAGGCACAGAGCAAACTGGGCTTTGAAGCAACCCACCAGGCTCAAATCTTCGCTCCCTCTCTCAGGCAAGTTATTTTACTTCCCAGCGTCTTAGATCATCCATCTGTGACCCAGAGATAGAATATAGCTACCTGACAAGGTGTCTGGGAGGACTAAGGGAAACATAGCACTTGGCTGTAGTAAGGCAAATGCTTTAGTATTATTACCATTCACATTGCTCTTTCTGAGCACTGAGAAGTCCCAGGCGTGGCCACTTGTGTGCAGAGCCAAAACATCACTTTTTCTGCCTGCAGGACTTTCTCACCAACCCCTTTCCTAAGAAGGAAGTAACTGCTTATTTCCCCGCCCCTTCCTGACATCACAATCTGCAGAAAAAAAAGGATCTACAACTGGAAATCCAGTTAACCTTCAATGTCTCCTGTGCCGCTTGTGTTGCCTTTGGCCCTGTGTGGAGTCCTGCTGGGTGTTGGTAGAGTGTTTTGCATCCTGGGGACTTGAGAGGAGCCTGGTGTACAGGGCTGTGACTGCAGGTGTGTGTCTCTCACTTTCTTCGTTTCTTTCTTTCTGTACTGGGTACTGAGACCAAGGGCACTTTACCACTAAACTATTCTCCCAGTTTTTTGTTTTTGTTTTTGTTTTTTGTATTTTTTGAGACAGGATCTTGCTATGTTGCTGAGGCTGGCCTCGAACTTGTGATCCTCCTGCCTCAGCCTTCCAAGTTGCTGGTTCTACACTTGTGTGCTACTGAGTCTCACAAGTGAGTGATTTTTCTGAACCCACTCAGTTTTGGGGTAGCAAGGCAATCAAAGGGACTTTCTCAAGCCTTACCCCCACCCCAAGACTCAGACCTTTGGGCACAGGGTTCTTCCTCCCTGCCAGAGAGCAGGAAATACCCTTCTCCTCCAGCGCCTAAAGCTGAGGTCTGCTGAGGTGCCAGACTTGGAGCATTGCTGAGAAAGCTTCAGTTGTTTTGAATGTTTCATTTTTAGGCTGTACCCGGAGAGGTTCCATTGGCTGCTGGTAGCCATTGTGCCTGACCTTCAACGCCTGTCATCTACCAGAAAGAACCTGTGTGTAGAAGGCAGAAGGTAAGCATCAGGATCAGCCCAACCAGAGTCCCAAGGCTGGAATCCTGGGTCCCAGATATGAGACCCAAAAGCCACCCCCACTGCCTGAGTTCTGGTATTCCATTTTGCTTACTAAAGTCCTCCCTGGCATGCATTCTAAGAACAGGAAAGCCCAAGTCCCCAAAGGTCCCCCAGTGGGTTGGGCAGCACACGAAACTTTTGGGTCTGGATCTTGGGATAGTTGCTGCCTCTGCCTGCTTTCTTTCTTTTTTCTCTTTCTTTCCCTCCCTCCCTCCCCTCTCTCTCTCTCTCTCTCTCTCTCTCTCTCTCTCTCTCTCTCTCTTCTATCTTTCTTTTCTTACTCTCTTCCCCCCCCACTTTTTTTTTTCAAATTGTACCAGGGATTGAATCCAGAGGTGCGTTATCACTGAGATCCATCCCCAGTCCTTTTTTACTTAGAGACAGGCCCTGGCTAAGTTGTTGAAGCTGGCCTCAAACTTGCAATCCTTGTGTCTCAGCCTCCTGAATCTCTGGAATTATAGGTGGGCACCTGGCTTCTGCTTGTTTTCTTTACCACACCTGTGGTCTCACTGGGGCTGGGTGGAGTCTGTGTGCAGACCCTTGCTAAGGGCCTTGCTAAGTTGCTGAGTCTGGCCTCTAACTTGTGGTCCTCCTGCCTCAGCCTCCCAAGTAGCTGGGCGTATAGGTATGAGCTACCACACCTGGCTCATCCCTATTTTAGAGATAAGAAAAATGTGATTCTGAGAGATTAGTGACTTGTCCATTGTTATACAGCTTAGTGAGAGGAGGAGACATTACTTGACCCCAAATCTCTCCTAGGCAGGGACTGTAGATGCTGTGTGCCTGAGCCATCTCCTAGAGAGGTGTTCAAGAGCAACCTGTGGGAATGACTGGGCTCCAGGAAAGGGGAAACTGGAGGAGGGGCCAGCCAGGGTCTAAGTCCCAAAAGGGCAGGAGAGTGACAGAGCATGGTTGTGAATTTCTTGGTACCCACAGATGCCATGCTCCAGACTGCATCCATCCATCCCACATCCCAGGGGTCACCGGGCCCAGCATATGGCCTTGGGCCTGCTAGGGGCCTGCCTGGTGGCCCTTTGGGGGCTCAGAGAGCCTCCAGACTACACTCTTCAGTACCTGGTGTTCCACATGGCCTCTCTGCAGTTGGGACTGCTGTTAAAAGGGATCTGCTGTCTGGCTGAGGAGCTATGCCACATCCATTCCAGGTGACTTCCTGCAATCCTTGTGGCAATTGGGTACCCAACTGGTGTCACTTCCTTGACTTCTAGTCCCTCCCTGAACCTTTCTGGCTGAACTGGGCTGGGGTCTGGGGCTGGGCTGTCCCCTGCAGGTACCAGGGTAGCTACTGGAAGGCTATAAGGGCCTGTGTGGATTGTCCCATCCGCCGAGGGGCCATTCTGCTGCTGTCCTGCTATTTCTACTGCTCCCTCCCAGAAACTACTGGCCAGCCCCTCAGTTGGATGCTTGCCCTCCTGGGACTCTCACAGGCCCTGAACATCCTCTTGGGTCTGCAGGTATGGTGCAGAGGGAGATAGAAGGTCTGATCAAGTGGGGCATGGTCTTGTGTGATCCGCCTGAGTTTAGTGCTGGGAGTGAAACTAGTTTAAAGGTTGGAGCTGGGAGTGGAGGCTATGATGTCCTGGGATGGTGGGTTCAGCAGTGGCAGAGAAGTGAGTAAGTCAGCAGCAGGTTGGGAAAGCTTCTTGGAAGAGGAGAGCTCTGGCCCATCTTGCTGTCTACAGGGCCTGGCTCCAGCTGAGGTCTCTGCTGTCTGTGAAAAAAGGAACTTCAACGTGGCCCAGGGGCTGGCGTGGTCATATTACATCGGGTACCTGCGGCTGATCCTGCCAGGTGGGCTGCCTTCTGTGCACTCATTTCTAGACACCATAAGACACAGCCTTTAGAACTCACTATATTTTTCAAAGCATTTTTGTGTCTACCAAATCACTGGATTCTCAGAGCATCCTTTTCAGCCTAAAGAATATTGTTATTATGCCTGTTTGGCAGTGAGGAATATGGTGCTGAAAGCCATTCAGTGATTTGCCCAAGGTCATCTGTTAATGTTTTTGATAAATATTTACCCCATGCCACGTGCTTTTTCTTTTTTAACTCATATGCCATGAGGAAGAGATAGTCATCATCCCTCCCCTTTTTTTTGTACTAGAGATTGAACCCAGGGATGCTTAATCACCAAACTACATCCCTAGCCCTTTATAATTTTTGTTTTGAGACAAGGACTTGCTTAGTTGCTTAGGGCCTTGCTAAGTTGCTGAGTCTGGCCTCTAACTTGTGGTTCTCCTGCCTCAGCCTCCCAAGTAGCTGGGAGTATAGGTATGAGCTATCACACCTGGCTCATCCCTATTTTAGAGATAAGAAAAATGTGATTCTGAGAGATTAGTGACTTGTCCATTGTTATACAGCTTAGTGAGAGGAGGAGACATTACTTGACCCCAGCTCTGTCCAGATCTGAACCCTTGACCCCTCCACTGTGGAGCTGTGGGTCTCATTCCTTTGACTTGCAGGCCAAGGCTGCCGCTCTTCCACATCTCATGGCTGCTGCCTTTGGGCCCAGGGCTTCTGGTGGGAGATGGTTCTGGAGTTAGAGGCCTGGCTGTCTGCCAGAAAATGTTAGCAATGTCATCTCCTGGAGCTCTGGCCACCTCTGGGAGCTCTGAAATCTGTGATGGGAAGGAGTGGGCTGGCACCAAATTCTGGGAAAAGGAGAGGGAGAAACAGGGTGGTGGGTGTAGGAGGAAGACCCCTAAGTACTTTTCCCCACCCTTACTGGCCTCCTGTACAATGAAATTGGAAATGAACTAGACACGATAGTGTGTCTATAATTCCAGCAACTCAGGAAACCGAGGCAGGAAGATCACAAGTTCAAAGCCAGTCTTAGCAATTTAGTGAGACCCTAAGCAACTCAGTGAGACCCTGTCTCTAAATAAAATACAAAAAAAGGGTTGGGGATGTGGCTTAGTGGTTAAATGTCCCTAAGTCCAATCCCCAGAACCAAAAAACAAAACAAAACAAAACCAGGGGCTAGAGATGTCATACAGTGGTAAAGAGCCTTGGGACTGGATTTGTAGCTCAGTGGTAGAGCGCTTGTCTAGCATGCATGAGGCACGGGGTTAGATCCTCAGCACCACATAAAAATAAATAAAGGCATTGTGTCCATGTACAACTGAAAACAAACAAACAAACAAAAAACCTCTAGGATCAATCTCCAGTCCCAAAACAAACAATGACAGTCGACTAGACCCTCAATTCTCTTAGACCCACAGACTAAGGGGACCAATGGCCTGGGTATTTGTCCTGGATTTCGCGGGATACAGGGTTAACAGAGATGACTTCTTGGGCTTTCCTACCCAGGACTCCGGGCTCGGATTCAAACTTATAACCAGTTCCACAACAACATTCTACGAGGCGCAGGGAGCCAACGGCTGTATATCCTCTTCCCATTGGAGTGTGGGGTGCCTGACGACCTGAGTGTAGCTGACCCCAACATTCGCTTCTTGCATACTCTGCCCCAACACAGTGCTGACCGTGCTGGCATCAAGGGTCGGGTTTACTCCAACAGCATCTATGAGCTTCTGGAGAATGGGCAGCCGGTGAGCACAGGAGGGGGTAGGGGGTCCCTGGGAAGACCCCTAGTACCCTGGGCCCTGACCAAGCCCTGATAAAAATTCAAGATGCTTCTCCGAGCCTCTGTTGATCCCAGGGCCAGGCAAGATTCAGTTCTGAATGATAATAGTAATCAACATTTCTTAAGCATTTGTTGCATGCCAGATGCCATTCTGAGTGAATTATTAACATCCTATTGGCTCTCACTAGGACTCTGGGGGTAGGGACTGTTTTGATCCCTACCTTACAAAGGAGGAAACTAAGTCTAAGAGACACAGCAAAAAAATGGATGATTTCAGTTTGAATATACTGGGCTTTTTTTTTTTTTTTTTTTTTTTGCGGTGCTGGGGATTAGAACCCAGGGCCCTGTGCGTGTGAGACAGGCACTCTACCAACTGAGCTATATCCCCAACCCTTTACTGGGCTTTTGATCACCAAGCTGCCCTAAATGCAGGCTGTGAGATCATCTGAAGAGTTTCCTGTAAATGTGGGGAAACCCAGACCAGAGTTCGACTCCAGAGTCCAGCACCCAGATGCCACTTCCAGCTGAAGCAGTTGACAACCTAGTGCTGTAGGCCTTGCCCTGGGATCTTAGGAGACGGATCTGTGAAGGAAGATTTGCCCCACCTAGTCCTCATTTCAGGAGGGAGGGGTCAGGTAAAGGCAGATCAGGACAGCACAGACACCATCAGGGAGGCCAACTCAGTCTCTGAAGACTAAGGGAAGGGGACCTCAGCCCAAAGCACTGCAGTCCAGAGTCTGTCTGCCTAAATGGAAACTCAATCTGTTCTTCCTCTTACCTCCTCCAGGCAGGTACCTGTGTCCTGGAGTATGCCACCCCCTTGCAGACCTTGTTTGCCATGTCACAGGATGCCAGAGCTGGCTTTAGTCGGGAGGATCGGCTTGAACAGGCCAAACTCTTCTGTCAAACGCTGGAGGACATCCTGGCAGAAGTCCCTGAGTGTCAGAGCAACTGTCGCCTAGTTGTCTACCAGGGTGAGGGGTTGATAGACTGGAGGGCAGGAGGAGTCAGGGTCCTGGAGTCCCCAGAGAGTCAGAAGGACACATGGCAGCACCATTTCCTGAGCCATGCCAAGTGGTCAGGGGGGTCAAACCCATCCTCTCCTCCCTGGGAAAGGTTCCCCCACCAACCTGAGACACTAGATTGCTTTCTGAGGTTTTTGGTTGTTGACCCTGGGTGGAGCCCAAAGAGGTGGGTTCTAGGAGTCCCTCATTTTATCTAATGATGCCATGGGAAGCGGAAGAGTCCCTGGCTACAGAATAGGGAGCACAAGAGGCTAGGGCTGCAGCCTCGGCTCTGCCTTGACTGTGTGACCTTTTTTTTTTTGGAACCAGGGATTGAACTCAGGTGCATTTGACCACTGAGCCATATTTCCAGCCCTATTTTGTATTTAATGTAGAGACAGGGTCTCACTGAGTTGCTTAGGGCCTCGCTAAGTTGCTGAGGCTGACTTTGAACTTGCGATCCTCCTGCCTCAGCCTCCCGAGTCACTGGGATTACAGGCGTGCGCCACCGTGCCCGGCCTGTGTGACCTTTTTTAGCATCATCTCTAAGGGGAAGAGAATGGAATTCCATGACCTCTAAAACCACTTCTAACTAGGATTCCATTGAGCCTCTAGCCCCAGAGGTTGTGGGTGGGTAGGAAAAGGGGTAGGGAGGATTGGAGGATCTTCTCAGCAGTTCCTCTGGGAATGTTCCAGTGGGTTTAAGGTCCTAACTCCTGCTCCATGTCCCCATTCCAGAACCTGCAGAGGGAAGCAGCTTCTCCCTGTCACAGGAAGTTCTCCGGCACATGCGGCAGGAGGAAAAAGAGGAGGTTACTGTGAGCAGCCTGGGGACCTCAGTGGTGCCCAGTTCCTCCACACTGTCCCAGGAGCCCAAGCTCCTCATCAGTGACATGGAACAACCTCTCCCACTCCGCACTGATGTCTTCTGAGGCCCAGCGTCACCTTGCTTGAGCCTTCAAGAAAGAGGATTGAAGCTTTCCTCAGCTGCTGGAAATGTCCAGCAGAGCCATTCCTCCCAAAGAGGACTTTCCAGAGAAGGTCTCTGGAATTGCCATCTCCTGATGAGTCCTATATCCTCGGGCAAACCATTTTACCTCTCTGAGTCATAGTCTCCTCATCTATGAAACGGAAATTTAATTGTTGCCCTACTTACAGGGTTATTGTGAGGACTATATATGTGTAGTTTTGTCTAAACTCTAAGTACCAGGTAAACTTAAGGGATATGCCAGTTATCTTCCATTGGACCCTCCAGTGCCCTGGGACAGACCTGTCTGAGTGGCACCAACAGACTCCCTTGTCTTCAGATTTCTGGTCACATTTGGTCAATGGGGAGCTTCAGCAGAAGCATGAAGGGAGGAAGAAGATGAGATTGGGTTGTTTATCCCAGCTCTGTCCTGGCAGTTCCCAAGTCACTGTGGGCTGTCTTGACAGGTGACTCTTCCAGCAAACTTGTCCACCTCCAGGTTTTTGGAACTGCCTCCCCTCCTTACCCCTGGCAGTGGTGTTGGCTCTCCAGTGGAGGTCTCACTCTCTCATGTGGTTTCCTTCTGTCCTGTCCTTTCTCAATAGTTCTTTCTATAGTCCTTTTTAAAAGAGTTCCTCAGATTACCCACTTCGAGTATGTCATCATTTTACTGTTAGGCTCTGACAGATAAAAGAAATCGACATTTATCTGCTCTGATATTCAAACCTGCTGTACAAGCATGCTTCCCTATACCTCTCCTCATCCTGTACATGGCAGTTGGGGGATGGGGGCCATTTCAATCCGGATAGAGCCTGCCAGTTGGCAGAGTGGACAGAGTTGGGCAGTAGCTCCCCACCCTCCCTACCTTTTCAGCACCCTTTCACTATCTTCCATGACTGGCGTGGGGAGCAGGGGCCTGGGGTGGGCTGAACCAGTACACAGATACCGTGAGTTGCATCCTGGGCAAAGGAGCAGAGCCCACTGAAGAAACGTTCCCAGAGGAGAGAGCCTGCAAAAGGATCAGAGAGGAAGAGTTTGTGTGAGGAGATGGGACATCCCCTGGGAGTCTTGGACAACACAGCTAGTCACCATGCCATATGTTATGCCATCATCATCAGAACAGAGCCACTGTGGTGGCACAGTCACCCCTGTCTGGGAGGGAAGGCAGCCTGTTTCTACAAGTTCCATCCAGGATGGACTTGCTCCTTCCCTCCCACCTTTGTTGTTTTCCCAACTTTGTTTTTTTGATTTGCGGGGTTTGTTGTTGCTGATGTTTTTGGTGCTGGGGATTGAACCTGGGGGTGCTTTACTATTGGGCCACACTTCTAGCCATTTTTATTTTTTTATTTTGAGACAGGGTCTCTCTAAGTTGCTTAGGGCCTTGCTAAATTGCTGAGGCTGGCCTTGAATTTGGGATCTTTGTGCCTCAGCCTTCTGAGATGCTGGAATTACAAGTGTGCACCACCACACCCCACACCCAATTTCACCTTTTTTTTTTTTTTTTTAGCTGCAGATGGACACAATACCTTTATTTTATTTATTTATTTTTATGTGGTACTGAGGATGGAACCCAGTGCCTCATACATGCTAGGCAAGCGCTCTATCACTGAGCTATAACCATGGCCCCTCCACCTTTGTTTTTTATCACAAATGCTCAGTAGGCATTTCTTTTTTGGGGGGGGGTACTGGGGATTGAACCCAGGAACACTTTACAACTGAGCCGTATCTCCCAGCCCTTTTTTTTTTGAACCAGGGATTGAACTCCGGGGCACTCGGTCACTAAGCCACTTCCCCAGCCCTATTTTGTATTTTATTTAGAGACAGGGTCTCACTGAGTTGCTTAGGGCCTCGCTAAATTGCTGAGGCTGGCTTTGAACTCGAGATCCTCCTGCCTCAGCCTCCCAAGTGCTGGGATTACAGGCGTGCTCCACTGCACCCCTCAGTAGGCATTTCTGAGTGCAGTATCACTTTGGAGAAATGTTCCACACAGAGGAAACCAGCTGCCCCTATGGACAATAGAGCCAAATGAGTCGAGGAAACTATCCCCTCTCCTCAGCTGTCCCATAATCTTGCCTCCAAGACCTGAGATTCTTCCATAATGTCAGTTACTCTTACACCAGAAACCAGTCCAGAATCCAGAGCCTCCCCAACTTGACCTTGCTCTACCCATCAGCTCCCAGCATGGTGACCAGTTTGTAGAACCTGATGGTCCCAAGTTCAAATCCTGACTCCAGGTCTGGGATGTGGCTCAATGGTACGGTGCTTGCCTAGCATGTGGGAGGCCCTAGGTTCCACCCCTACCCAGCTCTGTAAAATAGGGAGATAGATATAAGGTCCCAACTTTACTCCTTAGTACCTGTATCTGGGTGTTTTTTGTTTGTTTGTTTGTTTGTTTGTTTCAATACTAGGAATTTGAACCCAGGGTGCTCTACTACTGAGCTACATTCCTAGCCCTTTTCATTTTTTATTTTGAGACAGGGTCTCTCTAAATTGTTCTGACTGACATCACACTCGCAATCTTCCTGACTCAGCCTCCCAAGTAACTAGAATCACAGGCCATTGTGCCCAGATGGGAAATGTTTTGTGGTAAATTCTAGGCTTATTTCAACAGGTTGATGTGCACAGAAAATGGGAGGTGATGAGAATCCCCAAATTACCCCCTCACACTGTGGGAAGGCAAGACAGAGTCAGTGGGGGACATTCAAAGGCAATCTTTGAACTATAAATGGTGCTTGGGATTTCCAAAGGTTTTAGACATTGTCAACAAGATCTAGGCCCTGAACCAAACATTTGCCCCCTGTGGGAGAAAGGCAATCTTTCCTTCCTTGAGTCCTCAGAGTCTCAGAAAAGGCAGACTATGGGTTCTTTGCTGCAGCTCCCCCTAACTGGACTTTCCTGGGATCCGGGGAATCCATGGAGTGTCTGACATTCCTGCTTGGGATTGGGTTGGGTGGTGGAATCTTACACAGTGGAGTCACTTTATACCAAAAGGGAAAAAGGGAAGAGATTAAGGGTGCAAGGAGCAGGCAGGGGCTCAGGTTAGGGGTCAAGAGGTCCATGAGGGAGGTTTGTCTTCACAAGGGCAGCCTTAGACCGTGGGAACACCCGCAGCAGCATGCCTCTGTGCAGGGCCTTGCCCTCAAGCTTCTTTGATTTCTCCAGTTCGTGAAGAGCTCTTTTCAGAAGCATTTGGAGAGGGCAGCTCCGGCTGAGTCCTGTGTGCCCATCCACAGCTCTGACACTCAGACTCCAATTTGCTTTTGCTCTAATTCTCAGTCCAGTTCCTTGTGCTGAGTCAGATCAGATTAACTTCCCAAATCTTCCTCTTATAGATATGTAACTTCATCAGTGCTGGGCCTGGGCCTATCTGGAGTTGGATCAGATTCAGGGATAGGAGGTCCCTGCTGGTCTTCTTTGTGACTGTCCTGGAGGCCCAGCAGCCTCCAGTGGATGAGGTAGATGCCATACTCTGGCTTTGGGGCTGGTGGCTCTGTGGGGAGAGTAGCATGGCCTTGGTGTAGCCTTGGCCCAAAGTGGACTGCCACCACAATACAGACAGCCAACAGGACAAAGGCAGCAACAATAATGGTGAGCGGGGGCAGCCCATCTCCATGAAGTGGTTCCCAGGCTCCACCCAATACCTCTGGAAGCTGCCTCTGGGGCTCCTGCCCCAATGAACCATTCACAGCTGGAGAAGGCATGGATAGTCATCAGCCTGGGAGGGAGGAGCAGAGAGAGAGGTTGAAGTGGGCATACACACAGAAAAAGACCAAAATAGAGTTGGGAGTGGTGGTGCACACCTGTAATCCCAGCAACTCAGGAGGCTGAGACAGGATTATAAATTCAAGACCAGCCTCAGCAATTTAGTGGGACCCTGTATCAAAATAAAAAACAAAAAGGGCTGGGGGTGTAGCTCAGAAGTAAAGCACCTGAGTTCAATTTTTAGTGACCCCCTTCAAAGAAAAAGACCGAAACAGAAAGAGACACCCAAAGGAAACAGAGGGAGACAAAGAGCCCCAGAGAGGAACAGAGAGACAAAGAAGAGAGACAGAGACACACAGAGGTAAACACACACACAAACAGAGAAAATAAAAGACAAAGACAAAAGACAGAGGAGGATAGAGAGAGAAAGATACAAAAAGGAAAAGGGAAAGAAAAGGAGATAAAGACAGAGACTGAAATAAAGATGGAGACAGAGACAAAGAAATGGAAAGGGAGCAAGTTAAAGTCGCTCAGAAAGGGCTGGAGAAAAGGGCATCCTTATAGTCTGGTCAATAGTTTGGTCCAAAGTCTCCTCCCACTGCCTGCCTGCTCTTCCCAGGTCTTCAGCAAGATTCCTAAATAGGTCCTGTGTCCTGGGTCAAGAATCTGAGCATGCTATAGGCTGCTGTCCCACATCCTGACCAGTGGGCTATGAGCAGCTGCTTCTTTAAAATCCTGGAGAAAGGGCCGGGCATGGTGGCGCACGCCTGTAATCCAAGCGACTTGGGAGGCTGAGTCAGGAGGATCGCGAGTTCAAAGCCAGCCTCAGCAACTTAGCGAGGCCCTAAGCAACTCAGTGAGACCCTGTCTCTAAATAAAATACAAAATAGGGCTGGGGATGTGGCTCAGTGACCAAGTGTCCCTGAGTTCAATCCCTGGTTCCAAAAACAAAAACAAACAAACAAACAAACAAAAAAGTCCTGGAGAAAGGGAGTCATTGTCCAGCCTCTTAGGCTCCCCTACTCCCCACTCACTGGAAGGCAGAAAGGTGCTATTCTGGGGGAGGAAACAGAGAGCACAAGAACCCCAAAAGCTTGTGGCGGTGGGGGTGCCTCATCCCATACTATGCTCCCACTCTCTGCTCCCAGGACTCAGGATCAAGTTCTGGAGGACTGAGGGGGCAGTATCCAGGGTAGATTCCTGGCTCTGCCCAGGACAAACAGAGGAGATTCAGTGCCAGTCTACCGTCAGGATCTCTGGGTTCTACCAAAACCATGGGGACATAATCCCCACCTGTGTATCTTCACCCTGCTGTTGGTAGTGAAGGAAGCAAAGCTCAGCTCAAAACTGTAATCCCCAGAGTGAGGTCATCACAAGCCTGAGAAACCTTTTCTCCCTAGCTTCCCCCTCCCCAGCAGGACCATCCTGCAGCAGACCCTAGTCGGAGGGGCATCCTTCTCACCCTTACCCTCAGCATGGCCCTCCTCATGGGTAGGCTTGCCCCAATTGTCCTTCAGTCACACTGTCCTTTCAATCCCATCTCACACATGTGTCTCTTTGCATAAGGTGGAAAGCCCAATGCTCACCTCCCCTCCTTGAGCTTTCAGGGACCAACCACAGTGCTTCCACGGCAGAGGGCAGGAAAGCAGCACCGGATGTGTGTTGGCGGGGAGGAAGCCCAGGACCAGGAAAGGCTTGGGGCCCCTGCAGGGAGTCAGGTCCGCCTGGCAGGAAGGGATGAGCAAGAGTGTACCTGGTGCATTGTCCGGAACTGGTGCAGAGCTCCCTTGGGACTGGAGGCCAGCTGGGCAAAGGAGAGCTGGCTACCCCTGCTCAGCCCCTACCCGGAGCTGCCACGTCTGCAGGGCTCATGGGGCACACACCCTCTGCATACAACTTTACCACTCTTTCCCGCGCTTGCACTTCCGGGAACATTTGGGCTACCCAGGCCAGCCGTTATTGCTGATAGTATGTTGATCTTCCTCCTTGGCACCTCCTTAAAGGCTGCGTGCCAACTTCAGCCTACCCACCCCTCCTCCACCAGATCCCAGCCCCTGGCCAGCTACCCCTCCTCCACACCAGGACATGCACTCCCCACCCCCATTTATTTCCTGAAGTTACTGTCCTTTGATCTTCTTTTTATATAGAATACCTCAAACTCAAAGGAAAATGTAGATTACCACACACTCCCTATGTAACATATTGTATATATATAATAAATCTCTAAATATCTATGGACCAACTACCAGTTCTGTCCCTCGCTTAGTAGTTTTCTTACATTTGTTTCTAAAATGTTAAGAATTAAAATTTATTTTAAAAATCTATTTTTATTTCATGCCTATAATCCCAGCACTGGGGAGGCTGAGTCAGGAGGATTGCAAACTCAAGCCCAGCCTCAGCAATTTAGCAATACCCCAAGCAGCTTATTTGTGATCCCATCTCAAAATATAAAATACAGAAAAGGACTGGGAATGTGGCTCATTGGTTACATACCCCTGGGTTCAATCCCCAGCAGGAAAAAAAAAAAAATCTATTTTTACTTTTAGTTAATTGGGCATGTGGTGTGCATGCCTGTAGTCCCAACTACTTGGGAGGCCGAGGCAGAAGGATCACAACTTCAAAGTCAGCCTCAGCAATTTAGCTAGACCCTGTCTCAAAATAAAAAGCGAAAAGTAAAAGGGGTGGGGATATAGCTCAGTGTTAGAGCACCCCTGTGTTCAAGCCCCAGTACTGCAAAAAGAACATCCATTTTCACTTTCTTTTTATTATTATTGTTATTATTACTATGCAAATAATACTAGGAATTGGACTCACACGTGAGGTAAGGGCTCTATCACTGAGCTACATTCCCAGCCCTTTTATTATTTATTTATTATATTTTTTGGTACTGGAGATTTAACCCAAAGGCACTACTACTGAGCTACATCCCCAGCTCTTTCTGTTTTTTATTTTGAGACAGGTTCTCACTAAGTTGCTTAGGTCTTGCTAAGTTGCTGAGGATGACTTTGAATTTGCAGTCTTCCTGCCTCAGCCTCCTGAGTGCTGGGATTATAGGCATGCTCCCCAGTACCCAGCAAAAGCATTCCTTTTCTTTTGAGTTTTCTCTCCCTTTGGTTTTTACAAATATGAATTTTATGTCTCTTTGCATTTATTTGAATGTAACTTCATTTGCGAAAGTGTTTTATTTAATGTGTCAAAGTCACAAAAAGTGCCCATCAGTGTCCTCTCCAGTCAGTGTTTGTTTTTTCCAGTACTGGGTATTCAACCCAGGGGCACCAAAAAATATTCCCAATCCTTTTTATTTTTTATTTTGACACAGGGTCTCACTAAATTGCTGAGGCTGGCCTTGAGGTTGTGATCCTCCTGCCTCAGCCTCCTGAGTCACTGGGATTAATTATACCATGCACTCAATTCAGAGACAATTTTTACAAGATGATTTTCTCTAGCAGGCTTCATGGAACCAGTCATTCCTCTTCCTACCGCCTGATGCATGCACATTATTACCAGAGAAGAGATGCCACTGGAAGAGGGTTCCAACGAGTTCCCAGAGAGGGTGGAACAAGTTCCTGAGTCAAACTCAGGCTAAGTGGGGTCCTTGGTATATGTGACAGAAAAGAATTTCCGTACACACCAGTACATATACAGAGATTTATTTAAGAAAAGCAGGTAATGCACATTCAAGGAGAATATAGTCAGAGTAAGACACAGTTCAGGGTCCTCTGACTCTTCTTTTTTTTTTTTTTTTTGGTACTGGGGATTGAACCCAGGGGCACTCCACCACTGAGCCACATCCCCAGCCC